>CM057343.1:230603611-230969343 GCA_030015575.1 Agapanthus africanus
CTCGTCTCGTCGCGGCTGCATGCACTGAGCTCCAACGGCTATCCTCGTATCTGGAGTCTCCCAAGAAATGTATCTCACCATCTAGTATCCGAATTAAGTAGAGCCATCCGATCGATTTGTCAAACCATATAATCCCCCAAGAGCTCAATATCTTGGGTACAGTATAATAGTATCGAGTACATACCACAGCATCGGTGGTCCAGCCGTAGAAGGGCAAACCCAAGCCTCACTAATGGCGCCGCAGAACTGCCGCAAACCCTAAGGTTCAAAGGCTTTCACACGGTCATTACGTCGAGTTAGGTTTCATTCTTCTAGAGGGACCATAGAATTGCCTGCATGTCTTTCCGAATACTTTAAACTTGGAATAATAGGTTTCTGACATTCGATCGTCTCTGTCGACTCTCAACGTCTCCGCGTGAAGTCGTCTCAGCTGGAATCAATCTATCTGATGACCTCGCATTGGGGTAGCGAACGATCCACATGTCCTAGTCATTCATCCTTGGTGACTAGCGACCTTCAATAATCTCTTAGTACAATCTCGTACTGCAATAGCTCCAACATCTGGGGTAATAGCTCGTCGTTCGCAGCAACAACTGGCTCACTCGTCTGCACGCTGAACAGTGCCTCAATCATCATGAATGAGCAATACATCAACGATCATCAATATCTGGCCGGCCTCTGTCAGTGGCTCAATCCTCTGGTGCTGATCTGCATGTCCGAGTAACCTCGTACAGCGATCCATCCAACGCTCGTGGCGTGAAAATATCATAAGAAGACACATCTCCGCAATCGTGTGTCGCCGGAATTACGCCCTGGTCAGTCCTCGTTCGTAACGAGCTCATGCTGACTGCAACTCTAGCCATAGCTCTCCCTGCCCGTAATCGTGGCAGCAAAACCATAACTAGTACCGATGAGGCTAGATCAGGAATGAATATGATACTGAACAAAGAAATGTACATCCTAAGGCTCCTTAAGTGGAGTGGCGTATCGTAAATATGCCGCGGACATACCACGGCACGTCACTCTACTTTAGTCACCTATTCCATTAACCAAGGGTCATCCTATACTCCGAAGGTAAAACCTAACGCTCTGATACCAACTTTGTCACGTCCCGAAAGTACGGAATATGACCGGCACTTAGACTACGAACATCTCAAGGCGTACGTACCCTAAGTAAGCCGAACCCAGAAATCCAAACCAAGGAAAGGAGTAGAGTGTAGGAAGAACCATATCAAAACAACCTGTATGCAATATAATATACAACGCCTAAAGGCGAGGATCACAATAGAAATGAAACTCAACCAGCAAGAACCCATGGAAATATAACACGCGACTCTAAGGTCGAAAAAATAACATTACTGGTCTCTATCTCAAAAATAAATACATGTTTGGTTGATGGAAATTCTAGATACAACTGAAATATAATATACAAGGTATAATGATGGGTAAGATACAATAAACCCACCTACTAGCAAGTCACCCGAAAAGAAACCGTGCCCGCAAAGCCGTAATGGAACCTGTACGGCAAACCTGCAAGAAACTGAGGCACAACGGGGGTGAGTTGCCAACTCGTGAGTAGGAAAAGATCTACGAACAGAAAATCGCATGTATGACGCAATCCTAGGTCATACGATCATAATATATATAATCCTCAAATATATAATCAGCAATCTCTAACCATGTCTAGGGTAAATATCTAACCCAAGTGTAAACCCATGTGCCTGTGTCAGTGCATCAGGTGGCAATATATCGTATGAATGATGTATGAATGCATGAAACAGAATGCATATACTGAAGAAAACTGCTTTCATAACTTTGTGAGATTTCTGTATTTTAAATGAGGTATCATAATGTAATCAGCATAAAACAGTGCCTAGCATCGGCACAAAACATAAATCTCAATATCTCGATATCTCTGTATGACAATCTCTGTAACTCAATATCTCAAATCTCAATGTCTCAATCATAATATCCAGGGCGCCGTCAGTCCAGATCGGCCCCTACCATCCATCTCATGACTACGACGGTATCCTCCGGATATCTGACGTGTCGGGTAATATCACCGGTCGGTAGTGCTCCCCTGCCAGGCTCAACGCCATCTCCTGTGATCTTCTTGCCCCGGGGTACCGCATCGGGCCCACCATGTACCCGAAACGGTTCATCTGCCTCCTCAAATCGGGTCTCGAAATCCATCAGCAAAACTCATGGTGGACGACTCAAACATCATGGAAAAACCGCATTTATTTAAAAGAGAGAAAGCAGTATATATATGTTTTGCGGTTTTCCTCCATATCCAGAAAACAACATGGAAATCTGAATCATCAATAGTATGTAAACCATGAATATAAGCATGAAAATCCATGAATGCGGCATATAATGAACAACAGTATGCATGATGTGACGAGCAATAGCTATAATGTCAAGCTGGCATATAAGGCAATGCACTAATATCATGTCACTACTAGCTAACAAGCTAAATCAGGCAATAATATTCTCTAAGTGTACGTGACATGGCAATTACCGATGAAGATGTGTGTGCGACAGCAAATAAGTGTACGCGGTACATACGCATCATCGGTAATGGTGCTGGTGTCCTAGCAGCAGGATATCAATAATAGAATATGAATCATAACAGTATGCGATGCAGAGCAACTATAATAATATACGGGAGTTGAGTGCTAAACACAAAGATAGCTAAACTGCATCTAATGTCATAAGAGTCCTATAGCTACACCACTAAGGCTGAGCTAAAGCCAACAGTAGGTAAGGGAAACCGCCTAATTTCTGAGTCGATACATATAAATATATACACATATAGTCGGTGATCCCGCCTCGATCATATCACATCCGATAACATATCTTTATAATTGATTATTCCCAAGTCAAGTAGGCCGATCAAACATCAAAATATAGCTCGTACGTAAATCCGTCGTACGGCATCGCCAAGTCTGGGTACGGGTCAATATCACAATCATTATATTACTCATTAGGTATTCTCTTTATCAATTATCATAATCTGGGTACTGACCTATGTCAAGTACAATGCTAACATTATCACTATAATGAAGACCTGACTACTGATCGACAGTTTAGTATAGATCAATATTATCATCATATATCATCACCAAGAGTATACATCGCCCAAGGCAGCCTATCATAAGTATCCTGTCATATCATATCATATCATATCCTATCGTGTATCATAATCACATGTCGATCATTATCTATGTCACCATTCCTATGGCATCATTTCCCAAAATCCTGTAAAGCAACAAGACGTATCTCAATCATGAATTTTATCATATCACCGATATCATAATCTCAGATCAACTCATCGACTCATATCAATCCCATATATCATCCTCAAATCCGTATGTGAACACATAATCCCAAACCCGTGTGAACACATATCTATATAGAATCCCATAACCACATATGAAATAAGAATGTATGCAAGCATGTAAATGTGTGAATGTATGTGTAGTGCACCCACTACCCTAAGGTTTCGTAACCTTACACCAATCCAATATACCAATATCCATTTAAACATCGATAATTAATCCCAACAACAAATAATAGATTGTTAGTGTTTATACGCATACGCATACATCACCATGGACTGCGGGGGTGCTATACGCCATCCACCCGACTTCTCCCCGTAGATATAAATTTACTCACCTTGATTATGTGTGCCGGTGCCGATATCGCCATTTGCATCTCCAACGCCTCGACGCCACGTGGGGTACCTACAAGGATATCACACGCTAAAACTCATAAAAATCATGCCGGAACCCAAAATAGTGCACGCTATGCCCAGAGGTAAAAACCTGTAGTCGTGCGAGCAAACACAGCAAATATTCACTGCCGTTGACATCCAAACGCCACCCGACAGAACGAACGTCGAATAACAAAAATCCATACGGAAAACAGGTCGTAAATCATACGCCAACTCATGAAAATCAACCCAGATTTTACCCTAGTTGGAAGCAGTCAAAACTAGACATACAGGGGGTCAAGTTTACATGAAATAGGGTTGTGCACGCAAAACGAGGGGGTTTTCCCCTGCTCTGGCCACAAATTGCGGCCTGGGGGAATAAAACTGCGGCAAGAAATGGGAGTTGAGGGCTAGGTCTTTGAGTGTTGGTTCCTATCTTCCTGCACAGCACACTGCCAAGTCAATATTATTTTAGGAGGTCTCGGGTTGTAGCAGACTCCATAAAGGTCACAAGGTTGGCAAAATCGTTAAAATACGCCAAGTCGAACACTTTTGGTTTATGGGTGAAATCAGGGACAAATCTTGGTTAAACCGGTCTTAACAACACCTAGTAAGGCTATACCAACCATCAAAACCAACACTTGGTCAAGTCTCACTCAAATTTGCCTAAACTAGCACTAATCACCATATAAACACTAAATTTCAGCTATATAACCAGAACTTGGCAAAATAGGAGTTGGGTTGTGGGATTATACCTCAAGGAATCTTAGATGAAGGAGAAGGGAAGAAGGAGAAGGAGGAGAAGGGTCTGCTACTGCTGCTGAGCTGCTTCTAGAGCTCCTGTAGTTGCTGTTGCAGCTGTTGCTGAAGCTACTCAGGCTGTTGCTGCTGCTTGCAATCTTTTCTTTCTTTTGTTTTTCTGTTGTTTTGGTGGTTGTGGCTGAGTGCAGGAGCAGAAGTGTTGGGGTTAGGTTTTGTGTGGGATGGAGTTGAAATATGATGGGGGTATGGTGTGGTTTGAATGGGGTTGCCAGAATGATGATGTAGCTGCTGCAGGTTCAGCTACTGCTGATGCAGGGAGGGCTGAAATGTGTTGAGCTGGTGCTTTTGTTGCTGATGTTTGAGCAGCAGCACGAGTAGGAGTGGCTGAAGTGTTGATATGGGTTGATGGTGTTGCAGCTGAAGTGATAAAAATTGGGCTGATGTTGTGGTATTGGGGCTATTCTTGCTGCTGTTGCAGCTGATGTATGTCAGGTGGCTGAAAGGTGTTGATGGAGGGGGGTTGAAGTGTGCTGATGGGTTGATATGGGTGCTGATGCGGCTGCTAATGTTGATTGAATTGGGGCTGATGTAGTGCTGAAATGGCTGTTTGGGCTGAAAATGAGCTGATGTTGTGTGTGTATGATGCTGATGTGAATGTGTGCTGAAAGTGTTGGGCTGATTTGTGGCCGAAATGATGAAAATTGGGCTGACGATGTACTGATGGTGGCTGAACTTTTACATCAGCTGCTGTTTAAGTTGTTGTTGATGTTGTGGGCAAGGTTGTGGTGGTGTTGTATGTTGTTGCAGGGGTTTAAGGTGTTGCTGGCTGATTCTGCAGCTGCTGCTGCTGCTGCAATTTCCTTTTGCCTGTGTATTTCTGTTTGTATTGCAGCAGCAGAAGTGTTGGGCTATTGCTTAATATTGTGGCTGAAGTTGTGTTGATGTAGCTGCTGTTCTGGTGGCTGAAAGTGTGTTGATGCTGATTGAAATTGGGCTGATGTTGGTGTATCAATGGCTGTAGTTAATGTAGCTGCTGATGTTTTTCTCTTTTGTCTTCCTTTTGTGTGTGGGTGCAGCAGCTGGTACTCTTGGGGCTGTTGTGTTTTGTTTTGGGCTGAGGTTGTGGTGTATAGTGGTGTGGTTGGTTATGAAGCTGATGTTGATGATAAAGGGGCTGATGTATTGATAAAAGGGGCTGATATTGATCAATTGGGGGCTGATATGATACATCAGCTGCTGCTGGTTTTCACTTGAATGAGTGTTGCTGTTGCTTGCAACCCTCTCTCTCTTTTTCTTGTGGCTGTGTGCAGCAGCTACTGCTGTTGTTGTTTCAGGTTGGGGTATTGGTTTGTGGTGTTAAGCTATTGTGTTAAAGGCTGGTTTGTGTTATTATGATGGGGTTGCAGCTGGTGTTGCAGAAATTTGGGGGCTGATGTCAATTGGGTGGCTGAGAAGTTGATATGGGTGCTGATGCTATGATATTGGGGTTGATGTTCAGGATGGGATTGGGCTGAAATATGCTGATGGTGGCTGATGTGTTGGGGTGTTGTGTGTAAGGTGTAGGATTGATGGTGGTGTGGTGTTCGAGTGAGAGGGAGAGATGTAATAGGTATTTAAAAGTTGAGAAAAGAAATGGAGTGTGACACTACCTAGCCACCACTCTCTCTCTGATGAATGTTGCATGACAACCATCCAATCCCCTCTCTCTCCCCTACCAAATGTCAACCTACCCTAATCATCCTTAATCATCACCAAAACCCTAATTAACCCAATTAACCTAATCAAAAGGTTTAAGCCACCATGGTCACCTAAGCATGGTCCAACCCTAGGCCATCATGAGTCCAAAACATAAGACAAGTAGGAAAAGTGTAGGAAATGTTATGTGCACATTCTTTGCACAAAAGGCCAAAAATCCAATTAGCAATTTTTAATCGCGGTTGACACCAAAGTCGGATATAATTCATCACAAAAACTGTAAAATGACATATTTCCACAAAATACCCTATTTTAGAATTTCCAAAATTTTCTCCGGAATTTTCACCATTTATCGGTATTTAATTATACCGACTATTAAAATATTCACTAAAAATTAATATTAAATTCTGAAAATTCCCAAAAATAATATTTTATTTTTTTGAAATGTTACAGAAATGAAATGAGAGAATGAGCAAACCTTTTGCCATCCATGCTCTCATAATCCAAAAATATCATAACAAATAATAATAATTGTGTATATTGTAATGGTTATTATCATGACAAATGACACTATCATTTCTTGCATTAAATGCAAATGGTGAACAAAACAAGCAAGCATAAGTCAATGCAACCAAATGATGGCCATTGTCATGATGGTGGTCAACAAGTCCAACCTAGTCAACCGGTCAACAAAAGTCAACAAGTCAACATGGTCAACCTTTCAACCCTAACCATGTTACTATAATACTCAATTAATATTATTGTTAATCATATTTCTAATTCTCATTAGGGTTAAGCAAAAGTCAACAGTCAACAACCCTAATGAGAATCCTCTGCCTTTGTCTCTGTCAACTGCACATACACACCCGTATCCGCGTTCCGGGGAACACGAATACAAACGAGATAAAACCAACCCCAAAACGTATACTAGGATCTGGCTTAAACCAAAGCCCGCTAGTAATAACCGCCCGGTCACTAAACGTGCACAAGTTCGCGGATGTGACCGAATCCTGTCGCAAAACCATGCGACCTGTTGTAAAACCATGGGACCATTACTCTTTTGCCCAAAGGCGAATAGCTCTCTGTATGGGACTCTAAAGACTCGATATTACGCTGGCAGTGGGTTTAACCACAGACCGCAAGCGGCACTAGCTGTGCGTAACGGCCCCCAGGTAGATGCCGATAAGAAGACGGACGAGGTGAAACCCATCTAAACTCCTACTGAGCCTGAATGTGACAATCTCCGTACAGTCCGGTCTGTTTGGCTGAGTACATCGCATGGCGGGCTTAGGGGGGCGGTAAACATCAGTCCCCTAATAGCGGTACAAGTCGTGTCGGAGTGTAGCCTAAAACACCCTGAGATAACACTGGAAACCTACCAGTATATCTCTCTTGCCCTGGCCAGGGACTACTTGTGTAATGGCTCTCCTAGACACAGCGCGATTTCAACCCCCAATACCGGGAGAGATGAATCCTGTCTAACCGTCACTGCCTCCAAGTGCTTCAGGAATGTACCCAACTACTACCTGTTTGCACGACTCTTTTGAGCCATGGTAGGGTAGTAATCAAAGTACAGTGGGAACACACTCGAGGCGAAGTGACAGTGTCAAGTCAGCGGACTAAGCTGTACTCATGTCACCTGGGAACTGATAACTGACGATAGGTATAGTACCATACAATCAGTTCCCGACAAGTCCTGTCCAGTGTAATCGTAACCTAACGAGCACCCGCATACTATTTCAAGAACGACGTACTGACGGCTGTGGGACAGACCGTCTCCCCTGCTGGGATGAGAAGCGCATACGCTAGTCTACTCCGGAGTATCGATGCCCTGTCTCGATAGTCCTACGATTAGGGACCTGTATAAGGATGTGCTTGTGGATTACCCAGCCCCCACGAGTGTGACTGCCATCACAACGCTTGTAATCAAGAAAAGATCCTAAGGGCTCTACTAATATGTATAAGCAATATGCTAAAAGAAACACATGCACATATTGAGGTAGAAACAAAGCAAGTAACATACTACAATTTTGAGCAAGATTGTCTATACAAGGTGAATATCCCAAGCTTCCATTAAGTAATATACAAACTAGTATGATACAGTAATGGCCTCTAGGGCATATACACTAACAATCTCCCACTTGCACTAAGGCCATGTACTGGCGTATCGAAGACCTATCATCTCGATCAGCCGCTCGAACTGAGTCTGGGGTAAGGCCTTCGTGGGTGGATCAGCAGTGTTATCTTCCATAGCAACCCTCCGAACCTCGATCTCCTGGCGATCCACGATCTCCCTGATCAGGTGATACCGCCTCAAGATATGTCTGGATTTCTGATGGGACCTGGGTTCCTTCGCTAAAGCTATAGTCCCGTTGTTGTCGCAATACAAAGGTATTGGATAAACAATGGACGGAACAATCTGAAGTTCTGTTAAGAACTTCCTCATCCAGACATCTTCTTTTGCGGCATCAGCAGCAGTAATGTATTCCACTTCCATCGTCGAGTCAGCAACGGTTTCCTGTTTGGAACTCTTCCAACACACCGCCCTTCCATTGAGGGTAAAGACAAAACTCGACATGGACTTGGAATCATCCTTGTCACTCTGGAAGATGGAGTCAGCAAAGGCCTCAATCTGGAGGTCTTTTCCGCCGTACACCAAGAACATCTCCTTAGTCCTTCTCAGGTACTTGAGCATGTTCTTTACCGCTATCCAGTGCTTCTTCTCTGGGTCCGACTGATACCGGCTTACAACGCTCAATGCGTATGCTACATCTGGTCTGGTACACAACATCGTATACATAATAGAGCCTACCGCAGATGCGTAGGGTATTGATGACATGCGAGCCCTTTCCAAATCAGTCTTGGGAGACATCTCTTTGGAGAGGGTGATTCCGTGACAAGCCGGCAGATTACCGCGCTTGGAATCTTCCATACTGAATCGTTTCAGTATGGTGTCGATGTACCTTGACTGTGCAAGTCCCAACATCCTTTTAGATCTATCACGATAGATTTGGATCCCCAGGATGTAGGAGGCATCACCCAGGTCTTTCATGGAGAACCTTTACGACAAGAACCCCTTGACAGATTGTAGCATAGGAATGTCATTTCCTATTAAAAGAATGTCATCCACGTATAAAACGAGGAATACTACAGTTCTCGCTACAAATCTACTATAGACGCATGGTTCATCTGGATTTTTGATAAAGCCAAATTCCTTGACCGTCTCATCAAAACAGATGTTCCAACTCCGCGATGCCTGCTTTAGTCCATAGATGGACTTAAGCAACTTGCACACCTTTCCGCTGCTCCCACTCTGAATGAAACCCTCTGGCTGGTCCATATAGACACACTCCTCTAAATTTCCATTTTGAAAAGCGGTCTTTACGTTCATCTGCCAAATCTCATAATCGTGGAAGGCAGCAATGGCAAGAAGGATCCGAATGGATTTCAGTATAGCCACTGGAGGAAAGGTTTCATCATAGTCCAAACCAGGTCTTTGACGAAAACCCTTTGCAACAAGTCTAGCCTTATAGGTCTCAACCTGTCCATCTACACCAATCTTCCTTTTGAAGATCCACTTGCATCCTACGAGTTTTACCCCATCTGGAGCAATGTCCAACGTCCATACTTTGTTGGTGTACATGGACTCCATTTCGGTCCGCATTGCATCCAGCCATTTTACCGAGTCAACGCTCTGGACGGCCTGCTGGAAGCTAGTAGGCTCATCATAATCAATGATGCAATCCTCTCTATCCCCGTCTATGAGAAAACCGTAGTATCTCTCGGGCGGATGAGACTGCCTACTACTCCTGTGGAGCGGCATAGGAATGTCATGTTATTTCGAAACCTCTGGTTCTACTAAGCTTTCAGTAATAGTCTGTGGTTCTGGAATTTCTTCCAGTTCTATTACGCTCCCACTAATTTCTTTTTCTAAGAACCGGTGTTCCAAGAAGTGGGCATGACGAGAAACAAAAATCTTTTGTTCCTCTTCACAATAGATGAAATATCCCTTGGAGTTCTTTGGATATCCCACAAACTTGCACTTTACTGAGCGTGCCTCGAGTTTGTCCGCATGCTGCTTTTTAACAAAAGCTGGACATCCCCATGTCTTAATGTGCTTAAGATAGGGTTTCTTCCCACACCACATCTGATATGGTGTGGTAGGCACAGTCTTAGTTGGAACTCGGTTCAAAAGATATGCGGCTGATTCTAGCGCATATCCCCAGAATGATCGCGGTAACTCTGCGTTACTCATCATGGAACGTACCATATCCAATAGGGTCCGGTTCCGTCTCTCCGATACACCGTTATGTTGCGGAGTGTATGGAGGAGTAAGCTGAGAGAGAATACCATTCTCTTTTAGGTAATCCAGGAACTCGGCACTCAAGTATTCACCACCTCGATTAGATCTCAGTGTCTTGATACTTTTGCCGGTTTGTTTTTCTACCTCATTCTTATATTCCTGGAATTTTCCAAAGGCTTCGGATTTATGTTTCATTAAGAAGACATATCCGTACCGTGAAAAGTCATCCGTAGAAGTAATGAAGTAAGAAAAACCGCTTCGCGCATGTGTAGACATTGGACCGCACACGTCGCTGTGTATGAGTCCCAAGAGCTCGCTCGCTCTTACTCCGTGTCCAGTGAACGGAGTCTTTGTCATCTTTCCTTTGAGACAGGCTTGACAAGTTGCATATGATTGATATTGGAATGGATCCAAATATCCTTCTG
The DNA here is from genome assembly GCA_030015575.1 of Agapanthus africanus. Lineage (NCBI taxonomy): Eukaryota > Viridiplantae > Streptophyta > Magnoliopsida > Asparagales > Amaryllidaceae > Agapanthus > Agapanthus africanus. The sequence goes on from CM057343.1 coordinate 230,614,512, forward strand.
TATGTAACTTCGTCAACCTTCTTTCATTGATGTGACCTAGTCTACAATGCCACAAGAAAGCCTGATTAATTTCTGGAGACTTTCTTTTGTGTATATTCTGGACATTGAAAATTTGGGGTTGGTTTAATACGCATATACCATTGCTTAATCTACCTGACCCAATCAAAACTTGATTAAGATGAATGTTCACAACATTACTTACAAATGCAAATTCATAACCTTCTTTAGATATTAAAGATACAGAAATGATATTACAAGTTGCATTGGGTACAAAATAGCAATTACGCAAAACCAAAACGTGTCCATCTGACAAGCCCAGGTGATAGTCCCCCACGGACTCAGCATCCATGCCAGCTCCGTTTGCAACTCTGAGGGTCATATCACCTGCCTTCAAAACCCTACGCTTTCTCAGTTCCTGCAAAGAATGACGGATATGAGATCCCGATCTGGTATCCAATACCCAGGAAGTAGAGTTTATTGAATGACAGTTTTCAATAACATACACACCTGAAGCCGAAGCCGCAACTTGCTTCGGATCCTGGTTTCTGGCCTTCCAAGCCCTGCAATCTTTCTTCCAGTGTCCCTTCTTATGACAATAGAAGCATTCTTATTTACCCACAAGCTGCCCCGCTATCTTTGTTGCCTTTGCTTTTCCCTTCGTATCAACTTTACTAACACTGCCCCTTGGTTTGGCGGGGGCTTTCTTCTTCTTTCCCTTGGCTTTCGCCTTGGACTTAGAAGAGGAAGATCCTTCTACAAACAAAGTGGATGTTTCCCTACCTTTCTGTAGGGTGCCCTCTGCACTCCTCAGCATGTTAAGGAGCTCCGGAAGTTCAACTTCTTTTCCTTGCAAGTTGAAGTTCAGGATGAATTGGGCGTAAGTGGAAGGAAGGGACTGGAGAATCAAGTCCGTATAGAGCTCGTTCTCTAACGTGGTCCCAAGGTCCGCAAGCTCCTCAATGAAGCCAATCATCTTAAGCACATTTTCCGCTACCGATGATCCGATGGCCAACCTTGCCAAAAACAGTTTCTTCGACACTTCGTATCTTGCGATACGAGATTGCTCTCCATACAGTTCTTTTGTATGGAGAAATATAGATTCGAGGTCCATATTCTCGTGCCTCCTCTGATGTTCATTGTCCATAGAGGCATGCACGAGGCACATGGCCTTCACGCAATCGATCTCCCAGGTCTTACGGATTTCCCTATCCACGACGCTGGAGGTGGGACCTGGGACAGGGGGAGCTTTGGTGGTGAGAAGATACCCCAGCTTGTCGTAAGTGATTGCCATTTTGACATTCCTGAGCCAATCTTTGTAGTTTGGCCCTGTCAGTATGTTTTTATCTAGAAATAACTTAAGTCCGGTCATGTCGATTGGTCGCTGCAATTAGGAGAGAGAGAAGAAACACTCAGCATGATGCTCTTGCAAGTTTAGAATGGTTTTTAGTTTGTCTAAACAGGATGGCTCCCACTGTATCTCGAATTCCTCCTCAAACCAAAAAGGAAGAATTAGTCGGAATCAATCTCACCGTACAATTCTTGCTTAACCGTTCAGCCAGGCCAGTGTTGGTACTTCGAGGGAGGTTTTCCAACGCTTTCGCGAAGTTCCTTAATTAAATAACCTCTTTTCCCTGGGGGCGTAGCCCCGCTAACACCTTTCTAGACACCTACTTGGTTTATAGTATTGATCGTTAAGTGAGAAATTTTCCGAGGAGTAGCATATACTCACAGTAGGATCGGGATCCAAATATCATCGCGTGACAAAACTGAAGGAATCCTACCAGAATCATCACGCTCCAAATGGTATGCAGCGCTAGCAAGTTTCTGGTTCTTTAGAAACTCCCGATGTGGATTTTTGCCCCATGCTCTTATGACCTTGGCTTTGGCCAAAATATCATAAGTCACTTGTCAAGTTCTACCCGTCATTCTCCAGGTTAATTTGAACCCACCCGTAGATACCCTTGACTTTGGCCAACATGGCAGCACGATTGTCCCAAACTAACGCATCTATCTATGCCGTACATGAATACCCAATAGCTACCAATCACTATGCCTTGACTTTGGCCAACATACATAGCTTGAATACTATGGACTATTCATGTGAAATGACGGAGGGCTACGAATGGTTTTGGCGAAACCGTGAACGTAGTGAACTTGATATAATCGATGGAACGAGATAGCTTTTAAAAGGAGTGGCTCAAGCTCCGCATTTAAAAGTTGGTTTTTGAAAAGAACCGAGTGGTTTTGAAAGTGTTCCAACGACTTTACTTTGGTTTATTTTCTTGCATTAATTCTTTTTAATGCATCCCATCATTTAATCCTACCATTGCAGAAAACAACTAAAATATGACGTACGCTTCTGCCATCCGCATTCGCCATGGGGCCCCGTCATTACCCGTTAGGTTACTTAACTAACGACAGAGCGGGGGCTGGACTAGCGCGGATGCAAAACATAAGCAACGTCTAAATAGTTATCATATATAGATATATTGCAATGATAGCCAATCTAGATCACAGATGAACACATTGGATATACTAGGAATCCGTAATTCGTACGAGCCTGTAACGAAAAGCGGATTACACGGTCGCGGTGAATAGCCAATACCCCACCCAATACCCCTACAGGTGCGGCAAACTACCCGCCAAATATCCGAAGCGAAGCAACCTCCCTCAACTCGTGAGTAGGACACTCGGCACTTTGAGCTAACCGGTAGTTTGTGCACTCCCTCCATGGGTTTATCCCAGGAGCAAAAACAGTAAAAGAAATTATATAATGACGGCTACAACCTCACCCCAGTTGTGCGGCCAAATAAATAATATTACATCAATTACAAATTTACATAAATTGAAAGAAAAGAAAACTCTCATCTCATAACCCCCCGGCTATTCACCCACGACAATCCAATGAATTCATGTACACATACCATCAACATTACAGAACACAGATATGTATAACCCCCATTAATCGACGTATAGCGATTAGCAGACGTTCAATACATATAACACATCACAGATATAAACCCGTTAGCTTAAGTCTTTAGAAACTCGATCAAAATACGGTCTTTTTAAGCCCCAAAAACAAATTTTGCTTTCTGGAAAATCTGGGCTGAAAAAATATACTCCAAAAATCCCAAAATACCCCATAGAATATACTACAGTGAAACCGATCCACGGCCGAGTCAACTCGGCCGCGGAGTTGGCCGGATCTGTGGATCGTTTTTCTGCAGTATACTATAAAAACCCTGAGTCGATTTTTGGTATATGTCAAATAATTTTTACAGCACTTTAAAAATCAACAGAAAGTTTGAGTTCCGGGTGTATTTCGCGACTTTTTCTCCGATCGAATTTCTACTTACTTTGCTAACATGTTAGATAGTGTTTAACTAGGCTCTGATACCAATGTAAGTCCACGTTACCCTTCCCTAGTTCTTTGGGGTTGCGGAAATAGTGAAAAATGATTTTTCTAGAGGTTGTAACATGGACTCAAAATACGAATCTTTGTTAAACAACTACCTAACAACCTAACTAGGGGTTTTACCTACTCGGTTAGGGGGTTATACCTTTCTAGAACTCCTTCGTCTTCAACTCTTATGGTGTACGGACCGGCCTCCCTTCGTCGTCTTCTCGCGCCGAAGATGGATCCACCCGAAAGCTTCTACCTTTTGACTTCTTCTTCGAACTTGAAAAAACTAGAACACTTGGCTTGCTAGGCCTTGTGAACTAGAATGAGTAAAGGATTGTTTTGGTGTTTTTATCTCTAAGGCAATGGTTCTCAACTCATGAGAGGGGTTTGCCTTGAGCTAGAGAGAGCAAGAGGAAGAGGGAGAGCTTGAGCAAGTGATGGCCAGAGAGAGAAATGAAATGAGAGAATGAGAAAACCTTTTGCCATCCAAGCTCTCATAATCCAAAAACATCATAACAAGTAATAATAATTGAGTATTTTGTAATGGTTATTATCATGACAAATGACACTATCATTTCTTGCATTAAATGCAAATGGTGAACAAAACAAGCAAGCATAAGTCAATGCAACCAAATGATGTCCATTGTCATGATGGTGGTCAACAAGTCCAACCTATTCAACCGGTCAACAAAAGTCAACAAGTCAACAAGGTCAACCTTTCAACCCTAACCATGTCACTATAATACTCAATTAATATTATTGTTAATCATATTTCTAATTCTCATTAGGGTTAAGCAAAAGTCAACAGTCAACAACCCTAATGAGAATCCTCTGCCTCTGTCTCTGTCAACTGTGCATACACACCTGTATCCGCGTTTCGGGGAAGACGAATACAAACGAGATAAAACCAATCCCAAATCGTATACTAGGATTTGGCTTAAACCAAAGCCCGCTAGTAATAACCGCCCGGTCACTAAATGTGCACAAGTGCGCGGATGTGACCGAACCCTGTCGCAAAACCATGCGACCCGTCGCAAAACCATGCGACCACTACTCTTTTACCTAAAGGCGAATAGCTCTCTGTGTGGGACTCTAAAGACTCGACACTACGCTGGCTGTGGGTTTAACCACATACCGCAAGCGGCACTAGCTGTGCGTAACGGCCCCCAGGTAGATGCCGATAAGAAGATGGACGAGGTGAAACCCATCTGAACTCCTACTGAGCCGGAATGTGACAATCTCCGTACAGTCCGGTCTGTTCGTCTGAGTACATCGCATGGAGGGCCTAGGGGGCGGTAAACGTCAGTCCCCTAATAGCGGTACAAGTCGTGTCGGAGTGTAGCCCAGAGCACCCTAAGATAACACTGGAAACCTACCAGTATATCTCGCTTGCCCTAGCCAGGGATTACTTGTGTAATGGCTCTCCTAGACACATCGCGATGTCAACCCCCAATACCGGGAGAGACGAATCTTGTCTAACCGTCACTGCCTCTAAGTGTTTCAGGACTGCACCCAACTACTACCTGTTTGCATGACTCCTTTGAACCGTGGTAGGGTAGTAATCAAAGTACAGTGGGAACACACTCGAGACGAAGTGACAGTGTCAAGTCAGCGGACTAAGCTGTACTTATGTCATCTGGGAACTGATAACTGACGATAGGTATAGTACCAACCAATCAGTTCCCGACGAGTCCTGTCCAGTGTACTCGTAACCTAACGAGCACCCGCATACTATCCCAAGTACGACGTACTGACAGCTGTGGGACAGACCGTCTCCCCTGCTGGGATGAGAAGCGCATACACTAGTCTACTCCGGAGTATCGATGCCCTGTCTCGATAGTCCTACGACTAGGGACCTGTATAATGTTGTGCTTGTGGATTACCCAGCCCCCACGAGTGTGACTGCCATCACAACGCTGGTAATCAAGCAAAGATCCTAAGGGCTCTACTAATATGTATAAGCAATATGCTAAAAGAAACACATGCACATATTGAAGTAGAAACAAACCAAGTAGCATACTGCCATTTTAAGGAAGATTGTCTATAAAAGGTGAATATCCCAAGCTTCCATTAAGTAATATACAAACTAGTATGATACAGTAATGGCTTCTAGGGCATATACACTAACAAGTATAACCATTATGCTTATTGGATAGTCTTCTTCCAAACCATAGGCTGGTGCCGAACGGTAGGGAAGGAAAAAAACCATTTGGCTTAAAGGGGTGTACAGAAGGTAATGACTAAAGACATATAAAGGGATTTGGAGAGATGGCAAAGAAATATACGGTTACAGTCATGAATCTGAATAATGGAAGATGCATTACTAGGAATACCCGGATACCCCTTCGAAACATTTACATGTTTGAGTTTCACTGTGTATTGTTAATAGAAAACCGATTTCCCAATTAGTACTTACTCTAGGGTATGTATTTACCAGGTTTGATTCTCACATCTGTATGGTTTTACAGATGATGAGTGGGAGTAAGTTATTGGGAATTAGGTGATCATCCTCATTATATCGGGATTCGTTGTAATTGGTGATATATGAGGAAATCGCCTGGGTTGTTTGCCGGACGGCAAATATTTGGTTTTAAATATCCGTTGTTATGCACCAATTTCAAATTGATATATCTGTACATTTATTTTTATAAAGTGAGATGTAACTTTTTGAAATTATGTTCATGACATTTACCTCTATCAGTGGATGGTTAGGTAAGGAGCATTAAACAGCGGTGTAATTCTTCTTAACCATAAGTACAGTTTTCAACCTACGACACACAGGGAATGAGTTATTAGACTCAAAGGACTTATACAGAGTATTGTATGTTGTCCAGTGTCCATGAGGACAGAGGGGCTGGTACTTGTACTATATTCTGTTTACTTGTGACTTCTCTAGTTCTTAGAGAAGTGTTTTGTTGAAACACAAGGTCCAAGTTTTGAGAAGTTATAGGTATATGAATAAAGTAGAGAACCAGGTGTTGCAAGTATCGGGATTCTTCAAGGTGATCGAAGATGTAGATACTTGTGTATGGTATTCAGTAGATAGTAATGATTGTGAGAACTTGCTTCTCTTTCAGGTTACTCGTATTTGGATGAACTCCTAAGTTGAGTAATGCTGATTGGCCTCCTTCCATTTAGTTTACATGCACTGGAGACAGTTGCGTGATTTGAATCTGGTTCTAATTAAATTAGTGCCTCTGTTTCTATATTGGATATAGAATAGTTCATATCTTAACATTGTTAAGGTACGGGGAGTTTTTCGGCTTATGCTTAAAACCAGACTCTGGATAACTCAAGGCACGTTTCTGTAATGGCTGTTTGTGGGTTGACCCGGGTTATACGAGGGTTGACTTTCTACCTTCTGCAAGATCAATAATGATATTGTTCTTGACTCGCCACAGTTTTAGTAAAATGGATTTTTCAGAAAAGAGTAGTGGGAGTATGGTAGAACTGGAAGTGATTCCAGAACCGCAAACGATTACTGAAAATTTGATAAGAACCTAAACATTCAATCTGGTTTGACATTCCATTGGCCACTCCGCAGATATGGTGGGTAACCTCAGGCAATCGAGAGGTACTTCGGTATGCTCAAAGATGGTGACAGGGAGGTTCTTGTTTACCCAGACTTGCCATTGCTGTTGTTCCAGACTGTGAGACCCGGCAGGAGCATGAGTATAGCGTCGTTCTAAACTAGCTTTAGAAGTGCACGTGTATATGACTCTGCCAGAGGGTTGTCATCGTCAGTGGGAACAGCGGAAGCATAGTGGACAAGTGGCTTATGTCTATTTATAGACTAAAGCGAAAATAGCGGAGATAGATCATTTATTTCTTATGTGACAGTCATAGATTTGACTTCATCAGAATAGGGGATGGATTTGTTAAGAAGGTAGTAGGGTGTGATGTCCTAGTATTTGGATGACATACACAAAGTAGGAAGTTAAATTCCTATACTATTATCGGTTATACTTTGGTTGTCACACAATGGTTTCTCCATATAGGATATAGATATTATATCAGATATTCTGGTTACTAGATCTATGGTTTTAGATCTAGATTTGGGTAGTTTCCCAATCTGGGTACTTAGACAGCATTCTAAAGGTGTTTTAGAATGGACGACTCCTGGCACGGTAGTGTACCTGCAGGTGATGGAGTCACCCTCTTTAAAGGTGTCTTACAGACTAAAGGGGAGAGGGATGTGCATGATTGGCAAATCACTTGCTTAGATAATTAAGTCAATCATGAGATGTCAAGTACCACACCAGACATTGTTTTTGCACGAGATGCAGTAAGTTGATATTAATCCTATCCTGGAGAAATATTCGGAAGCAGTTTTAGAACATAAGTGGATGTTCTAGGGATATGATAATAACAGCCTCCTTCGGGGACGGTTATCATTCCTGGCTTCCAAGATGACCTGAATGACAGAGTGACTGTCAGAGTTGTAGTTTTCCCTCTGACGAGGGGAAGTATTTTGGACAGGTGGTCCAAGCGGATACTGAGGGAGGTATGGCGCAGGATACTGATTAAGTTCAGTTGACGATACTGTCTAAGAAGTTTGGATTTGGAGTTCATTTATGAACTAGGTCCCATCAGATATCCAAATATATTCTAAGACAGGTATTGCTCATTTCGGGAGAAGGCTTTCTCCGCGAAATTGAGATAAAGAGAAACATAGAAAGAAACATCAGGGTGGATCCACTAGCTGAAGCTATTTCTCGAACGCAATAGTTTCGCAAACGAGCTTTGTGAGACTGATTAGTAGAGGAGTTGGGTGTTCGGTATCACACGGGCTGTGAGTATGCGACATCGCAATAATTAGCCTTGAGTGCAAGTGGGAGATTGTTGGATATTGTGCCCTCAGAGTCAATTATTGGATCGCAGGCACGTGATTGCAATGATTGAGGGAGGACCTATACCGGTAGGACAGTCTTACTCGAGAGGTTTGTATACTATCTGGTTTGCCTTTATCATCGTGTACATGCTTTAAGTGACATTGTAGTTCACTATTGCATGTTGATAGAGAATAGTATGCTACCATGGTTTGTCTTTATCATCGTGTACTGCTTTAGGTGACCTTACAAGTCGCTATTGCACGCTGATAGAGCCTTTAGGATTCTTGCTTGACGAACAGCAGTATGATGGCGATCATATACGTAGGAGCTGGGGGTCTATAAGCACATCTTTAAAAGGTCCCTAGTCATGGGAGTTTCGAGAATGGGCATCGATACTCCATTAGTAGACTAGTGTATACAGTCGAGACCCCGACGAGGGGCGGTGGCCGGTCTCACAAGCCATTGGTGTCAGTTGGTTCACCTAAGATGTATACAGGTGCTCATTGGGTTATGAGTACACCGGACAAGACTCGCCGGGAACATGCTAGTTGGTATTATACCTAGCGTCAGATAGCAGTTCCCTGATGACGTGTGTACAGGTTAGTTCATTGACCTGAGATCGTCATTTATCTCGTGTGAGTTCCCACTGTGCTTTGATTACTACCCTATCATGGCTCAAAGGAGTCGTGCAAACAGATTTTAGTTAGGTACAGTCCCGAGCCACATGGAAGCAGTGAGCGGATCGGCAGGGGTTCGTCTCTCCCGGTATTGGGGCTGAGGTCGCGCTGTGTCTAGGAGAGCCATTACACGAAGTCCTTGGCTAAGGCAGGAGATTTACTGGTATGTATTCCAGTAGTATCTCAGGGTGTTCTCGGCTACACTCCGACACGACTTGTACCGCTTTTGGGGGTCTGACTTTTACCAACCCCCTAGGCCCGACATGCGATGCTCATAGACTAATGGACCGGACTGTACGGATATTGTCACTGAAAGGCTCAGTACGGTGTCATGATGAGTTCGCTCATCGACCTCCCTTTTGGTCAATACGTGGTAGCTCGTTACGTACGGCTAATACCTCTGACGTGTTAGTGGTTAAATCCACAGCCAAAGTATTGACGAGTCTTTAGAGTCCTCCAGAGACAGTTTCTCAAGTTTCGGGCAAAACGTTGTAGAGGCCGTATGGATTTATGGCAGGGTTCGAACGTACGCGTGCACTTGTGCACGTGTCATGGTTCGGACGGATAATACTATCGGGCTTTGGTTTAAGCCGGATCCTAGTATTATCCAGTGTAGTTTTTGTCTCATTGCATTTGTATTCGGTCGGAATACAAATGCGGGTTTGTATATACAGTCCGGGGGTTATCCTGTAATTTGTTACGGGGTCGCTTTTTGAAGTTGCCAGTTTGCATTCCGTTTCGGCCATTTCTCTTTATTCCTTCTTGGCTGAAATTTCCTTTGTTGGAAGGGGGTTCTTTTTGCAAATGTGCAATTAGTAAAGGAGGGTTTTTTTTGTGGTGTCCGGGGCTCCAGCAGTTCATCCATTGATTCTAGAAAGCTTGCTTTCTTTTTGATGCATTATTTGTGCTTATTGTGTGCATTAATGAGATGGGATTGATTAGAACTTTGGAGTGACTTCTTTTCCTAGTCTCATCCAATTTTCTTTTGCTTTTGCTTACCTTTTTCCCTCCTCTATTTGTGTGGCCGGCCACTACATTTGAGAGAGCCCTCATTTTGTGTGAAAAATGATTCATCTCATTCTACACTAAAATTCTTTAGTTCATCTCCAAAGATTTTTCCTCCACCTCCATCCAAATGGCAACTTCTAATAACCCCTTGAGACAAAGGTTTCTACATATATTCTACAGCAATCTTGGACACGTCGACTAGCAAATTTCATGTCCGAGTTTCCTCGGTTCAGGGGTGGGAGCCCGTAAAAAGACTTCTCGATGTGGTACCCTTCCAACGAGAAGACCGGAGATCAGTGATGCCGCGTGGAGCTTGGGATGGTGGCCGAAGACCGAAGGACACGGATCGCTCGGTATAGCTTTCTGTCCCTTCTCTAGATAGCTAGTTTGTAGGTTAATGGTTCGATCCGGGTTTTAAGCATACGATAGCGCCGGTTTCTAGTTTGAAAAAGTTTTTTTGTTTTCCGCATTTTGGCCTCGGACAGACGGCCGGGGCGCTACCGTAGACTTACAAAGTGATCGCTTGATATATCTGAGGTGAATGCAATATTATATATGAGATATATAGTAGGGATTTCTTATGTTTTGCACCCGTGCTAGTCCCGTCCCGGTATGCCGTTAGTTAAGTAACCTAACGGTGCATAACGGAACATTGTGGAGAATGCGGATGGCATAAGCGTACGTTATATTTTCGTTTCTATTCTGTTTTTGGCTTAAGAACTTAAATGATAGGACTACATTAATATGATTAATGTAAGGAAAAATAAACCTAAAAGGATGTTGTAGAATCGAATTTAAAAACTACTCGGCTTTTTATGAAAAAGCTACATTTCAAAATTGCGGAGAATAAGCCACTCCCTTTGAAAACCGTTTGATTCTACAACGATATCAAGTTCAAAGCGTTATGGATTTTCTTAAAAACCATCCGCAACCCTCCGTCATTTTAAGAAGTAGAGTACTTAGTATTCGTGCTACGTTTGTTGACTATATTTAAGGCGTAGTGTACGGTAGCTAAGTGATGTCTTCCTACACAGCATATAATGTGATTAATTGGGACAATTATATGACTTTATTGACCACAGTTAAGGGTCATATAACTGGGTGTAATTAATCAAGAAATGATGGGTTGAGATTGACTAGTGCTTATGATTTGTTGACCATAGTTAAGGTCATAAGTGCTAGGAGTTAAAACTATATCGGGAGTTTCAAGAGTTGAAATTTGCAATGAGATTGCATATCTTCCATATGATGGTTGGATCCCGATCCCACTGCGAGAAAGAGTTTCTCCCAGGAGAGTTTTGCACATTACAATTAGCTAACTAATTAGGTGTCTAGAAAGGTATTAATGAGGCTACGCCCCTGGGAAAATGAGGTTTACTTTAATTAAGTTTGTACGAAAGCATGGGGAACCTTCTTCAAGTACTGACACTGGCTTGGCTGAACGGTTAGCGAACTTGTAGAATGTAATTAATCCTTGCTATTTTTCTTTTTATGGTTTGAAGGAAAATTTGATAAAAGCAATCGGGGACATCGATTAGATAAGAAAATAACCAATCTGATCTTTGCAAGAGCTTTCGCTAAGTGTATTATGTTCTCTCTCTTAATGGCAGATACCAATGACAGGACTCAAGATTCTACTAGATAAAAATAAACTGAATGGGACCAATTATAAAGACAGGCTGAGGAACATTAACATTGCCTTGACTTATGATAAGGTATCATATATCCTTACGGCTCCAGCACCGCCCGTCCCAGGTCCTAAATCTTCAGTTGCGGACAAGGAAATCCGCAAGACATGAGACGCTGACTGTGCCATGGCCAAATGCCTCGTGCTTGCATCGATGGATAACACACATCAAAAGTAGCACGAGCAGATGGACGTTCAATCCATTTTTCTCCATACAAAAGATTTGTATGTGGAACAATTTCGTGTCCTTTGATACGAGGCGTCTAGAATGTTGTTTCAGACGCGGATGGCCCCTGGCACACCAGTAGGTGACCATGTTCTGAAGATGATAGCTCTTATAGAAGAGCTTGAGGATCTCGGATGGACAATGGAAAACGAACAATATACTGATATTATTCTGCAGTCTCCCCCTACCTTTGCTCAATTTGTAGTAAACTTCAACATGAACAACATAGAGAAGTCACTACCTGAACTTCTCAATATGTTTAGGAGTGCAGAGAGCATGCTCAAGTTAGTGAAGACTCCCGCTTGATTGCTGGGCCATCTTGCTCCTCTCACCCGAAGGCCAAGGCCAAGGGAAAGATGAAGAAGAAACTCGCCAAACCTAGAGGTGGAGTTAAAAAGGTTAAGGGGAAAGACATGTCCACGGCTGGGGAATCAGGGAAAGGGGAATGTAATCACTGCCACAAATCGGGACACTGGAAGCGCAACTGCACTGAGTACTTGGATCTCAAAAGGAAGAAGCATGGTGATGCTTCCGCTTCAGGTGTGTTTGTGACAGAAAACTGTTTTTCTATAAACTCTGCTTCCTGGGTATTAGATACCTGTTCAGGTTCTCTCATTTGCAATTCCATTGTCACGACCCGAAATTGGCACGTGACGGCCTTTAAACTACGCAACGTCTACAGGCGTAACGCAACTTAAGTAAGCCGAAAAACCCAGCAATCTAAACCATCAAAAGTAGTAAGAAATAATAGCATTTTTAAAACCTTTGAAATCTCAAACTAAATTCTTTAAAAGTCCAACTTTATTTCCTTTAAAATTCTGGCAGTACCTCCTTTGTAAAAACCAGCACCAAAAATGGGTACAACATAAATATAAGTAAAGCATTCCCAAACGGGAGCAAATACACGCCCAACGGCGGAAAAGAACTGTAAGTCTACGGTAGCGCCCCGACCGTCAATCCGAGGCCAAATGCGGAAATAAAAACTTTTTAGGAAACCGGCGCTATAGTAGTCTTTCACCCGGATCGAACCATTGAAGCTAAACTAGCAATCTAAAGAGGGTTAGAAAAGAAATACCGATCGATCCGTGTCCTTCGGTCTTTAGCCACCATCTTTAGCTCCTTGCGGCATCTCCGATCTTGCTGGATCTCCGGTCTCCTCATCGGAAGGGGCACCACATCTATGAATCCTTTTACGGGCTCCCGCTTCGAACCGAAGCAAATCGGACACGAAGTTTGCTATCCGACGTGTCTAAGGTGAATTAGAGAATGTATGTGATCACTTTGTCTCAAGCATCCATTGATTCTCAATGCATGAGAGTGTATGGATGGAGGTTGAAGATGAAGCCATTAGTGGAAATGGTGAGCTAGAGAAAGAAGAAGAAGAAGAGCCTTTTTCCCTTTTGATATTGTGTTGCAAATGAAAAATGAGAGCACAAGAATAATAATCCAAGAGCAAACCCCAAGCCTATGGCTGTCCATTCTCTCTCCACCTCTCATTTCAACTCAATAATCAATCAATTATGTGACATTTGCACCAAAAAAGAGACCATGAGTCACCAAATTGATTGTGCTTCTTCATGATGACTTCCACTCACAATTTCCACCATCCAAACATTCATCCAAATGTTTAGTCCAACAAAAAGATACGGCAACATCTAAAATAAACTTGTGACGGATCACAAGGATACCCCTCACCTGTATATACATACCTGCATCCGCATTCTGACTGAATGCGAATGCGATGGGATGAAAGTAATCCAACAAATCTAATACTAGGATCCGGCTTAAAACAAAGCACACTAGTATGATCCGTCCGATCATGATCCGTGCACTACTGCATGTATATGATAGAACTCTGCCATAATACCATACGGCCTCTAAAACGTTTCACACGAAACTGGGGAAACTGTCTGTGGGGGACTTTAAAGATTCGTCAAAACTTTGGCTGTGGATTTAACCACTAGCACGTCAGTAGTACTAGCCATACGTAACGGGCTACCAGGTATTGACCAAAAGGGAGGTCGATGAGCGAACTCATCCTGACACCCTACTGATCCTGTCAGTGACAATATCCGTACAGTCCGGTCCGTTCGTCTATGAGTATCGCATGTCGGGCCTAGGGGGTTGGTAAAAGTCGGAATCCCAAAAGCGGTACAAGTCGTGTCGGAGTGTAGCCCAGAACCCCCTGAGATACTGCTGGAATACCTACCGGTAAATCTCCTGCCTTAGCCAAGGACTTCGTGTATTGGCTCTCCTAGACACAGCGAGATCTCACCCCCAATACCAAGAGAGATGAAACCCCTGCCGATCTGCTCATTGCCTCCATATGGCTCGGGACTGTAGCCAAATAAAACCTGTTTGCACGACTCCTTTGAGCCATGGTAGGGTAGTAATCAAAGCACAGTAGGAACTCACACGAGACTAATGACGATCTCAGGTCGATGAACTAACCTGTACAAATGTCACCAGGGAACTGCTATCTGACGCTAGGTATAAGACCAACTAGCATGTTCCCGGCGATTCCTGTCCGATGTACTCATAACCCAATGAGCACCTATGAACGTCTTAGGTGAACCAACTGACACCAATGGCTTGTGAGTCCAGCCACCGCCCCTCGTCAGGGTCTCGAATGTATACACTAGTCTACTAATGGAGTATTGATGCCCAGTCTTGAAACTCCCACGACTAGGGACCACTTTAAGGATGTGCTTATAGACCACTCAACTCTCACATATATGATCGCCATCATACTGCTGGTAGTTAAGCAAGAATCCTAAGGGCTCTATCAATGTGTAATAGTGATCTGTATGGTCACCTAAAGCTGTACACGATGATAAAGATAAACCAGATAGCATACTATCATCTTGAGTAAGACTGTCCTACCTGCATAGGTCTTCACTCAATCATTGCAATCACGTTCCTGCGATCCAATAATTGACTTTGAGGGCACTATATCCAACAATCTCCCACTTGTACTCAAGGCTAATTATTGCAATGTCGCATACTCACAGCTCGTGTGATGCCGAACACCCAATTCTTTTACTGATCAGTCTCACAAAGCCCGTTTCCGAAACTATTGCGTTCGAGGAATAGCCTCAGTGAGTGGATCCACCCTGATGTTTCTTTCTATGTCTCTCTTTATTTCAAGTCCGCGGAGAAAGCCATCTCTCGAAATGAGCAATACCTGTTAGTGTATATGCCCTATGGGCCATTATTGTATCATACTTGTATATATATTACTTAATGGAAGCTTGGGATATTCACAGTTGTATATACAGTCTTGCTAAAAATGGTAGTATGCTACTTGGTTTGTATCTACTTTAATATGTGCATATGTTTCTTGTAACGTATCACTTATACATATTAGTAGAGCCCATAGGATCTTTGCTTGATTACCAGCGTTGTGATGGCAGTCACACTAGTGGGGGCTGGGTAGTCTGTAAGCAACATCCTATACAGGTCCCTGGTCGTTGGATTATCGAGATAGGGCATCGATATTCCGGAGTAGACTAAGTGTGTACGCTTCTCATCCCAGTTGGGGAGATGGTCTGTCCCACAGCCATCAGTACGTCGTACTGGAGATAGTATACAGGTGCTCGTTAGGTTATGGGTACACCGGACAGGACTCGCAGGGGAACTGATTGGTTGGTATTATACCCGTCGTCAGTTAACGGTTCCCAGATGACATGAGTACAGCATAGTCCGCAGACTTGACACTGCTACTTCGCCTCGAGTGTGTCCCACTGTTTTTGGATTGCTATCCTACCACGGCTCAAAGGAGTCGTGCAAACAGGTAGCAGTTGGGTGCAGTCCCGAGCACTTGGAGGCAGTAGTGGTTAGATAGGATTCGTCTCTCCCAGTATTGGGAGATGATATCGTGCAGTGTCAGAGAGCCATTATGCAAAGTCCCTGTCTAGGGCAAGCGAGATATACTGGTAAGTTCCAGTAGCTTCTCAAGGTGTAATGGGCTTTGCTCCGACACGACTTATACAGCTATTAGGGGACTGACGCTTGCCGCCCCCTAAGCTTGATATGCGATAGTCTTAGACGAACAGACCGGACTGTACGGAGATTGTCACATCAGGCTTAGTGGGAGTTCGGATGAGTTTCCTCATCGGCCTTCTTATCGACATCTACTAGGGGACCGTTACGTACAGCTAGTGCCGCTTGCGGTCTGTGGTTAAACCCATTGCCAGCGTAGTGTCGAGTCTTTAGAGTCCCACACAGAGAGTTTCCCTACTCCAGGCGAAACGATATAGAGGTCGTACGGTTTTACGACAAGGGTTCGGACGCATACGTGTGTTTACGCACGTACGACTTTTCGGACAGTTTTTACTAGCCGACTTTGGTTTAAGCCAGATTCTAGTATCGGGTTATTGGATTTATACAGTCTAAAGTTTTTCCGTGTTTTCACGGATTGGAGTGGCGTTCTCGTAATTTTTCGGGAAGCTTCTTGAAGAGTGGTGACTAAGGGGTTAAGGTGGCATGAGCATTAAATGCTTAATGACTCATTTTTGTGATTCATCCTTTGTATTAAATGATGCATTAATTAGTTGGTGTGTCATATAATGAATCACACTAGGTGAATGAATCTAACCATGATGATTAATCATTTATATTATTTATTTGATAAATTGTTATGGTTGTTAAATTCACATGAGCTCATTATTCATTCTCATTCTTATCTTCACCTTCTCTCTCCTCAAGCTCTCTCTCTTCAAACCCTAACCCTAACCTCTCATGTGTTGAGATCAAGGGTTAGCTAGACTAATACATCCATAACCTCACTCTATATCCCCTAGGTAGCTTAGATTAGCACTTTAAGCAGCCTAGTTATCTCAAGTTAGAGATTAAGCTTGGCGTAGGAGCTCTCCGGTGGATCGTCTTTGACTCGAGGAGGCCGTTGAGGTGCCGATGTTCCAAGGAGCCTACGAGGAGTGGAGGACAGCGATGAAGACCCGAAAGACAAGTAACGTGAGGTATAACTTCGTATCCGAGTAGTTAAACCTCTAGTAGATAGTTAGCAATGGTTTAGATAACGATTCATGCACTCAAGTCTGTGTTACGAAGCTCTGATAATCGTTTTTCATATATTCCACCTCCCCGCAAGTTCGTAGGGTGCGTGACAAGGACTTACAGTGGTATCAGAGCCAACTAAACTATTACTAGCTTGTTAGCAACTGATTAGAAGTTCGATCGACGGAAAACACGAAAACAAAACCCTAACCCCTTTACAGTTTCTGTTAATTTTAAAAGTGTCTGAAAAAAATTTTGACATACCTTAAAATTCACAGCAGGGAAATTAATGAATGTTAGTTATATGTATGCCCTAGAGGCCATTACTATACATAGGATGTATATTGTAGTGGATGCTTGGACATATATAGGGAGGACTTTCTCGCTCGACATGATAGTATGCTATCTGGTTGCACTTTACCTTAACGTGTATACTGATTGTCTCTCTGTTACATGTTGGTAAAGCCCTTAGGATGTGTACTTGACTACCTGGACTATGATGCGGATCAAACTAGTGGGGACATGGTAGTCCATAAGTACATCCTTCAAGGTCCCTAGTCGTGGGTGTATCGAAACGGGGCATCGATATACCGGAGTAGACTAGCGTATACCTTCTCGACCCATACAGATGGGCGATGGATGATCCCATATCCATTGGTGTTTGACATCAGAGATGATAGACGGGTGCTCAGTGGAGACTGGGTACACCGGACGGACTCGCCGAGAACTCCCAGATGGTATTATACCATACGTCAGATGGCAGTTCTCTGGTGACACTGGTACAGAGTAGTCTGTTGACCCGAGATCGTCATAGTGTCTTGTGTGGTTCCCACTGTGCTTTGATTTCCATCTTACCACGTCTAAGAGGGCGTGCAAAACGGTGGTTTTTGGGTACAGTCCCGAATCACATGGAGGCAATGAGTGATAGGAGGGGATTCGTCTCTCCCGGTATAGGGAGTTGATGTTGCGCTGTGTTCGATTGGCTATAACCGGAAATCCCTGGCCAAGGTTGCTGAGATTTACTGGTAAGTGTTACCAGTAGTTTCTCGAACTGTTATAGACCTCATATCGAGCTATTGGGGTCTGACGTTTACCACCCCTAGGCGAGATATGCGACATATCAGACGACGAGACCGGACTGTACGGTAAGTGTTACTGGTTGGATTCACAGGAGTGTGAGCGGGCTTGCTCGTCGATCTTCTGATCGCTCAATACCCGGGTGGCCGTTACGTTTAGTAGACCGCTTGCGGCTTGTGGGTGCTTGATATGATCATCACCTGCTACCGGCGTATTGACGAGTCTTTAGAGTCCTACACAGAGGTTTCTTGGCTCAAGCGAAACGAAATAGGAGCGCATATGAGATATGTGCGGGACCGAGAATAATGCGTGTATATGATACCATATTTCATTCTCGCGATGAATGTATCTAATGGTTGTATGCGATATAACCTAGTTATCGAATCAAGGATTGATTCGATAAGCCAATACATTGGATACTAGTCGGTTGTGTGCGACATGACCGGATCATTGAATCAAGTGTTGATTTAATGATTTAATGCATAATTATATATTTGATATATTACTTTGCATTAACTAGTATTGGTTCAGTTTAAATGGATTTTCTCACTTGTTTGTGCACATTGTATATGTGATATGTTTTTGTGGACAAGTTTGTATCATGTTTGATGATGCATGCTAACTTGGGTTTGTGTAAAGGTTAAACCATGGTTGTGTAATGGTTAGGGTTTTCATTTTCTTATATATTTATTTATTTATTTATTCTTTTTGGAAAATGAAAAGCATAAAGAGAAAATGGTGGCTAACTTTGTTTGTTGTTGAAGCTTCATGAAGCTTTGAATAAGTGACCATTTTGTCTCATGCTTAACCCTGTTAGTTATATGTATGCCCTAGAGGCCATTACTGTACATTGGATGTATATTGTAGTGGATGCTGGGATATATATAGGAAGGACTTTCATGCTCGACATGATAGTATGCTATCTGGTTGCACTTTACCTTAACGTGTATACTGATTGTCTCTCTGTTACATGTTGGTAAAGCCCTTAGGATCTGTACTTGACTACCTGGACTATGATGCGGATCATACTAGTGGGGACATGGTAGTCCATAAGTACATCCTTCAAAGTCCCTAGTCGTGGGTGTATCGAGACGGGGCATCGATATACCAGAGTAGACTAGCGTGTACCTTCTCGACCCATACAGATGGGCGATGGATGATCCCATATCCATTGGTGTTTGACATCAGAGATGATATACGGGTGCTCAGTAGAGACTGGGTACACTGGACAGACTCGCCGAGAACTCCCAGATGGTATTATACCTCACGTCAGATGGCAGTTCTCTGGTGACACTGGTACAGAGTAGTCTGTTGACCCGAGATCGTCATAGAGTCTCGTGTGGTTCCCACTGTGCTTTGATTTCCATCTTACCACGTCCAAGAGGGCGTGCAAAACGGTGGTTTTTGGGTACAGTCCCAAGTCACATGGAGGCTATGAGCGATAGGAGGGGATTCGTCTCTCCCGGTATAGGGAGTTGATGTTGCACTGTGTTCGATTGGCTATAACAGGAAATCCCTGGCCAGGGTTGCTGAGATTTACTGGTAAGTGTTACCAGTAGTTTCTCGAATTGTTATAGACCTCATATCGACACGACTTATCGAGCTATTGGGGTCTGACGTTTACCACCCCTAGGCGAGATATGCGACATATCAGACGATCAGACCGGACTGTACGGTAGTGTTACTGGTTGGATTCACTGGAGTGTGAGCGGGCTTGCTCGTCGATCTTCAGATCGCTCAATACCCGGGTGGCCTTTACGTTTAGCAGACCGCTTGCGGCTTGTGGATATTTGATATGATCATCATCTGCTGCCGGCGTATTGACGAGTCTTTAGAGTCCTACACAGAGGTTTCCTGGCTCAAGCGAAACGAAATAGGAGCGCATATGAGATATGTGCGGGACCGAGAATAATGCGTGTATGTGATACCGTATTTCATTCTCGCGATGAATGTATCGAATGGTTGTATGCGATATAACCTAGTTATCGATTCAAGCGTTGATTCGATAAGCCGATACATTGTATACTAGTCGGTTGTGTGCGACATGACCGGATCATTGAATCAAGTGTTGATTTAATGATTTAATGCATAATTATATATTTGATATATTACTTTGCATCAACTAGTATCGGTTCACTTTAAAATGGATTTTCTCACTCGGGTGTGCGCATTGCATATGCGATATGATTTTGTGCACTTGATTGTATCATGTTTGATGATACATATTTACTTGTGTTTTGTGTAAAGTTTAAACCATGGTTATGTAATGGTTAGGGTTTACATTTTCTTATTCATTTATTTGTTCATTTATTCTTTTTGGAAAAATGAATAGCATAAAGGAAAATGGTGGCTTGTTTTGGATTCTAGTTGAAGCTTCATGAAGCTTTGACCTAAGTAACCATTTTGTCTCATGCTTAACCCTAACCACTCTATTAACCCTAGTTTAATCTCTACACTTGACCATGGTTCATGTTATGATAAGTATTGATTTTCTTTTTCAATATTAATTAATATTATCATATCTTTTCTTCTTCTTCTTCTTTGAACTTAAGAAGAAAAACTTAGGTCATCAATGGTGATTGATGATAAAGAGTGAGAAATCCAATTCTAAATTGAACCCAACTCCTATTTCTTCATCCTCTACCTCTTGCCAAGTAGTAGAGTGTGTTTCCTTCACAAGTCATCATGGTTTGGTGAAGGTGGAGCTCGATCTAGTGATGCCTCGACGTAGATCATCTTCGGCACGAAGCCGACGACCTTGCCCGCTCGTTCTTCGACGAAGCCGACGCTAGAGCCCGGATTTGATTTGGACAGCGGAGAGGACCTCGTTACGGAGCTATGGAGGTGGAGCACCGGATCTACAAAGGTTGTATTTCCGTATCTTGTAGTTAAGTGTTAACTAGTTTATGTTTTCGCCTAGATTTCTAGCAAACGATCCGTAGTCTAGGGTTTCTCGGCACCGTATTTTTGAAATTGGCATGGTTGATGCCTTGTGAGACCTCACTAGTATGCCTAGGAACCCTACAGTGGTATCAGAGCCTAGCTAGAGCCTTAGGCGAAGTCTAGACGGACTTTGAAGTCCGAACGAACCCGAAACCCCAATACAAAATGCTCTCTGTCATTTTTCTGAAAACAAGGATTTTTCCAAATTAAAAATTACTAAAAAATTCAGCAGGGAAATCTAAGAATTACGATGCAAAAATTATTTCATGAACAGTAAATTTCGCGGCGGATCCGCGGCAGAAGCATGGCTTCTGCGGCGGATCAGCGGCCACTTGATGACTTCAGCCCTATATTTTTGCATAGTAATTCCTGATAAATTCTTCTGAGTTTTCTGGGAATTTTTAAAAGTTATTCAAGAGTTGAATAATCTGGGATGTTTTGGGGATTCGATGTTTCGATCGAAGTATCAAATTTTGTTTATGTGGCTTTCCGGATAAATATTAGAATATGTTAAAAAGTTCGACCGGATATAAATACCCAATTTTTCCCCTGTCGGGAAATTTCCAAGTGTTGGATTTTTCCGTAGTTTAACGGCGTTCTAAGTAGTGCAAGTAACTCGATGGACCCTCTAGAAGACAACAAACCTTAACTCGATTATGTGACCGTCTTGAACTGCCCTTTGAACCTTCGGGTTTGGGGCAGTACTGCGTGCCACATGTGAGGCGTTGGCTTGACCCTTCTACGGCTGGACCGTTGGTACTGAGGCACGAACGGAATGTTGTTAGACTTATTTCATGTGTTGAGCTGTATCGGGAAAACTTGGGTGTTCGATTGTTCGATCGGAAAGTTTAACATTTTCTATTTATCTGGAATGGGATACAATAATTGGAATTCACAATAAGTTATGAGATAACTGAATGAATGTTATAAACATAGCAATTTAGTCTCACTTGATCGGTTGCCACGGAATTTTGATGTGATCAAAAGTCCGTCGCAATCACGTAGCGTACGCGGATACTCGCCGGGTAAACTTAATAGACAGCCTTACTCCATAGCCCCGACCAAGTGACTGTAGGAGAACCCCGTCGCCGAAAGCATCTGTTCGGGTGCTCGCGGTAGCGGTGTTCCGCCTTGGTGCACTTCGTCGACGGTATCTGGGGTACAGCCGTCTACTGAAGTTTGCGACGAGCATTCGATCAGGATGTCGGGAATCTTGTTGAATTGCCCGACTTGATATTGAAAAGGGTTTTCGATAACGAGACTAAAATGCGGGGTTTATAATTGTTAGGCATGCGATGTCTAAGGAATTCATTTGGTCAGGCATGCGATGTCTGAGGTGGTTGCGGATTCCAACTGTTGTAGTTTTACACTTTCTTTTCTGTGACCGTAAGTGTAATATGTGATATCGCCGGTTTCGTTGCTATATGTCAACGACAATTGGGATACGCATGTTTACTTACGTTGATGACATGTGATGTTATGTGTTGCTGGATATGTTATATTGGATCGTCGTGTTTGAATAGCCGGGGGTTTTTATGTGAGATGAGTGTTTTTCATTTTCATTCATGTAAAAACTTGTATGTAATATTCTTTTATTGGGGCACTTCCAGGTTGCGGAAGTAGTCACCGTTTGTATATTATTTACTTTTCCGCACTAGGATAGACCCAAGGAGGAGGGCACAAGTAACCGGGTTCTGGAGTCCAGTGGGAGACCAACTCGAGGAGTCGACTCCGGGTCTCCTAACTCCAGAATTGGTAGGGTTGCTTGCCGCTCTCGTAAGGGTCTAGGGGTGTGGGTTTGGCTATTCATCGCGACCGTGGAATCCGTGTTTTATACTGGCTCGTATTGAAAACACGGACGTCCTAGTATATCCAATATTTCATATGTTTCTTCTGCTGCGATATCTGTGATGTGATCATGTGATGTTCTGTGATAGATACATTATATAGTATATATGATATATTATATAGACGTTACTTATGTTTTACACCCGCGCTAGCCCTGCCCTGCTCTGCCGTTAGTTACCTAACCTAATGGTGCACGAGGGGACATCGAGGCGAAAGCGGATGGCATAAGTGTACGTCGTATTTATCTGTGATGTTTAGGTACATTTTAAATGATGGGACTTCATTAATGTGATTAATGAAATAAAAGAAACCTAAGATGTTGTAGAATCGAATTTCAAAATAAAACAGGTAGCTACAGTTCTTGCTTTGCACAGCGGTATATGTGATATATCCTGCACTTTATTCGATGAGGAAAGGACCGAGATCCCTTCACCGGGAGTGACTCCTTTAGCAATAACTGGCAGATGCTACACACTCGGTTTGTTTTTTGATTGCTTTTAAGAGTTTTTGTTTTGCACAGTGATATATATGATATATCCCGCACCTCATTCGACGAGGAAAGGACCGACGATCCCTTCACCGGGAGTGACTCCTTTAGCAAAACTGGAAAAGCCTCAAAAACACTCCATTTCAAAAATCATTCGATCCTACAACGATATCAAGTTCATTACGCAATAGGTTTTCAGAAAAACCTGTCGTAGCCCTCCGTCATTTCAGATAAGTAGTAGTTAGTATTCGTGCTACGTTTGTTGGCCTGCGTCAAGGCGTAGTGTGCGGTAGCTAACTGGTGCTTATCTGCATAAGCATATGATGTGATTGGATTAGGGTAGTCGTGCGACTTTGTTGGCCTGCGTCAAGGGTCGTGCGGGTGGGTTTAATTCAATCAGGAAATGACGGGTTGAACTTGACTGGCGGACTATGGTTTGTTGGCCTGCGTCAAGGTCATAGGACGCTAGGGGCAAAATATTATCGGGAATTTCAAGTGTTGAAATTTGCAATGAGATTGCATACCTTCTATGAGATAGTTGGATCCCGATACCCGCTGCGAGTAAGAGTTACTCCTGGGAGAGTTTTATACATTACAATTAGCCGATCAAGTAGGTGTCTAGAAAGGTGTTAACGGGGTTACGCCTCTGGGAAAACGAGGTTTACATTAATTAGGTTCGTGCGAAAGCACGGGGGACCTCCCTCAAAGTACCGACACTGGCCTGGCTGAAAGATTGGTGAACTTGTAGTGTGTAATTAATCCCGGCTAGTCTTTCCTTTTAGGGTTTGAAGGAAGATTTGATAAAATGCAGTGGGAGCCATCCTGATTAGATAAAATAATAACCAATCTATTCTTGCAAGAGTGCACGCTGAGTGTTTTCTTCTCTCTCTCTCCAGGTAGCGACCATATCACGCCTTAATCAAGATAATAATACGGATTATTGACCGAACCCGCTTGTTTTACTGAGCTGGGGAACGTTGATCCCGCTCCAACTTATAATTGTTATAAGACAGAGCAGGAAATTGGGGATTACCAGAATTCCCGTGCCGCCCAAACGAAGAGAGTGCATGCTGATGCATCATCTTCGGGTGTGTTCGTTACAAAGAATTGTTTCTCAGTATTCTTTACGTCCTGGGTATGTGATACCAGATCAGGATCCCAGATATGTAATCTGTTACATAGGGCTGCAGAAAGGTAGAGAACTGAGAACGGGTGATAAGTTTCATGAGGCAGAAAACGGGGCAAGAGTTGCAGCCAAGTCTGTCGGTCACTGTCACCCTGTATTACCGATACATTGATTCTGAATGAATGTTATTAGATACCGAACCTGTTATGCAAAATCATATCTGTCTTTTTATTAGTAAAGAAACGATAAAATTTTGTATTGTTGGACAATGTTTTGAACATTTCCTATATCAAAAGTTGATCAGTTCAGGCACGTTATCTAAAAGCATTAATGTTCTAAATCAAACTACAGTTCTTAGTATATGGAACACACATAAGAGGAAGAGTTCAGAAATGAACGGATCCTTCTTCAGGCATTGTAGACTAGGTCATATCAATGCGATCCGACTGGCTGAAGTTACATGAAGATGCATATTTAAATCAGTTTGAATTTACATCTTGTGAAACTTGCCAGTCATGTCACAAAGATAAGATGACCATAGCTCCGTTTATTGGAAACAGAGAAAGAGTTAGTAAACTCTTGGGACTGATACATGATGATGTATGTAAGGTCTCCTGTCTACACATGCCAGGACTGGTTCTTTATACTTCATTACGTTCTCTGATGATCTCTCAAGATTCAGACATATGTTCCTGTTGAAACATAAGTCCGAACCTTTTGAGATATTCACAGAATATAAGTTAGAAGTAGAGAACCAATACGGGTATAAGTATTATGTCCTTTGATGTGATCAGGGAGGAGAATACTTGAGCACGGAAATACTGGACTATTCTAAAGGAGAATGAGATTCTCTCTCGGCATTACTCCTCCGCATACACCATAGTATGATGGTATATCGGGGTGGAGCAATCACACCCTATATGATAAGGTGTGCTCTATGATGAGTATTGCTGAGTTACCTATTTCCTTTTGGGAGTTATGCACTTACGAAGCTGCATACCTATTGAATAGGGTTTCAATCAAATCAGTTGCCTACCACTTCATATGTGATATGGAAAGGGAAGAGCCCATGTCTTAAGCTAGTTAAGATTTGGGGTTGACCGGCCTATGTCTAAAAGCAAAATCCGGACAAGCTCGAGGCAAAGTCTGTAATGTAGAACTGGAAAGGTTCCAGCTATACAAACTACAGCAGATGATTTGGTACAACCAGAGGATTTAGTAGATACCAACGAACCTCAGCCTCTCCGCCGATCTAGTAGGGTTCCTCACCCACCTGAGAGATACTTCTGTTTCTCTATGACAGTGTGAGCGAGGAATGCATCATGAGATGATGACCCAACTAGTTTCGAGCTGGCCATCAAGAGTGAGACTCTATAAGAATGGCTGGATGTTTATCGATCTGAGATGGAATCCTTATACACCAACAAAGTATGGACTTTGGTTGCTATATCTGAAGGGTTAAATCCCCATCAGGAGCAAGTATATCTTGAGAAGATTACTTGGTGTACATGGAAAGGTTGAGACTTTCAAAGCTAGACTTGTTAAAGGTCTACGTCATTGACCAGGTATGGATAATGATGAAACCTTTTCAAGTATCTATGCTTAAGTCCATCCAGATCCTACTTACCACGGCTACATACCATGACTACGATATCTGGTGGTTGGGTGTCATGACAGCTTTTCTAAATGATGTTTTAGAAGAGAGCGTCTATAAGTACACAGCCAGAGGGCTTCGTAGACAGTGGGAGCAGCGGAAACGTGTGCAAGATGTTTTATCTGATAAAGCAGGCATCGCGGAGTTGGAACATCTGTTTTGATGAAGCGGTCAAAGAGTTTGACATCATCAAAATGGTAGATGAACCTTGTATATACAAAAAGGTAGTAGGGAGTATGGTGGTGATCCTCGTAGAGTACGTGGATGACATACTCTTGATAAGAAAAGAGTTTCTTATGCTACGCTCGATCAATCTCCGTTTATCACAATGATTCTCCGTGTAGGATCAAAATGATACCTCCTAAATCCTGAGTTTTAGATCTATGAGATAGATTTAATTGGATGTTAGGATACTCACTAGCTGTAGTGAGGTGGTATTAATCGATCCTGGGGAGAATCACTGGAAGGGTTCCAGGGTGATAATGACGACTGAGTGTCAGTCGCAGGCATTGTTTTTACCCTAAGTAAAGGGACGGTATGTTGGAAGAGTTCCAAGCTAGATACCGTGACATACTAGAAGATAAAGGCTGGATACATCGCTACTTAAGATGCTACCAAAGAGGCTGTTTGGGTGTATATTGGTTCATGAGATGAACTATGTTCCTCCTATTGTGTGACAATGGAGTTGTGGCTTATGCCAAGGAACGCCGGTCCCATCAGTGATCCAGACATATTCTAAGGCAGTATAACTTGATCATGGAGATGGTTGATCTCCAGGGTGATCGAGGTTTGGAGAGTAGACTCAGAGGACAACACAGCGGATCCACTCACAAAGGCCTGTTCCCAGAGAGAGACTTTTATGGGATGGTTGAGTATGAGATACTACAACCACTGCTACAGATGGCCCTAGTGCAAGTGGGAGATTGTTAGTTATATGTATGCCCTAGAGGCCATTACTGTACATTGGATGTATATTGTAGTGGATGCTGGGATATATATAGGAAGGACTTTCTTGCTCGACATGATAGTATGCTATCTGGTTGCTCTTTACCTTAACGTGTATACTGATTGTCTCTCTGTTACATGTTGGTAAAGCCCTTAGGATCTGTACTTGACTACCTGGACTATGATGCGGATCATACTAGTGGGGACATGGTAGTCCATAAGTACATCCTTCAAAGTCCCTAGTCGTGGGTGTATCGAGACGGGGCATCGATATACCAGAGTAGACTAGCGTGTACCTTCTCGACCCATACAGATGGGCGATGGATGATCCCATATCCATTGGTGTTTGACATCAGAGATGATATACGGGTGCTCAGTAGAGACTGGGTACACTGGACGGACTCGCCGAGAACTCCCAGATGGTATTATACCTCACGTCAGATGGCAGTTCTCTGGTGACACTGGTACAGAGTAGTCTGTTGACCCGGGATCGTCATAGAGTCTCGTGTGGTTCCCACTGTGCTTTGATTTCCATCTTACCACGTCCAAGAGGGCGTGCAAAACGGTGGTTTTTGGGTACAGTCCCAAGTCACATGGAGGCAATGAGCGATAGGAGGGGATTCGTCTCTCCCGGTATTGGGAGTTGATGTTGCACTGTGTTCGATTGGCTATAACAGGAAATCCCTGGCTAGGGTTGCTGAGATTTACTGGTAAGTGTTACCAGTAGTTTCTCGAATTGTTATAGACCTCATATCGACACGACTTATCGAGCTATTGGGGTCTGACGTTTACCACCCCTAGGCGAGATATGCGACATATCAGACGATCAAACCGGACTGTACGGTAGTGTTACTGGTTGGATTCACTGGAGTGTGAGCGGGCTTGCTCGTCGATCTTCAGATCGCTCAATACCCGGGTGGCCGTTACGTTTAGCAGACCGCTTGCGGCTTGTGGATGTTTGATATGATCATCATCTGCTGCCGGCGTATTGACGAGTCTTTAGAGTCCTACACAGAGGTTTCCTGGCTCAAGCGAAACGAAATAGGAGCGCATATGAGATATGTGCGGGACTGAGAATAATGCGTGTATGTGATACCGTATTTCATTCTCGCGATTAATGTATCGAATGGTTGTATGCGATATAACCTAGTTATCGATTCAAGCGTTGATTCGATAAGCCGATACATTGTATACTAGTCGGTTGTGTGCGACATGACCGGATCATTGAATCAAGTGTTGATTTAATGATTTAATGCATAATTATATATTTGATATATTACTTTGCATCAACTAGTATCGGTTCACTTTAAAATGGATTTTCTCACTCGGGTGTGCGCATTGCATATGCGATATGATTTTGTGCACTTGATTGTATCATGTTTGATGATACATGTTTACTTGTGTTTTGTGTAAAGTTTAAACCATGGTTATGTAATGGTTAGGGTTTACATTTTCTTATTCATTTATTTGTTCATTTATTCTTTTTGGAAAAATGAATAGCATAAAGGAAAATGGTGGCTTGTTTTGGATTCTAGTTGAAGCTTCATGAAGCTTTGACCTAAGTAACCATTTTGTCTCATGCTTAACCCTAACCACTCCATTAACCCTAGTTTAATCTCTACACTTGACCATGGTTCATGTTATGATAAGTATTGATTTTCTTTTTCAATATTAATTAATATTATCATATCTTTTCTTCTTCTTCTTCCTTGAACTTAAGAAGAAAAACTTAGGTCATCAATGGTGATTGATGATAAAGAGTGAGAAATCCAATTCTAAATTGAACCCAACTCCTATTTCTTCATCCTCTACCTCTTGCCAAGTAGTAGAGTGTGTTTCCTTCACAAGTCATCATGGTTTGGTGAAGGTGGAGCTTGATCTAGTGATGCCTCAAAGATCATCTTCGGCACGAAGCCGACGACCTTGCCCGCTCGTTCTTCGACGAAGCCGACGCTAGAGCCCGGATTTGATTTGGACAGTGGAGAGGACCTCGTTGCGGAACTATGGAGGTGGAGCACCGGATCTACAAAGGTTGTATTTCCGTATCTTGTAGTTAAGTGTTAACTAGTTTATGTTTTCGCCTAGATTTCTAGCAAACGATCCGTAGTCTAGGGTTTCTCGGCACCGTATTTTTGAAATTGGCATGGTTGATGCCTTGTGAGACCTCACTAGTATGCCTAGGAACCCTACAAACCCTAACCATTCCACTTAACCCTAGTTTATTCTCTACACTTGACCATGGTTTGCTTATGATAAGAATTCATTTTTCTTTTCTATTTTGAATATTCTTATCATAACATTATCATCTTCTTCTTCTTCTTCTTCAAGAAGAAAGCTTGCTTCATCAATGGTGATTGATGAAAAAGAGTGAGAAATCCAATTCCAAAGTGAACCCACCTCCTATTTCTTCATCCTCTACCTCTTGCCAAGTAGTATAGGGTGTTCTCTTCACAAGTTTC
The DNA here is from genome assembly GCA_030015575.1 of Agapanthus africanus. Classification (NCBI taxonomy): domain Eukaryota; kingdom Viridiplantae; phylum Streptophyta; class Magnoliopsida; order Asparagales; family Amaryllidaceae; genus Agapanthus; species Agapanthus africanus. Next base: position 230,643,900 of record CM057343.1, read on the forward strand.
ATGACTTGGTGAAGTGGGAGCTTGATCTAGCGATGCCTCGACGTAGATCATCTTCAGCATCGTCGTCGATGACCTAGCCCGCTTCTTCTCCGATGAAGCCGACGCTAGAGCCCGGGATTTGATATGGACAGCGAGGAGACTTCATTGCGGAGCTAAGGAGGTGGAGAAACGGATCTACAAAGGTTGTATGTTCGTTTACTTTTAGTTAAGATGTTAACTAGTTTGCTTTGTCGCCTAAAATTCTAGTTAACGATCTAGTCTAGGGTTTCTCGGCACCGTAAAATTTTAAATTGGCATGGTTGATGCCTTGTGAGACCTCATTAGCGTGCCTAGGAACCCTACAGTGGTATCAGAGCCTAGCTAGAGCCTTAGGCGTTGCGTAGACGAAGTTTAAAACCCGAACGAACCCGAAACCCTAACACAAACATGCTCTCTGGAATTTTTCCAAAATCTGGAGTTTTTCGATATCAAAAATATGCAGAAAAATCATCAGGGAATTGTAAGAATTACTGTGAAGCCCGTACCCATGAATCCACCAAAGTGCGGCAGAACCGCGGCCGTATGATGACGTCAGCTTCCCATTTTTGCAAAGTAATTCTTCTTTTCTGGTGTTCGATTTTCTGGGAATTTTTAATATTTATTCAAGAGTTGAATTTTCTGGGTTGTTTTGGGGATTCGTATGTTCGATCGGATTATCAGACTTTGTCTATGTGGCTTTCCGGATATGTTAGAATATGTTAAAAAGTTCGACCAGATATAAATACCCACCTTTTTCCCTTTCGGGAAATTTCCAAGTGTTGGATCTTTCCGCAGTTTAACGACGTTCCAAGTAGTGCAAGTAACGCGATGGTCCCTCTAGAAGACAACAAACCTTAACTCGATAATGTGACCGTCTTGAACTGCCCTTTGAACCTTAGGGTTTAGGGCAGTACGGCGTGCCACATGTGAGGCGTTTGCTTGACCCTTCTACGGCTGGACCGTTGGTACTGAGGCACGAACTGAATGTTTTTAGACTTGTTTCATGTGTTGAGCTGTATCGGGAAAACTTGGGTGTTCGAATGTTCGATCGGAAAGTTTAACATTTTCTGTTTATCTGGAATGTGATACAATAATTGGAATTCACAAGAAGTTATGTGATAACTGAATGAATGTTATAAATCTAGCAGTTTAGTCTCACTTGATCGGTTGCCACGGAATTTTGATGTGATCAAAAGTCCGTCGCAATCACGTAGCGTACGCGGATACTCACCGGATAAACTTAATAGACTGCTACATCCCATAGCCCCGACCATGTGACTATAGGAGAACCCCGTCGCCGAAAGCATCCGTTCGGGTGCTCCCGGCAGCGGTGTTCCGCCTTGGTGCACTTTGTCGACGGTATCGGGGGTGCGGACGTCTACTAAAGTTTACGACGAGCATTCGATCAGGATGTCGGGAATCTTGTTGAATTACCCGACTTGATATTGAAAAGAGTTTTCGATAAATGAGACTAAAATGCGGGGTTTATAATTGTTAGGCATGCGATGTCTAAGTAATTCATTTGGTCAGGCATGCGATGTCTGAGGTGGTTGCGGATTCCAACTGTTGTAGTTTTACACTTTCTTTTCTGTGACCGTAAGTGTAATATGTGATATCGCCGGTTTCGTTGCTATATGTCAACGACAATTGGGATGCGCATATTTACTTACGTTGATGACATGTGATGTTATGTGTTGCTGTATATGTTATATTGGATCATCGTGTTTGAATAGCCGGGGGTTTTTATGTGAGATGAGTGTTTTTCATTTTCATTCTTGTAAAAACTTGTATGTAATATTCTTTTATTGGGGCACTTCCAGGTTGCGGAAGATGTCACATTTTGTATATTATTTACTTTTCCGCACTAGGATAGACCCAAGGAAGGGAGCACAAGTAACCGGGTTCTGGAGTCCAGTGGGAGACCAACTCGAGGAGTCGAGTCCGGGTCTCCTAACTCTAGAATTGGTAGGGTTGCTTGCCGCTCTCGTAGGGGTCTAGGGGTGTGGGTTTGGCTATTCATCACGACCGTGGAATCCGTGTTTTATACTGGCTCGTATTGAAAACACGGACGTCCTAGTATATCCAATATTTCATATGATTCTTCTGCTGCGATATCTGTGATGTGATCATGTGATGTTCTGTGATAGATACAGTATATAGTATATATGATATATTATATAGGCGTTACTTATGTTTTACACCCGTGCTAGCCCTGCCCCGCTCTGTCGTTAGTTACCTAACCTAACGGTGCATGAGGGGACATCGAGGCGACTGCGGATGGCATAAGTGTACGTCGTATTTATCTGTGATGTTTAGGTACTTAAACGATGGGACTTCGTTAATGTGATTATTGAAATAAAAGAAACCTAAGATGTTGTAGAATCAAATTTCAAAAATAAAACAGGTAGCTACAGTTCTTGCTTTGCACAGCGGTATATATGATATATCCTGCACCTTATTCGATGAGGAAAGGACCGAGATCCCTTCACCGGGAGTGACTCCTTTAGCAATAACTGGCAGATGCTACACACTTGGTTTGTCTTTTGATTGCTTTTAAGAGTTTTTGCTTTGCACAGTGATATATATGATATATCCCGCACCTCATTCGACGAGGAAAGGACCGACGATCCCTTCACCGGGAGTGACTCCTTTAGCAAAACTAGAAAAGCCTCAAAGACACTCCATTTTAAAATTCATTCGATCCTACAACGATATCAAGTTCATTACGCAATAGGTTTTCAGAAAAACCTGTCGTTGCCCTCCGTCATTTCAGATAAGTCCTATTTAGTATTCGTGCTACGTTTTTTGACCTCCGTCAAGGCGTAGTGTGCGGTAGCTAACTAGTATTTATCTGCTTATGCATATGATGCAGATTGGATTAGGGTAGTCGTGCGGCCTTGTTGACCTCCGTCAAGGGTCGTGCGGGTGGGTTTAATTCGATCAAGAAATGACGGGTTGAACTTGACTAGTAGCCTATGGTTTGTTGACCTCCGTCAAGGTCATAGGGTGCTAGGGGCAAAATATTATCGGGAATTTCAAGTGTTGAAATTTGCAATGAGATTGCATACCTTCTATGAGATAGTTGGATCTCGATACCCGCTGCGAGTAAGAGTTACTCCTGGGAGAGTTTTACACATTACAATTAGCCGATCAAGTAGGTGTCTAGAAAGGTGTTAACGAGGTTACGCCTCTGGGAAAACGAGGTTTATATTAATTAGGTTCGTGCGAAAGCACGGGGGACCTCCCTCAAAGTACCGACACTGGCCTGGCTGAAAGATTGGCGAACTTGTAGTGTGTAATTAATCCCGGCTAGTCTTTCCTTTTAGGGTTTGAAGGAAGATTTGATAAAAACAGTGTGAGCCATCCTGATTAGATAAAATAATAACCAATCTGATCTTGCAAGAGCATACGCTGAGTGTTTTCTTCTCTCTCTCTCCAGGTAGCGACCATATCATGCCTTAATCAAGATAATAATATGGATGTATTGACCGAACCCGCTTGTTATACTGAGCTGGGGAACGTTGGTCCCGCTCCAACTTATAATTGTTATAAGACAGAGCAGGAAATTGGGGAATACCAGATTTCCCGTGCCGCCCAAACTAAGAGAGTGCATGCTGATGCATCATCTTCGGGTGTGTTCATTACAAAGAACTGTTTCTCTGTATCCTCTACGTCCTGGGTATGTGATACCAGATCAGGATCCCAGATATGTAATCTGTTACATAGGGCTACTGCTAGGTAGAGAACTGAGATCGGGTGATAAGTTTCATGAGGCAAAAAACGGGGCAAGAGTTGCAGCCAAGTCTGTTGGTCACTGTCACCCTGTATTACCAATACATTGATTCTGAACGAATATTATTAGATACCGAACCTGATATACAAAATCATATCTATCTCTTTATTAGTAAAGAAATGATAAAATTTTGTATAGATGGATAATGTTTTGAAAATTTCCTATATCAAAAGTTGATCGGTTCAGGCACGTTATCTAAAAGCATTGTAGTTCTAAATCAAACTACAGTTCTTTAGTATACGGAACACACACAAGAGGAAGAGTTCAGAAATGAACGAATCCTACTTGAGGCATTGTAGACTAGGTCATATCAATGTGACCCGACTAGCTGAAGTTACATGTAGATGCATATTTAAATCAGTTTGAATTTACATCTTGTGAAACTTGCCAGTCATGTCATAGAGATAAGATGACCATAGCTCCGTTAACTGGAAACAGAGAAAGAGTTAGTGAACTCTTGGGATGATACATGTTGATGTATGTAAGGTCCCCTGTCTACATATGCCAAGACCGGTTCCATGTACTTCATTACATTCTCTGATGATCTTTCGAGATTCAGACCTATGTTCCTGTTGAAACACAAGTCCGAACCTTTTGAGATATTCACAGAATATGATTTAGGAGTAGAGAACCAAATTATGGGTACAAGTATTATGTCCTTTGATGTGATCAAGGAGGAGAATACTTGAGCACGGAATTTCTGGACATTTCTAAAGGAGAATGAGATTCTCTCTCAGCATTACTCCTCCGATACACCATAGCACGATGGTATATTGGGGCGGAGCAATCACACCCTATATGATAAGGTGTGCTCTATGACGAGTACTACTGAGTTACCTATTTCCTTTTGGGAGTTGTGCACTTGAGAAGCTGCATACCAATTGAATAGGGTTCGAATCAGATCACAGCCTACCACTCTATATGAGATATGGTATGGGAAGAGCCCATGTCTTAAGCTAGTTAAGATTTGGGGTTGTCCGGCCTATGTCTGAAAAGCAAAATCCGGACAAGCTCGAGGCAAGGTCAGTTATGTAGAACTGGAAAGGTTCCAGCTATACAAACTGCAGCTGATGATTTGAAAGAACCAAAGGATTCAATAGTTACCAACGAACCTCAGCCTCTCCGCCGATCTAGTAGGGTTCCTCACCCACCTGAGAGATACTTCGGTTACTCTATGACAGTGGGAGCGAGGATTGCATCATGAGATGATGACCCAACTAGTTTCGAGCTGGCCATCAGGAGTGGGACTCTGTAAGAATGGCTGGATGCTTAGCGATCTGAGATGGAATCCATGTACACCAACAAAGTATGGACTTTGGTTGCTATATCTGAAGGGTTAAATCCCCCTCAGGAGCAAGTATATCTTGAGAAGATTACTTGGTGTACTTGGAAAAGTTAAGACTTTCAAAGCTAGACTTGTTAAAAGTTTGCATCATTGACCAGGTGTGGATAATGATGAAACCTTTTCAAGTAGCTATGCTTAAGTCCATCCAGATCCTACTTGCCACGGCTACATACCATGACTACGATATCTGGCGGTTGGGTGCCGTGACTGCTTTTCTAAATGATGTTTTAGAAGAGAACGTCTATAAGTACACAGCCAGAGGGTTTCGTAGACAGTGGGAGCAGCGGAAACGTGTGCAAGATGCTTTATAGGATAAAGCAGGCATCGCGGAGTTGGAACATCTGTTTTGATGGATTAGTCAAAGAAGTTGACATCATCAAAATGGTAGATGAACCTTGTATAAACAAAAAGGTAGTAGGGAGTATGGTGACGATCCTCGTAGAGTATGTGGATGACATACTCTTGATAGGGAAGGAGTTTCCTATGCTACGCTCGATCAATCTCCGCTTATCACAATGATTCTCCATATAGGATCAAAGTGATACCTCCTAAATCCTGGTGTTTGGATCTATGAGATAGATCTAAATGGAAGTTAGGATACTCACTAGATGTAGTGAGATCGTATCAGTTGATCCTGGGGAGAATCACTGGAAGTGTTCCAGGGTGATAAAGACGACTGAATGTCAGTCGCAGGCATTGTCTTTACCCTCAGTAAAGGGACGGTATGTTGGAAGAGTTCCAAGCTAGATACCGTGACATACTAGATGATAAAGGCTGGATACATCGCTACTTAAGATGCTACCAAAGAGGCTGTCTGGATGTATATTGGTTCATGAGATGAACTACGTTCCTACCATTGTGAGACAATGGAGTTGTGGCTTATGCCGAGGAATGCAGGTCCCATCAGTGATCCAGACATATTCTAAGGCAGTATTACCTGATCATGGAGATGGTTGATCTCCAGGAGATCGAGGTTAGGAGAGTAGACTCAGAGGACAACACGGCGGATCCACTCACGAATGCCTATTCCCAGAGAGAGACTTTTATGGGATGGTTGAGTATGAGATACTACAACCACTGCTACAGATGGCCCTAGTGCAAGTGGGAGATTGTTAGTTATATGTATGCCCTAGAGGCCATTACTATACATAGGATGTATATTGTAGTGGATGCTTGGACATATATAGGGAGGACTTTCTCGCTCGACATGATAGTATGCTATCTGGTTGCACTTTACCTTAACGTGTATACTGATTGTCTCTATGTTACATGTTGGTAAAGCCCTTAGGATGTGTACTTGACTACCTGGACTATGATGCGGATCATACATGTTAGTGTATATGCCCTAGAGGCCATTACTGTATCATACTAGTTTGTATATTACTTAATGGAAGCTTGGGATATTCACCTTGTATATACAATCTTGCTCAAAATAGTAGTATGCTACTTGGTTTGTTTCTACTTCAATGTGTACATGTGTTTATTTTTGTATATTGCCTATACACATTAGTGGATCCCTTAGGATCTTTGCTTGATTACCAGCGTTGTGATGGCCGTCACACTAGTGGGGCTGGGTAATCTATAAGCACATCCTTATGCAGGTCCCTGGTCGCAGGACTATCGAGACAGGGCATCGATACTCCGGAGTAGACCAGCGCATGCGCTTCTCATCCCAGTGTGGGAGACGGTCTGTCCCACAGCCGTCAGTACGTCGTACTTGAGATAGTATGCGGGTGCTCGTTAGGTTACGGGTACACTGGACAGGACTCGTCGGGAACTGACTAGTTGGTATTATGCCTATCGTCAGTTATCAGTTCCCAGGTGACATGAGTACAGCTTAGTCCGCTGACTTGACACTGTCACTTCGCCTCGAGTGTGTTCCCACTGTACTTTGATTACTACCCTACCATGGCTCAAAGGAGCCGTGCAAACAGGTAGTAGTTGGGTGCAGTCCCGAAGCACTTGGAGGCAGTGACGGTTAGACAGGATTCGTCTCTCCCGGTATTGGGGGTTGACATCGCGCTGTGTCTAGAAGAGCCATTACACGAGTAGTCCCTGGCCAGGGCAAACGAGATATACTGGTAGGCTTCCAGTGTTATCTCAGGGTGTTTTGGGCTTCGCTCCGGCACGACTTGTACCGCTATTGGGGGACTGACGTTTACCGCCCCTAGGCCCGCCATGCGATGTATCAGACGAACAGACCGGACTGTACGGAGAATGTCACATTCAGGCTCAGTAGGAGTTCAGATGGGTTTCGCCTCGTCAGTCTTCTTGTCGGCACTACCTGGGGACCGTTACGCACAGCTAGTGCCGCTTGCGATCTGTGGTTAAACCCACTGCCAGCGTAGTGTCGAGTCTTTAGAGTCCCACACAGAAAGCTTTTCGCCATTAGGCAAAAGAGTAGAGGTCGCATGGTATTGCGACAGGTCGCATGGTTTTGCGACAGGGTTCGGTCACATCCGTGCACTTGTGCACGTACAGTGTCCGAACAGTTTACACTAGCGGGCTTTGGTTTAAGCCAGATCCTAGTGTACCTTTTGGGATTGGATTTATCCAGTTTGCATTCGTGTTCCTCGGAACGCAGATGCGGGTGTGTATGCACAGTTGACGGGGAGACAGAGGCAGTGCATTCTCATTAGGGTTGTTGACAGTTGACCGTTGACTATTTGACTTTTTGCTCAACCCTAATGAGAATATGATATGTGATTAACTATTATATTAATTAAGTATTATGGTGACATGGTTGTTGACTTTTGTTGACTTTGTTGACTTGTTGACTTTGTTGACCGGTTGACTAGGCTTGACTAGTTGACCATCATGATAACCATAGCCATCATTTCATGGCAAAGACTTTTGCTTGCTTGCTCATTTGTGCAAAATGAGTGCATGAAATGATATGGTTATGGTTGCTTCAACCATCACATAACACTTGATTTGGTATAATGAGTTATGATGGTTTTGGATTATGAGAGGGTGAAAGACAAAAGACTTGCTCATTCTTTCTTGCTCATGCTCTCTCTTGTTCTTGAGCTCTCTTGCTCTTGCTTTCACCCTCTTCCTCTTGCTCCCTCTCTTGACTCTATGGTTCACATATCTCATGAGTTGAGAATCAAGAACCATAGATAAAATCCCATACAAACTCTTCTCTACTCATTCTAGTTCACAATGTTTAGCAAACCGAGTGAACTAGTTTCTTCAAAGTTCGAAGAAGGAGCCAAAGGTTGGAGCTTTCAGGTGGATCTATCTTCGGCGTACGGAGACGATGGGAAGAAGCCAATCCGGACCACCATCGGAGCTTGAAGACGAAGGAGTTCAAGACAAGCAAGGTATAACCCCCTAACCGAGTAGTTAGAAACTCGTAGTTAGGTTGTTAGTTAGATGTTTAACCATGATCCGGGTTATAGGTCCATGTTACCACCTCTATAAAAATCGTTTTTTACCAAATTCCGCCTGCCCGAAAGTACCGGGAGAGGTAGCATGGACTTACAGTGGTATCAGAGCCAGGTTAAACTCTATCTAACATGTTAGCAAGTAACTAGAAGATCGATCAAAGAAAAAGTCCCGAAAACGAACCCCAAAATTCGAAGTTTCTGTCGATTTTTATACTGTTCAAAAGTTGATTATTTTCACACCTAAAATCGGCTCAGGCTTTTCTGTGAATAACCACCAAAGATGGTCCAACGATCGAGTCAAAGCGCCGTGGAAACGCGGCGGGAGCACGCTCCCGCTGCGGATCCGCGGCCGAGTTGACTCGGCCGAGGTCCATCTTTGGTGCAGTGTTATTCTGGGGGTATTTTGGGATTTTTGATATATGTGTTTTCTGCCCAGATTTTCCAGAACGAAAATTTTATTTTTGAGGTCCCGAAAATCCGTATTTTTGATCGAACTTCTAAAAGACTTAAGCTAACGGGTTTTTCTGTAATGTGATATTTGTATTGAACGTCTGCTAATCGCTATATGTCGATTAGTGGGGGTTATACAAATCTGTGATCTGTAATGTTGCTGGAATGTGTATATGAATATGTTGGATTGTCGCGGGTGAATAGCCGGTGGTTGTGAGACGAGAGTTTTCTTTTCTTTCAATTCATGTAAATTTGTAAATTGATGTAATAATTATTTGTATGGCCGCACAACCGGGTCGGGGTTGTAGCCGTCATTGTATAATTTCTTTTTACTGTTTTTGCTCCTAGGATAGACCCATGGAGGGGGTGCACAAACTACCGGGTATGCCGAAGTGTCGAGTGGCCTACTCATGGTGATAAGGGAGGTTGCTACGCTTCGGGTACTTGGCGGGTAGTTTGCCGCACCCGTAGGGGTCTTGGGTGGGGTATTGGCTATTCACCGCGACCGTGTAATCTGTCTTTCGTTACAGGCTCGTACGAATTACAGATTCCTAGTATATCCAATGTATTAATCTGTGATCTGAAATGTTTATCATTGCAGTATATCTATATATGATATTATTTAGGCGTTGCTTATGTTTTACAGACGCGCTAGCCCAGCCCCCGCTCTGTCGTTAGTTAAGTAACCTAACGGGTAATGACGAGGCCCAGTGGCGAATGCGAATGGCATAAGCGTACGTCATATTTTTGTTGTTTTCTGCAATGGTAGGATTAAATGATGGGACGCATTAAAAGAACTAATGCAAGAATATCACGCATTAAAAGAACTAATGCAAGATAATAAACCAAGTTAAAGTCGTTGGAACACTTTCGAAAAACCACTCGGTTCTTTTCAAAACCAACTTTTAAATGCGGAGCTTGAGCCACTCCTTTTAAAAGCTATCTCGTTCCATCGACTATATCAAGTTCACTACGTTCACGGTTTTGCCAAAACCATTCGTAGCCCTCCGTCGTTTTACATGAATAGTCAATAGTATTCAAGCTGTGTATGTTGGCCAAAGTCAAGACATAGTGATTGGTAGCTATTGGGTGTTCATGTGTAGCATAGATAGATGCGTTGGTTTGGGACAGTCGTACTGCCATTTTGGACAAAGTCAAGGGTAGGTACGGATGGATCCAAATTAACCTGGATAATGACGGGTAGAACTTGACATGTGACTTATGATATTTTGGCCAAAGTCAAGGTCATAAGAGCATGGGGCAAAAATCCACATCGGGAGTTTCATAAGTACTGAAACTTGCTAGATTTGCATACCATTTGGAGTATAATGATTCTGGTAGGATTCCTTCAGTTTCGTCACGCGATGATATTTGGATCCCGATCCTACTGTGAGTATATGCTACTCCTCGGGAAATTTCTCACTTAACGATCAATGCTATAAACCTAGTAGGTGCCTAGAAAGGTGTTAGCGGGGCTACGCCCCCAGGGAAAAGAGGTTATTTAATTAAGGAACTTCGCGAAAGCGTTGGAAAACCTCCCTCGAAGTACCGACACTGGCCTGGCTGAACGGTTAAGCAAGTATTGTGCGGTGGGATTGATCCCGACTAATTCTTCCTTTATGGTTTGAGGAGGGATTCGAGAAACAGTGGGAGCCATCCTGTTTAGACAAACTAAAAACCACTCTAAACTTGCAAGAGCATCATGCTGAGTGTTTCTTCTTCTCTCTCCTAATTGCAGCGACCAATCGACATGACTGGACTTAAGTTACTTCTAGATAAAAACATACTGACAGGGCCAAACTACAAAGATTGGCTCAGAAATATCAAAATGGCAATCACTTACGACAAGCTGGGGTATCTTCTTACCACCAAAGCTCCCCCTGTCCCTGGTCCCACTTCCAGCGTCGCGGATAAGGAAATCCGCAAGACTTGGGAGATTGATAGCGCGAAGGCCAAGTGCCTCTTACTTGCCTCGATGGACAACGAACATCAGAGGAGGCACGAGAATATGGATCTTGAATCCATATTTCTCCATACAAAAGAACTGTATGGAGAGCAATCTCGTATCGCAAGATATGAAGCGTCGAAAAAGTTATTTTCGGCAAAGATAGCCGTCGGATCATCAGTAGCCGAGCACGTGCTAAAGATGATCGGCTACATTGAAGAGCTCACGGACCTAGGGACCACATTGGAGAGTGAGCTCTATACGTACATAGTTCTCCAGTCCCTTCCTTCCACTTACGCCCAGTTTATACTGAACTTCAACTTACAAGAAAAAGAGGTTGAACTTTCAGAGCTCCTCAACATGCTGAGGAGCGTAGAGGGCACCCTACAGAAAGGTAGGGAAACATCCACTTTGTTTGTAGGAGGATCATCTTCTTCTAAGTCCAAAGCGAAAGCCAAGGGAAAGAAGAAGAAAGCCCCCGCCAAACCAAGGGGCGGTGTTAGTAAAGTGGATACGAAGGGAAAAGATAAAGCAACAAAGAAAGCGGGGAAGCTTGTGGATAAGGAAGAATGCTTCTATTGTCATAAGAAAGGTCACTGGAAGAATGATTGCAGGGTTTGGAAAGCCAGAACACAGGAATTGAAGCAGGTTGCAGCTTCAGCTTCAGGTGTGTATGTTATTGAAAACTATCTTTCAATAAACTCTACTTCCTGGGTATTGGATACCGGATCTGGATCTCATATCTGTAATTCTTTGCAGGCGTTGAGAAACCGTAGGGTTTTGATGGCAGGTGACATGACCCTCAGAGTTGCGAACGGAGCTAGCATGGATGCTAAAGCCGTGGGGGACTATCACCTGGGAATGTCAGATGGACATGTTTTGGTTTTGCGTAATTGCTTTTTTGTACCCAACGCAACTTGTAATATCATTTCTGTATCTTTAGTTTCTAAAGAAGGTTATGAATTTGCGTTTATAAGTAATGTTGTAAACATTCACCTTAATCAAGTTCTGATTGGGTCAGGTACATTGAGTAATGGTATATACGTATTAAACCAACCACAGATTTTCAATGTCCAGAATACATACAAAAGAAAGTCTCCGGAAATAAATCAGACTTTCTTGTGGCATTGTAGACTGGGTCACATCAATGAGAGAAGGTTGACAAAGTTACATACAGAAGGATATTTGAATCCGTTCGAATATCAATCGTATGCCACTTGTCAATCCTGTCTCAAAGGAAAGATGACAAAGACTCCGTTTACTGGACACGGAGTAAGAGCGAGCGAGCTCTTGGGACTCGTACACAGCGACGTGTGCGGTCCAATGTCTACACATGCGCGAAGCGGTTATTCTTACTTCATTACTTTTATGGATGACTTCTCAAGGTACGGTTATGTCTTCTTGATGAAACATAAGTCCGAAGCCTTTGGAAAATTCCAGGAGTATAAGAATGAAGTAGAAAAACAGACCGGCAAAAGTATCAAGATTCTAAGATCGGATCGAGGTGGAGAATACTTGAGTGCCGAGTTCCTGGACTATTTAAAAGAGAACGGAATTCTCTCTCAGCTTACTCCTCCATACACCCCGCAACATAACGGTGTATCGGAGAGACGGAACCGCACCCTATTGGATATGGTGCGGTCCATGATGAGTAACGCTGAGTTACCACGATCATTCTGGGGGTATGCGCTAGAATCAGCTGCATACCTTTTGAACCGAGTTCCTACTAAGACTGTGCCTACTACACCATATGAGATGTGGTGTGGGAAGAGACCCCATCTTAATCACATTAAGACATGGGGAAGTCCAGCTTTTGTCAAAAAGCAGCATGCGGACAAGCTCTAGGCACGCTCAGTACTGTGTAAGTTTGTGGGATATCCAAAGAATTCCAAGGGATATTATTTCTACCGCGAAGAGGAACAAAAAGTCCTTGTTTCTCGTCATGCCCACTTTCTAGAACACCAGTTCTTAGAAAAGGAAATCAGTGGGAGCGCAGTAGAACTGGAAGAAATTCCAGAACCACGGACTATTACTGAAAGTTTAGTGGAACCAGAAGGTTCAAAAGAACAGGACATTCCTACGCCGCTCCGCAGGAGTAGTAGGCAGACTCATCCGCCCGAGAGATACTACGGTTTTCTCATAGACGGGGATAGAGAGGATTGCATCATAGATTATGATGAGCCTACTAGCTTCCAGCAGGCCATTCAGAGCGTTGACTCGGTAAAATGGCTGGATGCAATGCGGACCGAAATGGAGTCCATGTACACCAACAAAGTATGGACGTTGGACATTGCTCCAGACGGGGTAAAACCCGTAGGATGCAAGTGGATCTTCAAAAGGAAGATTGGTGTAGATGGACAGGTTGAGACCTATAAAGCTAGGCTGGTAGCGAAGGGTTTTCGTCAAAGACCTGGCTTGGATTATGACGAAACCTTTTCTCCAGTGGCTATGCTGAAATCCATTCGGATCCTTCTTGCCATTGCTGCCTTCCACGATTATGAGATTTGGCAGATGGACGTAAAGACAGCTTTTCTGAATGGAAATTTAGAGGAGTGTGTCTATATGGACCAGCCAGAGGGTTTCATTCAGAGTGGGAGCAGCGGAAAGGTGTGCAAGTTGCTTAAGTCCATCTATGGACTAAAGCAGGCATCGCGGAGTTGGAACATCTGTTTTGATGAGATGGTCAAGGAATTTGGCTTTATCAAAAATCCAAATGAACCATGCGTCTATAGTAGATTTGTAGCGAGAACTGTAGTATTCCTCGTTTTATACGTGGATGACATTCTCTTAATAGGAAATGACATTCCTATGCTACAATCTGTCAAGGGGTTCTTGTCGCAAAGGTTCTCCATGAAAGACCTGGGTGATGCCTCCTACATCCTGGGGATCCAGATCCATCGTGATAGATCCAAGAGGATATTAGGACTTTCTTAGTCCAGGTACATCGACACCATACTGAAGAGATTCAGTATGGAAGATTCCAAGCGCGATAACCTACCGGCTTTTCACGGGATCACCCTCTCTAAAGAGATGTCTCCCAAGACTGATTTGGAGAGGGATCGCATATCTATTATACCCTACGCTTCTGCGGTAGGCTCTATAATGTATGCGATGTTGTGTACCAGACCGGATGTAGCTTATGCACTGAGTGTGGTAAGCCGGTATCATTCAAACCCTGGGGAGAAACACTGGATAGCGGTAAAGAACATTCTCAAGTACCTGAGAAGGACTAAGGAGATGTTCTTGGTGTATGGCGGAAAAGACCTCCAGATCGAGGCCTTTGCTGACTCCAGCTTCCAGAGTGACAAGGATGATTCCAAGTCCATGTCGGGTTTTATCTTTACCCTTAATGGAGGGGCGGTGTGTTGGAAGAGTTCCAAACAAGAAACCGTTGCGGACTCGACGATGGAAGCGGAATACATCGCTGCATCTGATGCCGCAAAAGAAGCCGTCTGGATGAGGAAGTTTTGAAAGAACTTCAGGTGGTTCCGTCCATTGTTGATCCAATACCTCTGTATTGCGACAACAACGGGGCTATAGCTTTAGCGAAGGAACCCAGGTCCCATCAGAGATCCAGGCACATCTTGAGGCGGTATCACCTGATCAGGGAGATCATGGATCGCCAGGAGATCGAGGTTCGGAGAGTCGCTTCGGAAGATAACACTGCAGATCCATTCACCAAGGCCCTACCCCAGACTCAGTTCGAGCGGCTGATCGAGATGATAGGTCTTCGATACGCCAGTACATGGCCTTAGTGCAAGTGGGAGATTGTTAGTGTATATGCCCTAGAGGCCATTACTGTATCATACTAGTTTGTATATTACTTAATGGAAGCTTGGGATATTCACCTTGTATATACAATCTTGCTCAAAATAGTAGTATGCTACTTGGTTTGTTTCTACTTCAATGTGTACATGTGTTTATTTTTGTATATCGCCTATACACATTAGTGGAGCCCTTAGGATCTTTGCTTGATTACCAGCGATGTGATGGCCGTCACACTAGTGGGGCTGGGTAATCTATAAGCACATCCTTATGCAGGTCCCTGGTCGCAGGACTATCGAGACAGGGCATCGATACTCCGGAGTAGACCAGCGCATGCGCTTCTCATCCCAGTGTGGGAGATGGTCTGTCCCACAGCCGTCAGTACGTCGTACTTGAGATAGTATGCGGGTGCTCGTTAGGTTACGGGTACACTGGACAGGACTCGTCGGGAACTGACTAGTTGGTATTATGCCTATCGTCAGTTATCAGTTCCCAGGTGACATGAGTACAGCTTAGTCCGCTGACTTGACACTGTCACTTCGCCTCGAGTGTGTTCCCACTGTACTTTGATTACTACCCTACCACGGCTCAAAGGAGCCGTGCAAACAGGTAGTAGTTGGGTGCAGTCCCGAAGCACTTGGAGGCAGTGACGGTTAGACAGGATTCGTCTCTCCCGGTATTGGGGGTTGACATCGCGCTGTGTCTAGGAGAGCCATTACACGAGTAGTCCCTGGCCAGGGCAAACGAGATATACTGGTAGGCTTCCAGTGTTATCTCAGGGTGTTTTGGGCTTCGCTCCGGCACGACTTGTACCGCTATTGGGGGACTGACGTTTACCGCCCCCTAGGCCCGCCATGCGATGTATCAGACGAACAGACCGGACTGTACGGAGAATGTCACATTCAGGCTCAGTAGGAGTTCAGATGGGTTTTGCCTCGTCAGTCTTCTTGTCGGCACTACCTGGGGACCGTTACGCACAGCTAGTGCCGCTTGCGGTCTGTGGTTAAACCCACTGCCAGCGTAGTGTCGAGTCTTTAGAGTCCCACATAGAAAGCTTTTCGCCTTTAGGCAAAAGAGTAGAGGTCGCATGGTATTGCGACAGGTCGCATGGTTTTGCGACAGGGTTCGGTCACATCCGTGCACTTGTGCACGTACAGTGTCCGAACAGTTTACACTAGCGGGCTTTGGTTTAAGCCAGATCCTAGTGTACCTTTTGGGATTGGATTTATCCAGTTTGCATTCGTGTTCCTCGGAACGCGGATGCGGGTGTGTATGCACAGTTGACGGGGAGACAGAGGCAGTGGATTCTCATTAGGGTTGTTGACAGTTGACCGTTGACTATTTGACTTTTTGCTCAACCCTAATGAGGATATGATATGTGATTAACTATTATATTAATTAAGTATTATGTTGACATGGTTGTTGACTTTTGTTGACTTTGTTGACTTGTTGACTTTGTTGACCGGTTGACTAGGCTTGACTAGTTGACCATCATGATAACCATAGCCATCATTTCATGGCAAAGACTTTTGCTTGCTTGCTCATTTATGCAAAATGAGTAAATGAAATGATATGGTTATGGTTGCTTCAACCATCACATAACACTTGATTTGGTATAATGAGTTATGATGGTTTTGGATTATGAGAGGGTGAAAGACAAAAGACTTGCTCATTCTTTCTTGCTCATGCTCTCTCTTGTTCTTGAGCTCTCTTGCTCTTGCTTTCACCCTCTTCCTCTTGCTCCCTCTCTTGACTCTATGGTTCACATATCTCATGAGTTGAGAATCAAGAACCATAGATAAAATCCCATACAAACTCTTCTCTACTCATTCTAGTTCACAAGGTTTAGCAAACCGAGTGAACTAGTTTCTTCAAAGTTCGAAGAAGGAGCCAAAGGTTAGAGCTTTCAGGTGGATCTATCTTCGGCGTACGGAGACGACGGGAAGAAGCCAATCCGGACCACCATCGGGGCTTGAAGACGAAGGAGTTCAAGACAAGCAAGGTATAACCCCCTAACCGAGTAGTTAGAAACTCGTAGTTAGGTTGTTAGTTAGATGTTTAACCAAGATACGGGTTATAGGTCCATGTTACCACCTCTATAAAAATCGTTTTTTACCAAATTCCGCCTGCCCGAAAGTACCGGGAGAGGTAGCATGGACTTACAATACTAGTTGGGACATGGTAGTCCATAAGTACATCCTTCAAGGTCCCTAGTCGTGGGTGTATCGAGACGGGGCATCGATATACCAGAGTAGACTGGCGTATACCTTCTCGACCCATACAGATGGGCGATGGATGATCCCATATCCATTGGTGTTTGACATCAGAGATGATATACGGGTGCTCAGTGGAGACTGGGTACACTGGACGGACTCGCCGAGAACTCCCAGATGGTATTATACCTTACGTCAGATGACAGTTCTCTGGTGACACTGGTACAGAGTAGTCTGTTGACCCGAGATCGTCATATTGTCTTGTGTGGTTCTCACTGTGCTTTGATTTCCATCTTACCACGTCCAAGAGGGCGTGCAAAATGGTGGTTTTTGGGTACAGTCCCGAATCACATGGAGGCAATGAGCGATAGGAGAGGATTCGTCTCTCCCGGTATAGGGAGTTGATGTTGCGCTGTGTTCGATTGGCTATAACCGGAAATCCCTAGCCAGGGTTGCTGAGATTTACTGGTAAGTGTTACCAGTAGTTTCTCGAACTGTTATAGACCTCATATCGACACGACTTATCGTGCTATTGGGGTCTGACGTTTACCACCCCTAGGCGAGATATGCGACATATCAGACGACGAGACCGGACTGTACGGTAAGTGTTTCTGGTTGGATTCACAGGAGTGTGAGCGGGCTTGCTCGTCGATCTTCTGATCGCTCAATACCCGGGTGGCCGTTACGTTTAGCAGACCGCTTGCGGCTTGTGAGTGCTTGATATGATCATCACCTGCTACCGGCGTATTGACGAGTCTTTAGAGTCCTACACAGAGGTTTCCTGACTCAAGCGAAACGAAATAGGAGCGCATATGAGATATGTGCGGGACCGAGAAAAATGCGTGTATATGATACCATATTTCATTCTCGCGATGAATGTATCTAATGGTTGTATGCGATATAACCTAGTTATCGAATCAAGGATTGATTCGATAAGCCGATACATTGGATACTAGTCGGTTGTGTGCGACATGACCGGATCATTGAATCAAGTGTTGATTTAATAATTTAATGCATAATTATATATTTGATATATTACTTTGTATTAACTAGTATTGGTTCACTTTAAATGGATTTTCTCACTTGTTTGTGCACATTGTATATGTGATATGTTTTTGTGCACAAGTTTGTATCATGTTTGATGATGCATGCTAACTTGGGTTTGTGTAAAGGTTAAACCATGGTTGTGTAATGGTTAGGGTTTTCATTTTCTTATATATTTATTTATTTATTTATTCTTTTTGGAAAATGAAAAGCATAAAGAGAAAATGGTGGCTAACTTTGTTTGTTGTTGAAGCTTCATGAAGGTTTGACTAAGTGACCATTTTGTCTCATGCTTAACCCTAACCATTCCACTTAACCTTAGTTTATTCTCTACACTTGACCATGGTTTGCTTATGATAAGAATTCATTTTTCTTTTCTATTTTGAATATTCTTATCATAACATTATCATCTTCTTCTTCTTCTTCTTCAAGAAGAAAGCTTGCTTCATCAATGGTGATTGATGAAAAAGAGTGAGAAATCCAATTCTAAAGTGAACCCACCTCCTATTTCTTCATCCTCTACCTCTTGCCAAGTAGTATAGGGTGTTCTCTTCACAAGTTTCATGACTTGGTGAAGTGGGAGCTTGATCTAGCGATGCCTCGACGTTGATCATCTTCGGCATCGTCGTCGATGACCTAGCCCGCTTCTTCTCCGATGAAGCCGACGCTAGAGCCCGGGATTTGATATGGACAGAGAGAAGACTTCATTGAGGAGCTAAGGTGGTGGAGAAACGGATCTACAAAGGTTGTATGTTCGTTTACTTTTAGTTAAGATGTTAACTAGTTTGCTTTGTCGCCTAAAATTCTAGTTAACGATCTAGTCTAGGGTTTCTCGGCACCGTAAAATTTTAAATTGGCATGGTTGATGCCTTGTGAGACCTCATTAGCGTGCCTAGGAACCCTACAATGAATACTGGGAAAATATGAGCCACTAACTCGGCAAAACGGCCGCGGATCCGCGGCAATAGAGTGCTTCTGCCGTGGATCCGCCGCCGAGTCAACGCCGAGTTGACTCGGAGTTTCACAGTAATTCATAATTTCTGGTTTTTTGTTTTCCTGTATGTTTTGTTTCTACCCAGGTTGCTTCTTTGCTGGTTTGCTTTTGGGGTAAACACGGAATATGTTTATCGATCGATGTTCTAAGATATTTGCTAATCAGGTTATGATCTGTAATATTTAATGTGTTCGTAAACCTCCCCTAACTGCTAGTATGTCGGTTGGCAGGGGGTTGCACATTTCTATAATGTTTACTGTTTGTGTATATGGACTTGATTGGAATGTTGTGATGATTAGTCGGGGTTTGAGATGGGTTTTATATTCATTCATTCGATGTAAATGTAATATGATGTAATATTCTTTTGCGGGGCACATCCAGGTTGCGGTTGTAGCCACCGTTGTATTATTTCTTTTTACTGTTTTTGCTCCTAGGATAGACCCAAGGTGGGGTGCACAAACTACCGGGTACGTTGAAGTGTTTAGTGGCCTACTTACCTTGTTGAGGGAGACCGCTTCACTTCGGGCACTTGGCGGGAAGTTTTCCGTACCCGTAGGGGTCTACGGTGGGGTAATGGCTATTCATCACAACTGTATAATCCGTCTTTTATTGCAGGCTCAAAGCAAATGCGAATTGCTAGTAAATCCAATAAAGTTTATATATGATCTGGAATGCTTATTATCGCGTCTGACGAATGTACAATATCTATATATGATAGTTATTAGACGTCGCTTATATTTTACACCTGCACTAGCCCAGCCCCCGCTCTGTCGTTAGTTAAGTAACCTAACGGGTGATGACGGGACCCAGTGGCGAATGCAGATGGCATAAGAGGACGTAGTATTTTCGTTGTTTTCTGCAATGATAGGATTAAAGATGGGACGCATTATTATAATGCAAATAAAATAAACCAAAGTTAAATCGTTGGAACAAATTTAAAAGAAACCACTAGGTTATTTTAAAAGAGCAGAATTTTTTAATTGCGGAGCTTTAACCACTCCTTTTAAAAAGCTATCAGGTTCCTTCGATTATATCAAGTTCACTACGTTCACGGTTTTGCCAAAACCATTCGTAGCCTTCCGTCATTTCATTTGGGTATTCAGTAGTATTCAAACTATGTATATTTGGCCCTTAGTCAAAACATAGTGTTTGGTAGCTGCTGGGGTATTCATTTGTTGCCTAGATAGATGCGTTGGTTTGGGACAGTCGTATTACTTTTCTTGGCCCTTAGTCAAGAGTATATAGAGGTGGGTTCAAATTAACCTGGATAATGACGGATAGAACTTGATATGTGACTTATGACATATTTGGCCCTTAGTCAAAGTCATAAGAGCATGGGGCAAAAATCCTTATCGGGAGTTTCTAAAGAAACTGAAATTTCCTAGTGTTGCATACCATTTTGGAGTTTGATGAATGTTGGTAGGATTCCTTCAACATTATTATACGATGATATTTTGGATCCCGATCCTATTATGAGTACAAGCTACTTATCAGGAGATTCGTCACTTAACGATCAATGCTATAAACCAAGTAGGTGTCGAGAAAGGTGTCAGCGGGGTTACGCCCCCAGAGAAAAGAGGTTATTTAATTAAGGAACTTCGCGAAAGCGTTGGAAAACCTCCCTCGAAGTATCGACACTGGCCTGGCTGAACGGTTAAGCAAGTATTGTACGGTGAGAATTGTCCTGACTAATTCTTCTTTTATGGTTTGACGAAGGATTCGAGAAACAGTGGGAGCCATCCTGTTTAGATAAACTTAAAACCAATCTAAACTTGCAACAGCATCATGCTAAAATGTTTTCTTCTCTCTCTCTTAATTGCTGCGACCTTGTGACCACACATAGGTTACATCTAGATAACAAATTGACTAAATCTTACTTATATGATTGGCAAAGGTCTGTCCAGATGTCCATTGCCTATGACAAGCTGGACCACCCTATTACTACTCAAGATCCCGCCGTCCCAGGTCCAGTTTCCACTGTCGCGGATATGGATATCCGTCAGACAAGGGAAAAACATAAAGCGAAAGTTAAGTGCCTCGTGTTAGCTTCAGTTGATGGTGTATACCAGAAGCAGCACGAGAAGATGGACTTAGTTTCCATCTTTCTCCATAACAAAGATTCATATGGAGAGCAATCTCATATCACTAGATATGAAATCTCGAACGAATTAATTCAAGCGAGGTTGGCTGACGGGTCATCTGTAGGGGACAACGTCCTTACAATGACTAGCTCTATTGATGAGCTCCAGGACCTGGAGACCGCGTTGGGAAACGAGTCAAGTACTGACTTGATTCTACAGTCTCTGCCTCCTACCCTGAAGGAAACCAGGGAAGTGAAGGAAAGTGAAAGGCAAAAGTTTCGGGACTGGATATAGTAAAAGTGGGACGTTCCCATTGTTACAGGAATGAACAATGGCAGAATGATTGCAGGGCTAGCAAAGCTAGTAGCTAGGATTCGAAGCATGTTGTGGCTTCAGCCTCGGGTGTGTTTGTAATTGAGAACTGTTTGTCAATTAACTCTACTTCCTGGGTACTTGATACCGGAGCAGGATCTCATATCTGTAGTTCATTACATGCTTCGAGAAACAGTAGAGTTATAAAGGTAGGTGATTGGTCTCTCAGAGTTGCAAACGGAATGAGCGTAGACGCTGAATCCGTGGGAGAATATCGCCTACGTTTAACAAGTGGGCATATATTGATTCTACGTAACTGTTTATATATACCTAATATGATTTGTAATATCATATCAGTATCCTCACTTTCGAGAGAGGATATGATTTTACATTCGTAAGCGATGTAGTTAACATCCACCTAAATCAAGTTCCGATTGGGTCAGGCACATTAGATAACGGTATATACGTATTAAGTCAGGCTTAGGTTTTCAATGTCCAGAACACACTGAAAAGAAAGTCTCCAGAAATAAATCAGGCTTTCTTATGTCATTGTAGACTAGGTCACATCAATGAGAGAAGGTTGATTAAGTTAAATAGAGAAGGATTTTTTAATCCGTTCGAATATCAATCTTATGCCACTTGTGAATCTTGTCTCAAAGGAAAGATGACAAAGACTCCGTTCACTGGACACGGAGTAAGAGCAAGCGAGCTCTTAGGACTCGTACACAGTGATGTATGCGGTCCAATGTCTATACATGCGCGAGGTGGTTATTCCTACTTCATTACTTTTACGGATGATTTCTCTAGGTATGGATATGTCTTCTTAATGAAGCATAAATCTGAGGCCTTTGAGAAATTCCAAGAATACAAGAATGAAGTGGAAAAACAAACAGGCAAGAGTATAAAGACACTAAGATCTGATCGAGGTGGTGAATACTTAAGTGCCGAGTTCCTGGGTTACTTAAATGAGAATGGAATTCTCTCTCAGCTTACTCCTCCTTACACGCCACAACATAACGGTGTATCAGAAAGGAGGAATCGAATACTATTGGATATGGTTCGTTCTATGATGAGTAACGCTGAGTTACCGCGATCATTCTGGGGATATGCACTAGAATCAGCTGCATATCTTTTGAACCAGGTTCCCACCAAGACTGTGCCTACCACACCATATCAGATGTGGAGTGGGAAGAAACCCTATCTTCAGTATCTGAAGATTTGGGGATGTCCGGCTTATGTTAAAAAGCAGCATGCGGACAAACTCGAGGCACGATCAGTATTATGTATGTTTGTGGGATATCCAAAGAACTCCAGGGAGTATCTATTCTATTACGCAGAGGAACAAAAGGTCTTTGTTTCTCGTAATACCCATTTTCTAGAATATCAGTTTTTAGAAAAGAAAACAAGTGGGAGCGAAATATAACTGGAAGAAATTCCAGAACCACAAACTACTACTGAAATTATGGTAGAACTAGAGATTTCAAAAGAAAGGGACATCCCGACGCCACTCCGTAGGAGTAGTAGGCAATCTCATCCGCCCGAGAGATACTATGGTTTTCTCATAGATGGGGATAGAGAGGATTGCACTATTGACTATGATGAGCCTACTAGCTTCCAACAAGCCATTCAGAGTGGTGACTCAATAAAATGGCTGGATGCAATGCGGACCGAAATGGATTCCATATACACTAACAAAGTATGGACTTTGGACATTTCTCCAGATGGGGTAAAACCCGTAGGATGCAAATGGATCTTCAAAAAGAAGATTGGTGTAGATAGACAGGTTGAAACCTATAAGGCTAGACTTGTTGCAAAGGGTTTCCGTCAAAAACCTGGTTTGGACTATGAGGAAACCTTTTCTCCAGTGGCTATGCTTAAATCTATTCGGGTCCTTCTTGCTATTGCTGCCTTCCACGATTATGAGATCTGGCAGATGGACGTAAAGACGGCCTTTCTAAATGGTAATTTAGAAGAAAGCGTCTATATGGATCAGCCAGAGGGATTCATTCAGAGTGGGAGCAGCGGTAAAGTATGTAAGTTGCTTAAGTCCATTTATGGACTAAAGCAGGCATCGCGGAGTTGGAACATCTGTTTTGATGATGCTGTCAAAGAATTCGACTTTATCAAAAATCTAGATGAACCATGCATATACAGTAAGATTGTAGGGAGAACTGTAGTATTCCTCGTCTTGTACGTGGATGACATTCTCCTAATAGGAAATGATATTCCTATGTTACAGTCAGTCAAAAGATTATTATCACATAAATTCTCCATGAAAGACCTGGGTGATGCCACCTACATTCTGGGAATCCGGATCTATCGTGATAGATCAAAGAGGATGTTGGGACTTTCGTAGTCCAGGTACATAGACACCATAGTGAAGAGATTCAGTATGGATGATTCTAAGCGCGGTAACCTACCGTCTTGTCACGCAATCACCCTCTCCTAAGAGATGTCTCCCAAGACTGATTTGGAAAGGGATCGCATGTCGATTATACCCTACACTTCTGCGGTAGGCTCTATAATGTATGCGATGTTATGTACCAGACCAGATGTAGCATACGCATTGAGCGTAGTAAGCCGGTATCAAGCAAACCCAGCGGAGAAGCACTGGATAGCAGTAAAGAACATTCCCAAGTACCTGAGGAGGACTAAGGAGATGTTCTTGGTGTATGGCGGAAAAGACCTCCAGATGGAGGCCTTTGCCGACTCAGGCTTCCAGAGTGACAAAGATGACTCCAAGTCCATATCGGGTTATGTCTTTACCCACAATGGAGGGGCGGTCTGTTGGAAGAGATCCAAGCAGGAGACCGTTGCTGACTCAACAATGGAAGCAGAGTACATAGCTGCTTGCGATGCCGCAAAAGAAGCTGTCTGGATGAAGAAGTTCCTCACAGAGCTTCAGGTGGTTCCTTCCAGTGTTGGTCCAATACCTCTGTATTGTGACAACAACGGCGCTATAGCTTTAGCGAAGGAACCCAGGTCCCATCAGAAGTCCAGACACATCTTAAGGCGGTATTACCTGATCAGGGAGATCGTAGATCGCCGGGAGATCGTAGATCACCGGGAGATCGTAGATCACCGGGAGATCTAGGTGAAGAGAGTAGAGACGGAGAATAACATTGTTGATCTATTCACAAAGGCCCTTCCTCAGATGCAGTTCGAGAGGCTATTCGAGATGATAGGTCTGCGATATGCTAGCTCATGGCCCTAGTGCAAGTGGGAGATTGTTAGTGTATATGCCCTAAGGGCCATTATTGTATCATACTTGTATGTATATTACTTAATAGAAGCTTGGGATATTCACAGTTGTATATACAGTCTTGCTAAAAATGGTAGTATGCTATTTGGTTTGTATCTACTTTAATATGTGCATATGTTTCTTGTAACGTATCACTTATACATATTAGTAGTACCCATAGGTTCTTCGCTTGATTACCAGCGTTGTGATAGCAGTCACACAAGTGGGGGCTGGGTAGTCTGTAAGCAACATCCTATACAGGTCCCTGGTCATTGGATTATCGAGATAGGGCATCGATATTCCAGAGTAGACTAAGTGTGTACGCTTCTCATCCCAGTTGGGGAGATGGTCCGTCCCACAGCCATCAGTACGTCGTACTGGAGATAGTATACAGGTGCTCGTTAGGTTATGGGTACACCGGACAGGACTCGCAGGGGAACTGATTGGTTGGTATTATACCCATCATCAGTTAACAGTTCCCAGATGACATGAGTACAGCATAGTCTGCAGACTTGACACTGCTACTTCGCCTCAAGTGTGTCCCACTGTTCTTAGATTGCTACCTTACCACGGCTCAAAGGAGTCATGCAAACAGGTAGCAGTTGGGTGCAGTCCCGAGCACTTGGAGGCAGTAGTGGTTAGATAGAATTCGTCTCTCCCAGTATTGGAAGATGATATCGCGCATTGTCAGAGAGCCATTACGCAAAGTCCCTGTCCAGGGCAAGCGAGATATACTGGTAGGTTCCAGTAGCTTCTCAGGGTGTAATGGGCTTCGCTCCGACATGACTTATACAGCTATTAGGGGACTGACGCTTGCCGCCCCCTAGGCTTGATATGAAATAGTCTTAGACGAACAGACCGGACTGTACGGAGATTGTCACATCAGGCTCAGTGGGAGTTCGGATGAGTTTCCTTATCGGCCTTCTTATCGATATCTACCTGGGGACCGTTACGTACAGCTAGTGCCGCTTGCGGTCTGTCGTTAAACCCACTGCTAGCGTAGTGTCGAGTCTTTAGAGTCCCACACATAGAGTTTCCCTACTCCAGGCGAAACGATATAGAGGTCGTACATTTTTACGACAAGGGTTCGGACGCATACGTGTGTTTACGCACGTACGACTTTTCGGACAGTTTTTACTAGCCGGCTTTGGTTTAAGCCAGATTCTTGTATCGGGTTATTGGATTTATACAGTCTAAAGTTTTTCTTTGTTTTCATGGATTGGATGGGCGTTCTCGTAATTTGTCGGGAAGCTTCTAGAAGAGTGGTGACTAAGGGGTTAAGGTGGCATGAGCATTAAATGCTTAATGACTCATTTGTGTGATTCATCCTTTGTATTAAATGATTCATTAATTAGTTGGTGTGTCATATGATGAATCACACTAGGTGAATGAATCTAACCATGATGATTAATCATTTATATTATTTATTTGATAAATTGTTATGGTTGTTAAATTCACATGAGTACATTATTCATTCTCATTCTTATCTTCACCTTCTCTCTCCTCAAGCTCTCTCTCTTCAAACCCTAACCCTAACCTCTCATGTGTTGAGATCAAGGGTTAGCTAGACTAATACATCCATAAGCTCACTCTATATCCCCTAGGTAGCTTAGATTAGCACTTTAAGCAACCTAGTTATCTCAAGTTAGAGATTAAGCTTGGCGTAGGAGCTCTCGGGTGGATCGTCTTTGACTCGAGGAGGCCGTTGAGGTGCCGATATTCCAAGGAGCCTACGAGGAGTGGAGGACAGCGATGAAGACCCGAAGGACAAGTAATATGAGGTATGAATTCGTATACGAGTAGTTAAACCTCTAGTAGATAGTTAGCAATGGTTTAGATAACGATTCATGCACTCAAGTTCGTGTTACGAAGCTCTGATAATCGTTTTCATATATTCCGCCTCCCCGCAAGTTCGTAGGGTGCGTGACATGGACTTACAATACCTATCTTAGAATATTTCTGGATATCTGATGGGACATAGTTCATAAATGAACTCCAAATCCAAACTTCTTAGACTGCATCGTCAACTAAATCTAATTAGTATTCTGCGTCATGCCTCCCTCAGTGTCCTCTTGGATCACCTGTCCAAACTACTGCCCCTCGCCAGAGGAAAAACTATAACTCTGACAATCACTCTGTCATCCAGGTCACCTTGGAAGCCTGGATTGATAACCGTCTCCCAAAAGAGGCTGTTGTCATCATATCCCTAGAACATCCGCTTATGTTCATAAACTGCTTCCGAACGCTTCTCAAGGATTGGATTAATATCAACTTATTGCATCTAGTGCAAAAACAACATCTGGTGTGGTACTTGACATCTCATGATTGACTCAATTGCCTAAGAAAGTGATATGCCAATCATGCGCGTCCCTCCCCCCTTTAGTCTGCAAGACACCTTTAGAGAGGGTGACTCCATCACCTGCAGATATACTACCGTGCTAGGAGTCGTCCATTCTAAAACACCTTTAGAATGCTGTCTAAGTACCCAGATTGAGAAACTACCCAAATCTTGATCTAGAACCATAAATCTAGTAACCAGAATATCTGATATAATATCCATATCCTATGTGGAGAAAACTACTTTGTGACAATCAAAGTATAACCGATCGTAGTATAGAAATTTCACATCCTACTATGTGTATGTCATTCATATACCAGGACATCACACCCTACTACCTTCTTAACAGATCCATCTTCTATTCTGACGAAGTCAAAGTCCATGACTGTCACATCAAAAATAGATGATCTATCTCCGCTATATTTGCTTCAGTCCATAAATAGACATAAGCTACTTGTCCACTATTCTTCCGCTGCTCCCACTGACTACGATAATACTCTGGCAGAGTCATATACACGTTCACTTCTAAAGCTAGTTTAGAATGACGCTTTACTCATCCTCCTGCCGGGTCTCATAGCCTGGAACAACAGTAGTGTCAAGTCTGGGTAAACAAGAACCTCCCTGTCACCGTCCTTGAGGATACCAGAGTACCTCTCGGGTGCTTGAGGTTACCCTACATATCTCCGGAGTGGCTAATGGAATGACAATCGAGATTGAATCGTTAGGTCCTATTAAATTTTCAGTAATCATTTGTGGTTCTGGAATCACTTCGAGTTCTACCATACTCCCACTACTGTTTTCTGAAAAATTCCATTTTATTAAAACCATGTCGAGTCAAGAACAATATCCCTATTGATCTTCCAGACGGTAGAAAATCAACCCTCGTCATAGCCCGGGTCAACCCATAAACTGCCATTACAGAAACGTGCCTTGGGTTATCCAGAGTCTGGTTTTAAGCATAAGCAGGACAACTCCCCGTACCTTAACATCGTTAAGATATGAATCGTTCTATTTCCAATATAGAAACAGAGGCACTGATTTAATTGAAACTAGATTCAAATCATGCAGCTGTCTCCAGTGCATGTCAATTAAATAGAGTGAGGCCAATCAGTATTACTCAACTTAGGAATACATCCAGATGTGAGTAACCTAAAAGGGAAGCAAGTTCTCAAAACCATTACTATCAATTGAATACCATACACAAGTATCTACATCTTCTATTAAATTGAAGAATCCTGATACTTGCAACACGTGGTTCTCTACTTTACTCTTATACCTATAACTTCTCAAAACTTAGACCTTGTATTTCTACGAAACACTTGTCTAAAAATTAGAGAAGTCATAAGTAAACAGAATATAGTACGAGGACCAACCCCTGTGTCCTAATGGACACTGGACAATATACAATACTTTGTATGAGTCCGCTGAGTTGAATAACTCAAATCCTATGCGTCGTAGGTTGAAAACTGTACTATGGTTATGAAGAATTACACCGCTGTTGAATGCTCCTTACCTAACCATCAACTGATATAGGTAAATGTCATAGACATAATTTCAAAAAGTTATATCTCACTTCATAAAAATAAACGTACAGATATATCAGTTTGAAATTGGTGCATAACAACGTATATTCAAAACCAAATATTTGCCATACGGCAAAAACCAAGAAGATTTCCTCAAATATCACCAATTGCAACGAATACCGATATAATGAGGATGATCGCCTAATTACCAATAACTTACTCCCACTCAACATCTGTAAAACAATACAGATGTGAGAATCAACGTGGTAAATACATACCCTGGAGTAAGGGCTAATTAGGAAATCAGTTTTCTTTTAACAATACATAGTGAGACTGAAACATGAAAATGTTTCGAAAGGGTATCCTGGTATGCCTAGTAATGCTTCTTCTATTATCCAGATTCATGACTGTAACCGTATATTTCTTTGCCATCTCTCCAAATCCCTTAGATGTCTTTAGTCATTACCTTCTGTACACCACCTTTAGGCCAAATGGTTTTCTTCCTTCCCTACCGTTTGGCACCAGCCTATGGTTTGGAAGAAGACTATCCAATAAGCATAATGGGTGTACTCCCCAATCCTAGGAGCACTCGCAACGCGGGAGAAGGTAAATATAAAAGACATATGAATAAACTTTATTCCTATTTCTCCTGAACTAGAATCCATCCCTGAACTGGAACAAGTTCCTTCGAGTTCGTATATAACTATACGATGGCTTTATCCAAATAATTATGGATCTTCGTAGTGATACGGGGTGTCGTGTAGAAATATAAAGGTGAAGTAGGGGTGGCGATGAAATACTTGGTTTGTTCGTAAATGATAGCAGTTGCAATTTACTTTACCCTCTTTCTGATCCCTTTATTTGTCTTTACTTAATATCTTCTGTACATCACACTTAGGCTAATTGGTTTTCTTCATTCCCCACCTTTAGGCACCTGCCTATGGTTTGGAAGAAGAATATCCAATAAGCGTAATAGGTGTACCCTCTCCTAATCCTAGGAGCCCTCACAAACTGAGAGAAGGTAAAAGGAAAAGACAATTGAATAGTCCTATTCAATCTCTCCAGAACCAGAATCCATCCTCGAATCTGGAACAAGTTCCTTCGAGTTTGTATATAACCATACGATGGATTTATCCAATGGAAGTGGATGTTCGTAATAATACGGGGTGTTCTGGAGAAATGCAAAGGGTAAAAGGAGTGGAAAAGACGTATGCAACTCAGACAATCCAAAAGCCAGTGTTTTAAGAATGTTCGGTCATCTTGGTCACTGAGTCATAGTCTAGGGTTGGGCCATGGTCGTAGCCAAAGAGAGAGAGAGAAAAGAAACACTCTGTGTGCACTCTAACCTAGATCAGATTGGTTATCACTTTATCTAATCTGGAAGCCTCCCACTGAATCCTCAAATTCTACACCAAACCTAAAAGAAGAATTAGTCGGGATCACCCGAGGAGTAAACCAACTCATCAGTGGGAATCGGGATCCAACTATCATCGCATGATAATGTGACGGAATCCACTCACGTTATCAGACTCCAGAAGGTATGCGCATGCCTGGCAAGTTTCAGCTTCTGTAGAAACTCCCGATATGATTTATACCCCATGCTCTTATGACCTTGATGAAGGTCAACAAATCATAAGTCACATGCCAAGTTCTACCCGTCATTGTCTAGGTTAATTTGAACCCACCCGTACAAGCCCTTGATGAAGGTCAACAAGGCTGTACGACTGTCCCAAACCAACGCATCTATCTATGCAACAGAAAAGTAACAAGCAGTTACCATTCACTATGCCTTGACGAAGGTCAACAAACATAGCATGAATACTAAGTGCTACCCGTCTGAAATGATGGAGGGCTACGAATGGTTTTTGGCGAAAAACCTTTAACGTAATGAACTTGATATCGTTGAAGGAACCGGATAGCTTTTTATAAATATATAGTGGCGTAAACCTTTGCTAAAGACGTCACTCCCGGTGAAGGGATCTCGGCTCTTTCCCCGTAGAATGAGGTGCAGGATATTCCAACTGAATACCACGATGCAAAGTAAAAAGTAATCGACTATAGTAAAGTTATTACCCTGACGCAAACTTCTGTCCAAGGGGTAACTCCCGGTGAAGGGATCTCGGCCCTTGCCTCGTCGACTGAGGTGCTGGATATTCATAACCGAATACCTCTGTGCAAAACAAAAGAGAACGTCCTTGTAATAACAGCTTTTTGAAAAATTGTTCCAACAACATCAAACAGGTTTGTTTAGCTTGCATTGATCTGAATCAATGCAGTCCCATCAATTGATCACACCAATAAAGAACGAAAATATGATGTACGTATATGACATCCGCATTCGCCACAGGGTCCCGTCATCACCTTTTAGGTTACTTAACTAACGACAGAGCGGGGACTGGACTAGCGCGGGTGTAAAACATATACAACATCTACAAGTATATATATCAATATATAACAATCGTTCTTGGCATGATAAATGCAACTTCACAGAAATGTAATAAGCATTACAGAACAATACAGATAATCTAGGATCCTCGGGTTTCCTTCGAGCCACAAGTGAAATCCGACGTTCCCCTGGTCGTGTGGATAGCCCGTGCAATGAAATCCTAGACCCCTACGGGCGTGGCAAGTTTCCTGCCAAAACCTGAAGCGAGGAAACCCCCTTCAATAATGCGAATGGACCACCCAGCACTTCACTGAATCTGGTAACTTGAGCACCCATCCTTGGGTCAATCTATACTCCCTACGAGTGCGGCGAATAGCCCACCAATTCAAGAGTGAAGCCCTCTCCGTCTTAAACCCATGAGATGCTGGCTCGTTACCTTCTAGAACCCAGCTATCCGTGCACCCCACCACGGGGTAATCCTAGTACAGAAAATAAAATATGTACAACGGGTACATCGACCTCAACCCGGTCGTGCCCCCAAAAGAATAATATAAAAACAGGAAGTGACGGCAGTCCACATGTCGGACGCTCGCGCCGCAATATCTAATGTACAAATAATACTAAACTGCACTAACATTGCATCCAAGCTATCCACCACGATAAATCCGCAACAACACAGCACAACACAGAACATCAACGTGAATGTCACGTTCGCAAAGCCGTCTAAAAGAGCTATAGCAATTAGACAAGATTTACCGCTCGAATGACATTCACGGCCACAGATAGTAATGTAAGTACTGCGAACTAACTTATTTAAATTTCGATCGACAAAATTTTCCAAAATGGGCCCCAAGCACAAATCCAGTACTATAACAAATCTGGGCCCAAACAAAATATTCCAGAAACCGCAATTCCACACAAAAGACTAGCACAAGAAAAATGGTACACCGAAGCCACATTACTGCGGCGGAACCGCGGCCAAAACGTGGGTATTGCCACGGTTCCACGGCGTTACCGTGGACTCACGCTACCAAAATTCTATAGAGGTCTTAAAAAAAGCCTGCCTGATTTTCTAACATATCAAAAATAATTTTTCAACCACAAAATAAATTCGACAGAAACTCAGAAAATTGAAATGTGGTTTCGTAAATTTTTATCGATCGATGTTTTAAATATGTTAGAACAAGCTAGTAAAGGTTAATGGAGTGGCTCTGATACCATGTAAGTCTACGGTAGCACCCCGGCCGTCAATCCGAGGCCAAATGCGGAAAGAAAAACTTTTTAGGAAACCGGCGGTATCGTAGTCTTTCACCCGGATCGAACCATTAACGGTAAACGAGCAATCTAAAGAGGGTTAGAAAAGCTATACCGATCGATCCGTGTCCTTCGGTCTTTAGACACCATCTTTAGTTCCTTGCGGCATCTCCGATCTTCCTCGATCTCCGGTCTCCTCGTCGGAAAGGGCACCATATCTATGAATCCTTTTACGGGCTCCCGCTTCGAACCAAAGCAACTCGGACACGAAGTTTGTTAGCCGACGTGTCCAAGGTGAAGTAGAGAATCTGTGTGATCACTTTGTCTCAAGCATCCATTAATTCTCAACGCATGAGTGTGTATGGATGGTGGTTGAAGATGAAGCCATTAGTGGAAATGGTGAGCTAGAGAAAGAAGAAGAAGAAGAGCCTTTTTCACTTTTGTTATTGTGTTGCAAATGAAAAATGAGAGCACAAGAATAATAATCTAAGAGCAAACTCTAAGCCTATGGCTATCCATTCTCTCTCCACCTCTCATTTCAACATAATAATCAATCAATTATGTGACATTTGCACCAAAAAAGAGACCATGAGTCACCAAATTGATTGTGCCACTTCATGATGACTTCCACTCACAATTTCTACCATCCAAACATTAATCCAAATGTTTTGTCCAACAAAAAGATACGGCAACATCTAAAATAAACTTGTGACGGATCACAAAGATACCCCTCACCTGTATATACATACCTGCATCCGCATTCCGACTGAATGCGAATGCGATGAGACAAAAGTAATCCACCAAATCTAATACAAGGATCCGGCTTAATCCAAAGCCCACTAGTATGATCCGTCCGATCATGATCCGTGCACTACTGTACGTATATGATCGAACCCTGCCATAATACCATACGACCTCTACAACGTTTCGCCCGAAACTTGGGAAACTTTCTGTGGGGGACTCTAAAGACTCGTCAATAGTTTGGCTGTCGATTTAACCACAAGTGTTAGTTATATGTATGCCGTAGAGGCCATTACTATACATAGGATGTATATTGTAGTGGATGCTTGGACATATATAGGGATGACTTTCTTGCTCGATATGAAAGTATGCTATCTGGTTACTCTTTACCTTAACGTGTACACTGATTGTCTCTCTGTTACATGTTGGTAAAGCCCTTAGGATGTGTACTTGACTACCTGGACTATGATGCGGATCATACTAGTAGGGACATGGTACTCCATAAGCACATCCTTCAAGGTCCCTAGTCATGGGTGTATCGAGACAGGGCATCGATATACCAGAGTAGACTAGCGTATACCTTCTCGACCCATACAGATGGACGATGGATGATCCCATATCCATTGGTGTTTGACATCAGAGATGATATACGGGTGCTCAGTGGAGACTGGGTACACTGGACGGACTCGCCGAGAACTCCTAGATGGTATTATACCTTACGTCAGATGGCAGTTCTCTGGTGACACTGGTACAGGTTAGTCTGTAGACCCGAGATCGTCATAGAGTCTTGTGTGATTCCCACTGTGCTTTGATTTCCATCATACCACGTCCAAGAGGGCGTGCAAAAAGGTGGCTTTTGGGTACAGTCCCGAATCACATGGAGGCAATGAGCGATAGGAGGGGTTTCGTCTCTCCCGGTATAAGGAGTTGATGTTGCGCAGTGCTCGATTGGCTATAACAGGAAGTCCTTGGCCAAGGCTGCTATAGGGATTTACTGGTAAGTGTTACCAGTAGTTTCTCGACCCGTTATGAGCCTCATATCGACATAACTTATCGAGTTATTGGGGTCTGACGTTTACCACCCCTAGACGAGATATGCGACATATTAGACGAACAGACCGGACTGTACGGTAGTGTTACTCGTTGGATTCACGGGAGTGTGAGCGGGCTTGCTCGTTGATCTTCAGATCGCTCAATACCCAGGTGGCCGTTACGTTTAGCAGACCGCTTGCGGCTTGTGAGTGTTTGATATGATCATCACCTACTGCCAGCGTATTGACGAGTCTTTAGAGTCCTACACAGGGGTTTCCTGGCTCAAGCGAAACGAAATAGGAGCGCATATGAAATATGTACGGGACCGAGAATAATACCAGTATGCTATACTGTATTCTATTCTCGCGATTTGTATCATCGGTCGGTTATATGTGATATAGCCGGGTTACCGAATCAAGTGTTGATTCGATACATTGATACACTTGATATTAGTCGGTTATATGCGATATGACCGGATCGTTAAATCAAATGTTGATTTAATGATTTAATGTATAATTATACATTTGATATATTACTTTACATTAACTAGTATTGGTTCACTTAAGATTGATTTTTCACTTGGATGTGCACATTGTTTATATGTGATATATGCAAGTGTACATGTTTGTATCATGCTTGATGATACAAACAAGTTATGTGTATGAGACTTGAACCAAATCAAGGTTAGATTAGGGTTTACTATTTTCTTAGGCATATAACAAAAGAGTGTGACTTTGGTCAAAGTTATCAAGCTTCATGAAGCTTGATAAACATTGACAAAGTCAACTCTTTTGTCATATGTTTAAAGATATTAGTTAACCTAGCCTTTAACCTAATGGTTTGGTTAAATCTCTACATGATTTAAGCATGTGGGGTTAACTCAACAATGGTGCCATTATTCATTTGGATAAGTTTCATTTGGATAATAATTCACCTGATTCTTTCTTCTTCTTCATCTTCATCAAGCTCACAAAAGCTTGAGAGCTCCAGTGGTGCCATGGTAGAAAGAGTGAGAAATCCAATTCTAAAGTGAACCCACATCCTATTTCTTCATCCTCTACCACTTGCCATGTAGTATAGGGTGTTCTCTTCATAAAGTTTTTTACCAAGTGAAGCAATAGCTTGAGTTTGAGTCTCCCCGACGTAGATCATCTTCGGCCTCGAAGTCAATGACTTAGCCCGATCATTTCTCCGACGAAACCATCGCAAGAGTCCGGGATTCGATGATCGCAGCGGAGGGACGTCAACACGGAGCTAAAGAAGTGGTGGACTGGATCTACAAAGGTTGTAATCCCTTTCACTTAGTAGCAAAGTCGTTTGCTAGCTTTATTTTTCGCCTAATCTCTAGTTAACGATCTAGTTTAGGGTTTCTCGGCACCGGAAAATTTTTGTTTGGCATGGTTGATGCCTTGTCGAACTTCTTGAGTGTGCCTAGGAACCCTACAGTGATATCAGAGACTAGCTAGAGCTTTAGGCGAAGTGTAGACGATGTTAGAAGTCCGATCGAACCCGAAACCCTAATCCAAAACCCTTCTCTGTACAATTTTTCAAAACAGGGATTTTTGTGAATTAAAAATATGTAGAAAAATAAGCAGGGTTTTCTAAGAGTTACTGTGCAGCACGTGGTCACAAGTCGATTAAAGCGCGGTGGAACCGCGGCACAAGCGTGCTTGTGCGGCGGTTCCGCGGCCACTTAGTTGCTTCATTCATTTCTGTTTGCATAGTAATATTCTTTTGTCTTTCCTGATTCTTCTGGATATTTTTAATTTATACTCAACAGTTGAGTTTTCTAGGGTTGTTTTGGGAGCTCGAAGATTCTATCGGATTGTTTAACTTTGTCTGTGTTTTCCGGATATTTTTAGAACATGTTAAAAAGTTCGACCGAATATAAATACCCACTTTTTCCCCTGTTGGATTTTTCCGTAGTTTTAGGAATGTTCTAAGTAGTGCAAGTAACCCGAAGGACCCTCTAGAAGACAATAAACCTTAACTCGATTATGTGACCGTCTTGAACTGCCCTTTGAACCTTAGGGTTTGGGACAGTACGGCGTGCCACATGTGAGGCGTTGGCATGACCCTTCTACGGATGGACCGTTGGTACGGTGGCATGAAATGAATGTTTTTGAACTTATTTCGAGAGTTGAGCTGTTTCGGGAAAACTTGGGTGTTTGATTGTTCGATCGGAAAGTTTAATATTTTCTATTTATCTGGAATGTGATACAATATTTGGAATCCACAAGTAGTTATGAGATACCTGATTTGGATGTTATAAACATAGCACTTTAGTCTCACTTGATCGGTTGCCACGGAATTTTGATGTGATCAATAGTCCGTCGCAATCACGTAGCGTACGCGGATACTCGCCGGGTAAACTTAATAGACAGCCATGTCCCATAGCCCCGACCAAGTGACTGTAGGAGAACCCCGTCGTCGAAAGCATCCATCCGGGTGCTTGCGGCAGCGGTGTTCCGCCTTAGTGCACTTCGTCGACGGCATCCGGGGGTGCGGCCGTCTACTAAAGTTTGCGACGAGCATTCGATCAGTTTATCAGGAATCTTGTTGAATTGCCCGACTAGATATTGAAAAGTGTTTTCGATATTGAGACTAAAATGCGGGGTTTATAATTGTTAGGCATGTGATGTCTAAGGAATTCATTTGGTTAGGCATGCGATGTCTAAGGAGGTTGTGGATTCCAACTTTTGTAGTTTTACACTTTCTTTTCTGTGACCGTAAGTGTAATATGTGATATCGCCGGTTTCGTTGCTATATGTCAACGACAATTTGGATCGCATGTTTACTTACGTTGATGACATGTGATGTTATGTGTTGCTGGATATGTTATATTGGATCGTCGCGTTTTGAATAGCCGAGGTTTTTATGTGAGATGAGAGTTTTTTATTTTCATTCATGTAAAATAAATTATTTGTAATATTCTTTTATTGGGGCACTTCCAGGTTGCGGAAGATATCACCATTTGTGTATTATTTACTTTTCCTCACTTGGATAGACCCAAGGAGGAGGGCACAAGTAACCGGGTTCTGGAGTCTAGTGGGAGACGAACTCGAGGAGTCGAGTCCGGGTCTCCTAACTCTAGAATTGGTAGGTTGCTTGCCGCTCTCGTAGGGGTCTAGGGGTGTGGGTTTGGCTATTCATCGCGACCATGGAATCCGTGTTTTATACAGGCTCGTATTGAAAACACGGACGTCCTAGTATATCCAATATTTCATATGTTTCTTCTACTGCGATATCTGTGATGTGATCATTTGTTATGTGATGATAGATACTGTATATGATATATATGATATATTATATAGACGCTACTTATGTTTTGCACTTGCGCTAGCCCTGCCCCGCTCTGTCGTTAGTTACCTAACCTAACGGTGCACGAGGGGACATCGAGGCGAATGCGGATGGCATAAGTGTACGTCGTATTTATCTGTGATGTTTAGGTGATTTAAATGATGGGACTTCATTAATGTGATTAATGAAAGAAAATAAACCTAAGATGTTGTGGAATCGAATTTTCAAAAATAGGTAGCTACAGTTCTTGCTTTGCATTACGTTGTTCCTAGTAGAACATCCTGCACCTTATTCGATAAGAAAAGGATCGAGATCCCTTCTCCGGGAGTGACTCCTTTAGCAATAACTGGAAGATGCTACAACCCTCGGTTTGTCTTTTGATTGCTTCTATATTTTTTGCTTTGCACAGCGGTATATATGATATATGCTGCACCTTATTCGATGGGGAAAGGGCCGACGATCCCTTCACCGGGAGTGACCCTTTTAGCAAAACTAGAAAAGCCTCAAAAACACTCCATTTTAAAATTATTTGATTCTACAACGATATCAAGTTCATTACGCAATAGGTTTTCAGAAAAACCTGTCGTAGCTCTCCGTCATTTCAGATAAGTAGTATTTAGTATTCGTGCTGCATTTGTTGACCTCTGTCAAGGCGTAGTGTGCGGTAGCTGATTAGTGCTTATCTGTATAAGCATATGACGTGATTGATTTAGGGTAGTCGTGCGACCTTGTTGACCTCTGTCAAGGGTCATGCGGGTGGGTTTACTTCAATCAGGAAATGACGGGTTGAACTTGACTAGCAGCCTATGGTTTGTTGACCTCTGTCAAGGTCATAGGATGCTAGGGGTAAAATATTATCGGGAATTTCAAGTGTTGAAATTTGCAATGAGATTGCATACCTTCTATGAAATAGTTGGATCCCGATACCCACTGTGAGTAATTGTTACTCCTGGGAGAGTTTTACACATTACAATTAGCCGATCAAGTAGGTGTCTAGAAAGGTGTCAACGGGGTTACGCCTCTGGGAAAATGAGGTTTACATTAATTAGGTTCATGCGAAAGCACGGGGGACCTCCCTCAAAGTACCGACACTGGCCTGGCTGAAAGATTGGCGAACTTGTAGCGTGTAATTAATCCCGGCTAGTCCTTCCTTTTAGGGTTTGAAGGAAGATTTGATAAAAACAGTAGGAGCCATCCTGATTAGATAAAATAATAACCGATCTGATCTTGCAAGAGCGCACGCAGAGTGTTTTCTTCTCTCTCTCTCCAGGTAGCGACCATATCACGCCTTAATCAAGATAATAAAACGGATATATTGACCGAACCCGCTTGTTATACTGAGCTGGGGAACGTTGGTCCCGCTCCAACTTATAATAGTTATAAGACAGAGCAGGAAATTGGGGATTACCAGAATTCCTGTGCTGCCCAAATGAAGAAAGTACATACCGATGCATCATCTTCGGGTGAGTTCATTGCAGAGAACTGTTTCTCAGTATCCTTTACGTCCTGGGTATGTGATACCAGATCAGGATCCCGCATATGTAATTTATTACATGGGCTACAGAAAGGTAGAGAACTGAGAACGGGTGATAAGTTTCATGAGGCAGAAAATGGTGCAAGTGTTGCAGCCAAGTCTGTTGGTCACTGTCACCCTGTATTACCAGAATACATTGATTCTGAACAAATGATATTAGATACCGAACCTGATATACAAAATCATATCAGTCTCTTTATTTAGATAAAGAAGGATATAATTTTGAATTGTTGGATAATGTTTTGAACATTTCCTATATCAAAAGTTGATCGGTTCAGGCACGTTATCTAAAAGCATTGACGTTCTAAATCAAATTACAGTTCTTAGTATATAGAACACACACAAGCGGAAGAGTTCAGAAATGAACGAATCCTTCTTGAGGTATTGTAGACTAGGTCATATCAATGCGACCCGACTAGCTAAAGTTCCATATAGATGCATATTTAAATTAGTTTGAATTTACATCTTGTGAAACTTGCCAGTCATGTCACAGAGATAAGATGACCAATGCTCTGTTTACTGGAAACAGAAAAAGAGTTTGTGAACTCTTGGGATGATACACATTGATGTATGAAGGTCCCCTGTCTACAAATGCCAAGACCGGTTCTTTGTACTTCATTAAATTCTCTGATGATCTCTCAAGATTCAGACATATGTTCCTGTTGAAACACAAGTTCGAACCTTTTGAGATATTCATAAAATATAAGTTAGAAGTAGAGAACCAAAATACGGGTAAAAGTATTATGTCCTTTGATATGATCAAGGAGAAGAATACTTGAACACGGAATTCCTGGATTATTCTAAAGGAGAATGAGATTCTCTCTCAGCATTACTCCTCCGTATACACCAAAGCACGATAGTATATCGGGGCGGAGCGATAGCACCCTATGAGATATGGTGTGCTCTATGATGAGTACTACTGAGTTTCCTATTTCCTTTTAGAGAGTTATGCACTTATGAAGTTGCATACCTATTGAATAGGGTTCCAATCAAATCAGTTGCCTACCATTTCATATGAGATATGGAAAGGGAAGAGCCCATATCTTAAATTTGTTAAGATTTGGGGTTGTCCGGCCTATGTCTAAAAGAGCAAAATCCGGACAAGCTCGAGGCAAAGTCAGATCTGTGGAAGTTTGTTGGATATCCTAAGCATACGCAAGGGAATATCTTCTACCTAACCGAGGAACAAAAATGTTTTGTTTCTCAGCATGCCACCCTTGTGAAAAGGAATTTCTTGTGAAGAAATTATTGGTTATGAGGTAGAACTGGAAAGTGTTCCAGCTATACAAACTGCAGGTGATGATTTGGTAGAACCAAAAGATTCAATAGAAACCAACGAACCTCAGCCTCTCCGCCGATCTAGTAGGTTTCCTAACCCACCTGAGAGATACTTCGGTTTCTCTATGACAGTGGGAGCGAGGATCGCATCATGAGATGATGACCCAACTAGTTTCGAGCTGGCCATCAGGAGTGAGACTCTGTAAGAATGGCTGGATGCTTAGCGATCTGAGATGGAATCCTTATACACCAACAAAGTATGGACTTTGGTTGCTTTATCTGAAGGGTTAAATCCCCATCAGGAGCAAGTATATCTTGAGAAGATTACTTGGTGTACATGTAAAAGTTGAGACTTTCGAAGCTAGACTTGTTAAAGGTTTGCATCATTGACCAGGTATGGATTATAATGAAACCTTTTTTAAGTAGCTATGCTTAAGTCCATCCAGATCCTACTTGCCACGGCTACATACCATGACTACGATATATGGCGGTTGGGTGTCATGACTGCTTTTCTAAATAAAGATTTAGAAGAGAGAGTTTATAAGTACAGAGTCATAGGGCTTCGTAGACAGTGGGAGCAGCGAAAACGTGTGCAAGATGTTTTATGTGATAAAGCAGGCATCGCGGAGTTGGAACATCTATTTTGATGAGTTAGTCAAAGAGTTTGACATCATCAAAATGGTAGATGAACCTTGTATATACAAAAAGGTAGTAAGGAGTATGGTGGTGATCCTCGTAGAGTACGTGGATGACATACTCTTGATAGGGAAGTAGTTACCTATGCTACGCTCGGTCAATCTCCGGTTATCCCAAGGATTCTCCATATAGGATCAAAGTGATACCTACTAAATCCTGGGTTTTGGATCTATGAGATAGATCTAATTGGATGTTAGGATACTCACTAGTTGCAGTGAGTTGGTATCAATTGATCCTGGGGAGAATCACTGGAAAGGTTCCAGGGTGATAAGGACGACTGAATGTCAGTCGCAAGCATTGTCTTTACCCTTAGTTTAGGGATGGTATGTTGGAAGAGTTCCAAGCTAGATACCGTGGCATACTAGACGATAAAGGCTGGATATATCGCTACCAAAGATGCTACCAAAGAGGCAGTCTTGGTGTATATTAGTTCATGAGATGAACTTCGTTCCTCCCATTGTGTGACAATGGTGTTGTGGCTTATGCCTAGGAACGCCCGTCCCATCAGTGATCCAGACATATTCGTTGGCAGTATCACCTGATCGTGAAGATGGTTGTGTTAGTTATATGTATGCCCTAGAGGCCATTACTGTACATAGGATGTATATTGTAGTGGATGCTGGGACATATATAGGGAGGATTTTCTTGCTCGACATGATAGTATGCTATCTGGTTGCTCTTTACCTTAACGTGTACACTGATTGTCTCTCTGTTACATGTTGGTAAAGCCCTTAGGATGTGTACTTGACCACCTGGACTATGATGCGGATCATACTAGTGGGGACATGGAAGTCTATAAGTACATCCTTCAAGGTCCCTAGTCGTGGGTGTATCGAGACATGGCATCGATATACCAGAGTAGACTAGCGTATACCTTCTCGACCCATACAGATGGGCGATGGATGATCCCATATCCATTGGTGTTTGACATCAGAGATGATATACGGGTGCTCAGTGGATACTGGGTACACTGGATGGACTCGCCGGGAACTCCCAGATGGTATTATACCTTACGTCAGATGGAAGTTCTCTGGTGACATTGGAACAGGTTAGTCTGTAGACCCGAGATCGTCATAGAGTCTTGTGTGATTCCCACTGTGCATTGATTTCCACCTTACCATGTCCAAGAAGGCGTGCAAAACGGTGGTTTTTGGGTACAGTCCCGAATCACATGGAGGCAATGAGCGATAGGAGGGGATTCGTCTCTCCCGGTATAGGGAGTTGATGTTGCGCTGTGTTCGATTGGCTATAACCGGAAATCCCTGGCCAGGGTTGCTGAGATTTACTGGTAAATGTTACCAGTAGTTTCTCGAACTGTTATAGACCTCATATCGACACGATTTATCGAGCTATTGGGGTCTGATGTTTACCACCCCTAGGCAAGATATGCGACATATCAGACGACGAGACCGGACTGTACGGTAAGTGTTACTGGTTGGATTCACAGGAGTTTGAGAGGGCTTGCTCGTCGATCTTCTGATCGCTCAATACCCAGGTGGCCGTTACGTTTAGCAGACCGCTTGCAGCTTGTGGGTGTTTGATATGATCATCACCTGCTGTCGGCGTATTGACGAGTCTTTAGAGTCCTACACAGAGGTTTCCAGGCTCAAGCGAAACGAAATAGGAGCGCATATGAGATATGTGCGGGACCGAGAATAATACCAGTATGTGATACTGTATTCTATTCTCGCGATTTGTATCATTGGACGGTTATATATGATATAGCCGGGATACCGAATCAAGTGTTGATTCGATACATTGATACACTTGATATTAGTCGGTTATATGCGATATGACCGGATCATTAAATCAAGTGTTGATTTAATGATTTAATGTATAATTATATATTTGATATATTACTTTACATTAACTAGTATTGGTTCACTTAAGATGGATTTTCTCACTTGATGTGCACATTGTATATATGATATAGTTTTGTGCACCAGTTTGTATCATGTTTGATGATACATGCAAACTTGGGTGTGTGTATACTTTAAACTATGATTAGGTTAATGGTTAGGGTTTGATTTATTCATTTATTCATTTATTTATTTATTTTAGCAAGAAAAGAAATGGTTGCTTCTTTTGGATTTACTTTGAAGCTATATGAAGCTTTGAAAAGTTCAACCATTGTTGTTTCTTTTGCTTAACCTAACCATTCACCTAACCCTAGTTTATTCTCTACACTTAACCATGGTTGCATTATGATAACCATCACTTGTTTTTCTATTATTGATAATTCTTTTTCATTCTTCTTCTTCATCTTCTTCATGAAGAGAAAAAGAAAAGAAAAGCTTGCTTCAAAAATGTCAAGTGATGATTTGAAGTGAGAAATCCAAATCCAAATTGATCCCACTTCCTATTTCTTCATCCTATACCTTGCCAAGTAGTATATGGTGTTTTCTTCACAAGTTTCATGACTTTGTGAAGTTGGAGCTTGATCTTGAGTTGCCTCGACGTAGATTATCTTCGGTATCGAAGTCGACGACCTAGCCTGATCATTTCTTCGACGAAACCATTGCTAGAGTCCGGGATCCGATGATCGCAGCGGAGGGACATCATCACGGAGCTAAGGAAGTGGAGGACCGGATCTACAAAGGTTGTATTTCCGTTCACTCTTAGTTAAGTTGTTAACTAGTTGCATGTTTCGCCTAAACCTCTAGTAACGATCTAGCAATAGGGTTTCTCGGCACAAGAAAAATTTGATTTGGGCATGGTTGATGCCTTATGGAACCTCATTAACGTCCTAGGAACCCTACAGGTTGATCTCCAGGGGATCGAGGTTAGGAGAGTAGACTCAGAGGACAACACGGTGGATCCACTCACAAAGGCCTTTTCCTAGAGAGAGACTTTTATGGGATGGTTGAGTATGAGACACTACAACCACTGCTATCAGATGACCCTAGTGCAAGTGGGAGATTGTTAGTTATATGTATGCCCTAGAGGCCATTTCTATACATAGGATGTATATTGTAGTGGATGCTTCGATATATATAGGGATGGCTTTCTTGCTCGATATGATAGTATGCTATCTGGTTACTCTTTACCTTAACGTGTACACTGATTGTCTCTCTGTTACATGTTGGTAAAGCCCTTAGGATGTGTACTTGACTACCTGGACTATGATGCGGATCATACTAGTGGGGACATGGTAGTCCATAAGTACATCCTTCAAGGTCCCTAGTCGTGGGTGTATCGAGACAGGGCATCGATATACCAGAGTAGACTAGCGTATACCTTCTCGACCCATACAGATGGGCGATGGATGATCCCATATCCATTGGTGTTTGACATCAGAGATGATATACGGGTGCTCAGTGGAGACTGGGAACACTGGACGGACTCGCCGAGAACTCCCAGATCGTATTATACCTTACGTCAGATGGCAGTTCTCTGGTGACACTGGTACAGGTTAGTCTGTAGACCCGAGATCGTCATAGAGTCTTGTATGATTCCTACTGTGCTTTGATTTCCATCATACCACGTCCTAGAGGGCATGCAAAAAGGTGGCTTTTGGGTACAGTCCCGAATCACATGGAGGCAATGAGCGATAGGAGGGGTTTCGTCTCTCCCGGTATAGGGAGTTGATGTTGCGCAGTGCTCGATTGG
The DNA here is from genome assembly GCA_030015575.1 of Agapanthus africanus. Classification (NCBI taxonomy): domain Eukaryota; kingdom Viridiplantae; phylum Streptophyta; class Magnoliopsida; order Asparagales; family Amaryllidaceae; genus Agapanthus; species Agapanthus africanus. Next base: position 230,688,184 of record CM057343.1, read on the forward strand.
CTATAACAGGAAGTCATTGGCCAAGGATGCAATAGGGATTTACTCGTAAGTGTTACCAGTAGTTTCTCGACCCGTTATGAGCCTCATATCGACACGACGTATCGAGTTATTGAGGTCTGACGTTTACCACCCCTAGACGAGATATGCGACATATCAGACGAACAGACCGGACTGTACGGTAGTGTTACTCGTTGGATTCAAAGGAGTGTGAGCGGGCTTGCTCGTTGATCTTCTGATCGCTGAATACCCGGGTGGCCGTTACGTTTAGCAGACCGCTTGCGGCTTGTGGGTGTTTGATATGATCATCACCTACTGCCGGCGTATTGACGAGTCTTTAGAGTCCTACACAGTGGTTTCCTGGCTCAAGCGAAACGAAATAGGAGCGCATATGAGATATGTGCGGGACCGAGAATAATACCAAGTATGCGATACTGTATTCTATTCTCGCGATTTGTATCATCGGTCGGTTATATGTGATATAGCCGGGTTACCGAATCAAGTGTTGATTTGATACATTGATACACTTGATATTAGTCGGTTATATGCGATATGACCGGATCGTTAAATCAAGTGTTGATTTAATGTATAATTATATATTTGATATATTACTTTACATTAACTAGTATTGGTTCACTTAAGATTGATTTTTCACTTGGATGTGCACATTGTTTTATGTGATATATGCTAGTGTACATGTTTGTATCATGCTTGATGATACAAACAAGTTATATGTATGAGACTTGAACCAAATCAAGGTTAGATTAGGGTTTACTATTTTCTTAAGCATATAACAAAAGAGTGTGACTTTGGTCAAAGTTATCAAGCTTCATGAAGCTTGATAAACATTGACAAAGTCAACTCTTTTGTCATATGTTTAAAGATATTAGTTAACCTAACCTTTAAACTAATGGTTTGGTTAAATCTCTACATGAGTTAAGCATGATGGCTTAACTCAACCATGGTGCCATTATTCATTTGGATAAGTTTCATTTGGATAATAATTCACATGATTCTTTCTTCTTCTTCATCTTCATCAAGCTCACAAAAGCTTGAGAGCTCCAATGGTGCCCTGGTAGAAAGAGTGAGAAATCCAATTCTAAAGTGAACCCATTTCCTATTTCTTCATCCTCTACCACTTGCCTATAGTATAGGGTGTTCTCTTCATAAAGTTTTTGACCAAGTGAAGGAATAGCTTAAGTTTGAGTCTCCCCGACGTAGATCATCTTCGGCCTCGAAGTCAATGTCCTAGCCCGATCATTTCTCCGACGAAACCATCGCAAGAGTCCGGGATCCGATGATCGCAGCGGAAGGACGTCAACACGGAGCTAAAGAAGTGGTGGACCAGATCTACAAAGGTTGTAATCCCTTTCACTTAGTAGAAAAGTCGTTTGGTAGCTTTACTTTTCTCTTAATCTCTAGTTAACGATCTAGTTTAGGGTTTCTCGGCACCGGAAAATTTTTGTTTGGCATGGTTGATGCCTTGTGGAACCTCTTGAGTGTGCCTAGGAACCCTACAACTAGCACGTCAGTAGTACTAGCCGTACATAACGGGCTACCAGGTATTTACCAAAAGGGAGGTCGATGAGCGAACTCATCCTGACACCCTACTGAGCCTGTCAGTGACAATATCCATACAGTCCGGTCCATTCGTCAATGAGTATTGCATGTCGGTCCTAGGGGGTTGGTAAAAGCCATACCCCTAAAAGCGGTACAAGTCGTGTCGGAGTGTAGCCCAGAACACCCTGAGATTCTACTCGAATACCTACCAGTAAATCTCTTTCCTTAGCCAAGGACTTCGTGTAATGGCTCTCCTAGACACAGCGCGATCTCACCCTGAATACCGGGAGAGACGAACCCCTGCCGATCCTCTCACTGCATCCATGTGGCTCGGGACTGTACCCAACTAAAACCTGTTTCCACGACTCCTTTGAGCCGTGGTAGGGTAGTAATCAAAGCACAGTGGGAACTCACCCGAGACAAATGACGATCTCAGGTCGATGAACTAACCTGTACACATGTCACCAGGGAACTGCTATCTGACGCTAGGTATAAGACCAACTAGCATGTTCCTGGCGAGTCCTGTCCGGTATACTCATAACATAATGAGCACATGTATACGTCTTAGATGAACCAACTGACACCAATGGTTTGTGAGACCAGCCACCGCCACTCGTTGGGGTCTCGACTGTATACACTAGTCTACTAATGGAGTATCGATGCCCAGTCTCGAAACTCCCACGACTAGTGACCACTTTTAGGATGTGCTGATAAACTACCCAACTCTCACGTATATGATCGCCATCATATTGCTGGTAGTCAAGAAAGAATCCTAAGGGCTCTATCAATGTGTAATAGTGATCTGTAAGGTCACCTAAACCTGTACACGATGATAAAGATAAACCAGATAGCATACTATCATCTTGAGTAAGACCGTCCTACCAGCATAGGTCCTCCCTTAATCATTACAATCACGTGCCTGCGATCCAATAATTGATTTTGAGGGCACTATATCCAACAACAACAACCACAACAGATATACGGCCCCGTAGCGAAGAAATAAAAGACGATATAAATAAAACTGCATAAAAGACATCCAAGTCACAAAAATAATATACAATATCGTCCTCACATCAAGTCTCTAAGTCGTACAAGATAATGGTAGATAGAGAGTACACGTTACAACGAATATACAATAAGAAACATGAACGGATAACCACAAAACCCACCTAAAGCAAAACTGCACACTGTGAGCCGATGCGGTAAGCTGCAGCAAAAGATGATATGATAGATGAATAGCCTGCCTCGACTACTCTGAAGAACAACCTGCAGAACACTATGGCACAACGGGGGTGAGTTTCCAACTCATGAATAGTAAATAACATATGCAGGTAATCGCAAGTATGCACGTACAGCGCGAATCTAACATATGAAAGTTAAAAGCAATAAAAGGTCAAATGTATGCAATAGTCATGAAGGGTACACTAGCAGGTATAACTAATACATGAAGCAATAATATGACAATCAGTATGCAACAATCATGTAAGGTACTATATCAGGTACAACTAATACATGAAGCAATGATATGACAATGTATATATGCAACAGTCATGAAAGGTACACTAGCAGGTACAACTAATACATGAAGCAATGCATATAAGATAAAAGTATATAAATGCAACAGTCATGGAAGGTACTCTATCTGGTATGACTAATACATGAAACAGTGCATAAACAATAAATGTGGAGTATGGGATGAAACACGTCATTTCCACGGAATCCTAATATTGTGGTAGGACCAAAATCCATCAAAACAATCCAAATCCCAATTTTCTCAAATCAGCCCCCAAATTGGCTCTCATATCATATAAGTCTCATAAATCCTGAATGTACAATATCAAGTAAATCTCATATGTCCTGAATGGACAAAATCAAGTGAATCTCATATATCCTGTATCCAATCTCAAATAAATCTCCTATATCCAAAATCCAATATCAAGTGAATCCCATATATCCTGAATAAGTATGTTTGCATGAATAATAATGTTGATGTATATTAATTGATTTGTATACATATATATTAGCGTCCCATTTCACTAATATATATATATATATATATATATATATAACAACGTCCCATTCCACTGTTCTATATATTTAGGAGTAAAAATATCATGAAAACCTGTGCGAAGCATCGACACACAAAGGCTGATCTATCAGGTGCTGGCACCACGACTGGTACCCTGATAGGTACGTATCTTACGCTATACCGAAATCTCGAGTGCCTAGCTCTGACCCTCGCCTCTCGACGTATCCTTACGTACAAGACTCCTGTCGGTATCCCCACGATAACTGCCGGGTCATTGGTACTGTCACCGGAGAGTATGGTTCCCTTGCCATGCCTCATAGGCATGTTACATCGACTATCCCTTTCTTGCCCCGGGGTACCTCCGGACCCCACCATGTACCTTCATACGACCCACGACGCTCCTCTCTTGGGGTATATATATCAGAAACGATAAAACTTATGGTGGCTGCTGAAATATCATATCAAGAGAAACAGAGCTTTTCAAATAATACATAATTTTATGAAACTACCACGGTTCTCAAATGCAGAAAACATCATGAAAAATCCATATCTCAAATGCGAAAATCCATGAATATAATATACGCAACATAAAACTGAAATGCAAGCATATAAAGAAAAGCAGCTATTTAACTGCAACAAGTTAATATAAATATCATGCGTTTCCTAATTTCTCCAAGTCTATATAACATCAAGTAAAGCTAAACATGTAACTATAACCAGATATATGTGTAAACATAAAGGTTTAGCAAGGTATATGTATCTACCTATCAGTAATAATGTGATATACTCTCCAGGTATAAATGAATTATGTATGCAAGGTATACATGTAGCTATGTCATTATGTGTGTATTTACCTATCGCTAATGGTACAATACCCTTTAGGTATATAGGTAACTAGCATGTAAGCATATCAAGGCATATGTGTAAGCTTGTAGGTATACAGGTAAGCTATATGTCATACGCATAAAGAAATATGAATCAATGTCTCAATGTCCCTAACCAAGCAATATCATATATATATGTGTGTTGTGTGTGTCTTGGCAATTATTGACGGTCTGTGTGGCATAAAATCGGTGCTCATGCAACATGAGCCGTCAATAATAGTGCAGTGTCCTAAGGGTACTAGTCCAAGCACAACAATAACTAAGCAATAAGGTGTATGCATAACTCTATATATGAAATAGAATATGCGACAATATTAACATCTCTAGCCCAGACGCATAATGCCATGCGGGCGATTCCCCTGTAGCTGATAAATCTACTCACCAACACTCCTGTCTAAGTAAAGCCAACCACCTGTTTCCCTTTCTTCACAGCGTCCGAAGTCCCGCCTGCGAACCTAAAACTTTAAAACAATAAATAAGTATAAATTAGCAATAGACCTAAAACACGTACAAACTATATTTGACCGACGCAACAACACAAAACATACTCTAAAGTGTTCGTATTGTGGCTAACGTGCGTAGCGACACGACGAAACCAACCCAAGAGCAAAATCACACAAAGTGCACGATCCGTGTCGTATAACGTATCACGCATAAACGCAACACAAGAAAGTACCCATGTGGTCCCAGATTTGGTATACAAAGAATACTCAACAACCAAATAAGACCAAACACACTTAAACCACTGCAGACACCTACCCAGAAAAACCCAAACCCTAGCTCTTTTCCCAAGCCGAGGTCGCCGGAATTAGCCTTCACGTCGCCGGCCGAGTCCGAGCTCCAGGGGTTCATGCTCCAGGTGATGTCCTATGGTCTCAGGTACAACACAACTACATTGTTTGGTTTTTAGTAAACTCTCGGGGTAACAGCAGATCACAGATGTCATATATTGACACTAAAAATATGATATTTGCACGAAAACATAACTTTAAATGATCTAAACTAAAACTAAAAGTCTAAACAACTTAATAACTACATAAAGAACAGATAAAGATCATTACCTACTCAAAAGAACTCAAAGATCCAAGCTTTGCAAGCTCTAAGGCATCCAAGAGGCAAATCAAGTCCAAAGATGTGATTTTTGTGATTTTTGTGAAGGATTTGATATGGTTTTGTAAAGAAATGAAAAAGTGTTCAGTTGAGGAATGAGAGATGAATAAAATGAGAAGGAAAATGAGTGTGAGGGAAAAAGAAAAGGAAAAGATAAAGGGAAAGAGAGATGTGAGAGTAAGAGGTAAGTGCACCTTTGCATTAATGCACCATCAATGCATTCACACCAAGTCACCATGCCACCTCTTCTCATCCAAAAGAAATATCTCTCTCCCTCACAAAATATCTAGGATTAGGGTTACGGATAAAAGCAAGGATTATATTAAAGCAAAGTATTAGGTTAAGGGTTAAGTTGTCATGGTTGCTAAGAACAAGATTAACACAAAACAAACCCTCACCTTAACATACACACGTGCGTACTTGCCATAACAAATAATAATAAATTATTAATTAAATGTTATAAAATATGAGGAACCCAAATTGGTAAACTTATTACAGTAAACCCGCATTAACATCTAAACTAACACTAACCAAAATATAAGGCGTTATAATCTCTCCCTTATAAAAATTCGTCCCCGAATTTAAAATTCTCACTAAGCGTACCTTCAAAGAGAAGATTACAAAACTCTCATATCTCGCTCGCAACCTCCCAAGTGATCACCTCACTATACGGCTACGTCCAAGAAAACCCTCCACAGATGGCAAGACCCTTGACCGAAGTTTCTCCACCTGCCGAGCTATTAACACAATTGGCTGTCGGTGAACGAAAAGATCGCGTCCAAGCTAAATGGTCTAGTGCTGAATCATGTGAGAAAGGTCATGAAAGTATTTGAAAAGTATCGACACAAGGAATACGGGGTGAATACTCAATAATCTGGGCGGAAGTGCCAAATTAAAGGCAACAGAACTAACTCGCTTGAGGATCTCAAAAGGACCTACAATCCTAGGATAAGCTTCCCAAAACTCAACACGTCACTGATCGAAAAAATCCTTAGGAATACATGATCTCCCACTGCGAACTCAAATATGCGACCACCACAGTCGGCATAAGACCTCTGTGCGCACCGGGATACTCTCATCCTGACCTGAATCAACTGGATCATCTCCGAAGTCTTTAGACTAACTGGGGTCCAAAAATCCTACTTACGCAGAGTCAGAAAAACAGAATGGCGATCGACACGACCTACAACTAAACCTGAAGGTTGCCAATTGGAGTGTCTCCTGATAACTGCTATCGAACGAGAATCCTAAAATGGCAAGTGACGATCCCAACTGCCAACAACTATTAGTACGTACGCACAAGCATATCCTCCAGAGTCTGTATAGTCCGTTCTGTCTAACAATCAGCAAACGGATGGAAAGCTGAGCTAAAACTCAACCAGTACCCAAGGCTTCCTGAAGCTTCTACCCAAGACGGCAAGCGAACAGGGTGCCTTCATTGGATACAACGCATGAAGGAACTCCGTGCAAACGCATAAACTTAACAAATAACAACTGAGCAAACTGAGCATAACCGGACAACAAACACCCAAATAGAGTCACACCCTGACTAAACCTGGGTAGACGCCACAACGAAATTCGTGGTGATCTACTCCCATTCCCACTCTGGAACAGTTAAAGGTTGCAACTCTCCAGCCGGTCTCAGATGCTTAACCTTAGCTCACAACAAGACAGACACCTCAAAACGAAATCCGAAACTTCACTCTTCATCCCTGCCCACCCATAACTATCTCACAAGTCACGTCAAATGTTGGTGGAACTTGAATGAACACAGAAAGCTGACCGATGTGCCTGCTCTAGGATTTCGTGTCTCTGCCCATCAGCAACAGGTACACACAAACACGTCCCAAAATGTAGCTCATCCTGGTCACAAATCAAGGACTCTGAATCTTTACCCAGCCGAGTATGCTCAAGAATCTCTGACAAACGAGCATCGGCGAGCAGTGCCTCGCGAAAACGATTAAGGAAAAATTGACGGGCACGGACATGAGCAAGTTGTCCCCTCAGTAGAGGCGAACTTATGCAGTACTCAACGCTCACACAAGAACTGTAAATCTGCAGAAGACTGTCTCAACAATCAAAACCCGCTGCATGAAGATGTACATTAAGCTCGGGTGGTCTGTGAAAAATCTGACACGACTCTCCACACAAGTAGTGTCCTAAATCTTCAACGCACGACCACCGCGGCCATCTCTAGATCTTGAGTGGGATATCCTGCTCGTAATTCCTCCAACTGCCGGGAAGCGAAAGCGATAACTCTATAGTGTCATATCAGTACACAATCGAGCCCCACTCGCGAAATATCACAGTTAAACAATAAAGTTGCCCGAACCAGAAAGCAAAGAAAGAACTGGTGCATTTGTCAACCGAGTTTTCAACTGCCGAAAACTCCGCACGCATGCCTCAATCCAAAGAAAAGAACCTCCTTTCCAGCCAGTTCAGTCAACAGTGCAGCGATACACTAGCAATCCTGCACGAAACGGTGGTAAAAACCTGCTAAGCCCAAAAATCTGCGGACCTCTGTCCCGTACATAAGTCTGGACCAAAGCTGTACGGCTTCGATCTTCCTCAGGACCATACGAAAACCGTCTCCCGTAACTACAAGACCTTGGAGTCAATACAATCAAGCCTGAAGGAACACTCTGAGAATTTGGCAAACAGCTGGCGCTCTCCTAATGTCTACAAAGCAAAGCCTCATGTGCTTCTTATGTTCCTCACGACACATTAGAATAGACCAGAATGTCATCAATGACAAATAATAACTGGTCGAGGAATAGCCTAAAGAAATCTGGTTCATCATATCCATGAATGCTGCTAGAGCAATGGTGAGTCCAACGACAACACCAAAACACGTACTGCCCGTAGCACGTGCAAAAGTAGTCTTCTAAATGTTATCACTCTGAACCCGCAACAATGATGACCTGATCCCAAACAAACTTAGAACATGTCTCACACTCTTGAGTTGATCGAAGAAATCGTCAATGCGAGGTAAAGGATACTTATCCGCACCGTAAGCCGGTTCAATTGATGATCCATCGATACACAACCTCAATTGCCATCCTTCTCCTTTATGAATAGAATAGGAGCTCCCCAATGCGAAACACTCAGACGCACAAGCCCCCCAACAAACAACTCTGTAGCTGATCCTTAAGCTCCTTAAGCTTCGCCGGCTCTCCTAGAACAACGTCGAAAAACTCTCACACGATAGGAACCCGGTTCCAACAAACCCACTGTGGCTCCGTTATCACAAATGAACGCCAAGAATCCTCGACATCTTCTCCTCAAAAGCCGACTAGCGAAAAAGGCTGAAGTCAAGCTGTGAGAGGCGGCACCACTGTCCACCTGCACAATAAGAACTGACTCACCGGGAAAACAAATCCTGACTGTTTCCTCACGGCAGTCCACAGACGCCTAGCACAAAGCAAACCAGTCCGTGCCCAGGAGAACGTCAAATCCAACATCTCTAGAAGAATCAAAACGACGGACGAATCTCTATCTCCTATCCGATTGGCACACGACAAAAATACGTGTCGCGCAACAAAGAATCGCTGACAGAAGTTAACACAGCAAACGACGGATCTAGCTAACAAAACTTTCGTCCCAACCTTGGCACAAAGTGTAAAATAAACAAGTGCATCAAAAGAACATACGAATTAAGAATACCTGAAAACTCTACATTGGACGCCCACGCGTCCCGATGAGTAGAAGCAGACTCTGGTGTGTGCCCCCTACCCGCAACTGGCTGAACTCCTCCTCTGCCAACATGTCCACTATGAGCGAACCTTCTGTGTCCACGACCTCTCTGAATATGACCATGACGCAGTGCTAAGGAACAATTCCTAATGAGGTGATGAATGCTCCCGCACCAGAAACATTCACGTGATGGCTGCTGACCCTCCTGGGGATGAGAGCTGAACGACTGTCCTTGTCCCAAGCCTCTGTTACTCCCGCGACGGTCACGAAATCTGTCTCGACAACTAATCCTCTGTCTCGGAGCTGGTACACCGGTACGAGTCCTCCACGGTTCCGGAACTCCCAAAGTATCCGAAAGATGTACCTCGTCAACTATGGCTACATCCATTTGTGCTATGTAGGTGATGGAATGTTGTGTGCTGATCACAAGGAACAACCGGGTAACAGGGGTGACAACCTCCTCTCGCTGCGCTCGAATGTCCTCAACCAATGAACTCATCGTCTGGCGCAAGTCCTGCATATCTGCTACAAGCCTACCGATACGATCTGTCGAAGGTGGATCCATCTGCTCCTATGCAATGAGCGTGCCATCCTGGTCAGTCCTCGTCCCACCCGAGGCAATTCTGACCTCGGCTCTCGCTGCATCACTCTGAGTCCCCATAGTCATCGGCGGCAAAGGCTATAAATGGAAAAAGGATTAGATAAGAACACGAAAATCGAATCACAAGGATATGTATCATCAAGGAAGGAATTTCAAGCAATTAGTACTTAGGTCACTTTAGGCGGAGTACCGCATCGTGTGTATGCTGCGGACATACACACACTAGGTTACTCTGCTTAAGCTAACTAGTCCATCATACCAAGGTCATCCTACACTCCGAAAGGTAAAACCTAGCGCTCTGATACCAACTTTGTCATGACCCGAATTGGCACGTGACGACCCTTAAACTACGCAACGTCTACAGGCGTAACGCAATTTAAGTAAGCCGAAAACCAAGCAATCTAAACCATCAAAAGTAGTAAGAAATAATAGCATTTTCAAAACCTTTGAAATCTCAACCCAAATTCTTTAAAAGTCCAACTTTATTTCCTTTAAAATTTTGGCAGTACCTCCTTTGCAAAAACCAGCACCAAAAATGGGTACAGTATAAATATAAATAAAGCATCCCGAAACGGGAGCAAATCCACGCCCAATGGTGGAAAACAACCGCCACAACAGATATACGACGCCTTAGCGAAGAAACAAAAGACGATATAAATAAAACTGCATAAAAGATATCCAAGTCACCAAAATAATATACAATATCATTCTCACATCAAGTCTCTAACTCATACAAGATAATGGTAGTTCGAGAGTACAGGATACAACGAATATACAATAAGCAATATAAACGGGTAGCCACAAAACCCACCTAAAGCAAAACTGCACACTGTGAGCCGATGCGGTAATCCGCAGCAAAAGATGATATGATAGATGAATAGCCTGCCTCGACTACTCTAGAGAACAGCCGCAAAACATTGTGGTACAACGGGGGTGAGTTGCCAACTCGTGAATAGTAAATAGCATATGCTGGTAATCCCAAGTATGCACGTATAGCGCGAATCTAACATATGCAAGTTAAAAGCAATAAAAGGTCATATGTATGCAATAGTCATGAAAGGTACACTAGCAGGTATAAATAATACATGAAGCAATAATATGACAATCTGTATGCAACAATCGGGTAAGGTACTATATCAGGTACAACTAATACATGAAGCAATGATATGACAATGTATATATGCAACAGTCATGAAAGGTACACTAGCATGTACAACTAATACATGAAGCAATGCATATAAGATAAAAGTATGTAAATGCAACAGTCATGGAAGGTACTCTATCTGGTACGACTAATACATAAAGCAGTGCATAAACAATAAATGTGGAGTATGGGATGAAACATGTCATTTCCATGGAATCCCGACAACGTGGTAGGACCAAAATCCATCAAGACAATCCAAATCCTAATTTCCTCAAATCAGCCGCCAAATTGGCTCTCATATCATATAAGTCTCATAAATCCTAAATGTACAATATCAAGTAAATCTCATATATCTTGAATGTACAAAATCAAGTAAATCTCATATATCCTGTATCCAATCTCAAATAAATCTCCTATATCCCAAATCCAATATCAAGTGTATCTCATATATCCTGAATAAGTATGTTTGCATGAACAATAATGATGATGTATATTAATTGATGTGTATACATATATATTAGCGTCCCATATATATATATATATATATATATATATATATATATATATATATATATATATATAAGCATATATAACAACGTCCCATTCCACTGTTATATATACTTAGGAGTAAAAATATCATGAAAACCAGTGCCAAGCATCGACACATAAAAGTTGATCTATCAGGTGCTGTCACCATGACTTGCACCCTGATAGGTATGTATCATACGCTATAATGAAAGCTCGAGTGCCTAGCTCTGACTCTAGCCTCTCGACGTATCCATACGTACATGACTCCCGTCGGTATCCCCACGATAACCGCCGAGTCATTGGTACTATCACCGGAGAGTATGGTTCCCCTGCCAGGCCTCATCGGAATGTTACATCGACTATCCCTTTCTTGCCCTGGGTACCTCCGGCCCCACCATGTATCGTCATACGGCCCACGACGCTCCTCACATGAGGTATATATATCAGAACCAATAAAACTCATGGTGGCTGCTGAAATATCATATCAAGAGAAACCGGGTTTTTCAAATAATGCATAATTTCATGAAACTACCACGATCCTCAAATCCAGAAAACATCATGAAAAATCCATATCTCAAATGCGAAAATCCATGAATATAATATATGCAACATAAAACTGAAATGCAAGCATATAAAGGAAAAGCCGCTATTTAACTGCAACAAGTTAATATGAATATCATGCGTTTCCTAATTTCTCCAAGTCTATAAAACATCAAGTAAAGATAAACATGTAGCTATAACCAGAAATATATGTAAACATAAAGGTATAGCAAGGTATATATATATCTACCTATCAGTAATGATGTGATATACCCTCCAGGTATAAGTGAAGTATGTATGCAAGGTATACATGTAGCTATGTCATTATGTGTGTATGTACCTATCGCTAATGATACAATACCCTATATGCATACAGGTAACTAGCATGTAAGCATGTTAAATCATATGTGTAAGCATGCAGGTATAAAGGTATGCTATATATCATATGGATAAAGAAATATGAATCAATGTCTCAATTTCCCTAACCAAGCAATATCATATCTATATGTGTGTTGTGTATGTCATGGAAATTATTGACCGTGTGTGTGGCATACAATCGGTGCTCGTGCAACATGAGCCGTCAATATTAGTGCAGTTTCCTAAGGGTACTAGTCCAATCACAACAATAACTAAGCAAAAAGGTGTATGCGCAAATCTATATATGAGATAGAATATGCGGCAATATTAACATTTCTAGCCCAGACGCATAACGCCATGCGGGGGATTCCCCTGTAGATGTTAAATCTACTCTCCAACGCTCCTGGCTAAGTAAAGCCAACCACCTGTTTCCCTTTCTTCGGAGTGTCCGAAGTCCCCGCCTGCGAACCTAAAACATTAAAACAATAAAACAAGTGTATATTAGCAATAGAACCAAAACACGTACAAACTATATTTGACCGATGCAACAACACAAAGCATACTCTAAAGTGTTCGTATTATGGCTAACGTGCGTAGCGACACGACAAAACCAACCCAAGAGAAAAATCACACAAAGTGCACGATCCGTGTCGTATAACGTATCACGTATAAACGCAACACAAGAAACTACCCATGTGATCCCTGATTTCGTATACAGAGAAAACTCAACAACCAAACAAAACCAAACACACTTAAAACACTGCAGACACCTACCCAGAAAAACCCAAACCCTAACTCTTTCCCCAAGCTGAGGTCGCTGGAACTAGCCTTCGCGTCGCCGGCCGAGTCCGAGCTCCAGGGGTTCATGCTCCAAGTGATTTCCTATGGTCTCTGGTACAACAAAACTACATTGTTTGATTTTCTAGTAAACTCTCGAGGTCACAGCAGATCACAGATGTCATATATTAACACTAAAAATAGGATATTTGCACGAAAACTTTACTTTAAACGATCTAAACTAAAACTAAAAGTCTAAACAACATAATAACTACATAAAGAACAGATAGAAGTCATTACCTATTCAAAAGAACTCAAAGATCCAAGCTTTGAAAGCTCCAAGGCATCCAAGAGGAAAATCAAGTCCAAAGATGTGATTTTTGTGAGTTTTGTGAAGGATTTGATATGGTTTTGTAAATAAATGAAGAAGTTTTCCGTTGAGAAATGAGAGATGAAGAAAATGAGAAGGAAAATGAGTGTGAGGGAAAAAGAAAAGGAAAAGATAAAGGGAAAGAGAGAGGTGAGAGTAAGAGTTAAGTGCACCTTTGCATTAATACAACATAATGCATTCACAGCAAGTCACCATACCACCTCTTCTCATCCAAAAGGAATATCTCTCTGTCTTACACAAAAAATCTAGGATTAGGGTTAAGGATAAATGCAAGGATTAGATTATAGCAAAGGATTATGTTAAGGGTTAAGTTGTCATGGTTACTAAGAACAAGATTAGCACAAAACAAACCCTCACATTAAAATGCACACGTGCGTGCATGCCATAACAAATAATAATAAATTATTAATTAAATATTATAAAATTTGAGGAACACAAATCAGTAAACTTTTTACAGTAAACCAGTATTAACGTCTAAACTAACACTAACCGAAATCTAAGGCGTTACATCCATGCAGGGGCTGAGAAATAGTAATGTTTTGAAGACAGGTGACCATACTCTCGGGGTTGGAAATAGTTCTAATGTACTTGCGGTTTCAGCGGGAGAGTATCACCTGGGGTTGCCGTCAGGGTGTATATTGGTTTTGAACCCATGTTATTATGTACCTAGTATGCTTTGTAATATAATATCCATTTCTTTGTTAGACAATGAAGGATACATTTTGTATTGCCGAATAATGTTATGAACATTAACCTAAATCAAATGTTGGTTGGGTATGGTACACTTAATAACGGGATATACGTACTAAATCAACACACAGTTTTCAGCATACAAGACACTAATAAAAGAAAATTTTCAGAAATAAATAAAGCTTTTCTTTGGCACTATAGACTTGGTCGTATTAACGAAACAAGACTAAACAAGCTACATAAAGATGGATATTTAAACCCTTTTGAATATAAATCTTATGCGACTTGCCAGTCTTGTATCAAGGGTAAAATGACCAAATCTCTGTTTACAGGACATGGAGAAAGAGCTACTCAGCTCTTAGTCCTCATACATAGTGATGTATGCGGGACAATGTCTATACAGGATAGAGGAGGTTTTTGTTACTTCATAACTATCATGTGTTTTTACTAAAGCATAAGTCTAAAGCTTTTGAGAAATTCACTGAGTATAAACTTGAAGTAGAAAAAGAAACCGGATTGAGTATCGAAATGCTTCGATCAGATCGGGGTGGGGAGTATCTCATTACAGATTTTGCAAACTTTCTAAAAGAGAATGGGATTCTCTCTTAGCTCACTCCTCCTAACACAGCACAACACAACGGTGTGTCAGAATGACGGAATCGGACCCTATTAGATATGGTCCGTTCAATGATGAGTGATGTTGAGTTACCTGTCTCATTTTGGGGGCATGCATTGGAGACTGCAGCGTTTCTATTGAACAGGGTTCCAAAAAAAACCGTGTCTACCACGCCATATGAGATATGGCATGGGAAGAGACCATCTCTTAAACGAGTTAAGATTTGGGGTTGTCCGGCCTATATCAAAAAGCAAAATCCGGACAAGCTCGAGACATGGTCAGTCATGTGTAATTTTGTGGGGTATCCAAAGAATTCCTATGGATATCTTTTCTACCACAAGGAGGAATAAAAGGTGTTTGTTTCTCAGTATGCCACATTTTTAGAAAAAGAATTTTTTATAAATGATACAGATGGCAATGTGGTAGACCTAGAAGAAGTTCTAGAAACACAAGTTACAAATGACGACTTGGTTGAACCGGCTGTTGCAACAGAAACAAATGAACCTCAACCACTCCGTAGATCTGGAAGGACTTCTTGCCCACCGGAGACGTACTACGGTTTCCTCATTGATGGTGATAGAGAAGATTGCATCATGGAGGATGATTATCCTACCGGTTTTCAGCAAGCTATCATGAGTGGAGACTCTGTGAAGTGGCTGGATGCCATGAGATCAGAAATGGAGTCTATGTACACCAACAAAGTATGGACTTTGGACATTGTACCCCCTGGGGTAAAACCTGTGGGGTGCAAATGGATCTTTAAAAGAAAGATTGGTGTAGATGGGCAAGTGGAGACCTATAACGCAAGACTTGTGGTGAAAGGATTTCGTCAAAGGCCGGGTCTGGACTATGACGAAACTTTTTCTCCTGTAGCCATGCTTAAATCCATTCGTATCCTACTTGCTATTGCTGCTCACTACGACTATGAAATCGGGCAGATGGACGTTAAAACTACATTTCTAAATAGTGATTTAGAAGAATGTGTTTATATGGATCAGCCAGAGGGCTTCGTTGACAGTGGGAGCAGCGGGAAAGCATGTAGATTGCTTAAATCCATTTATGGATTAAAGAAGGCATCACGGAGTTGGAACAACTTTTTTGATGATGTTATCAAAGAGTTTGATTTCATCAAAAATCCAGATGAACCTTGTGTTTATAAGAAGGCTGTAGGGAGAGCTGTCATATTCCTCGTATTATACGTGGATGACAATCTTTTGATAGGAAATGGCATTCATATGCTGCAGTCGGTCAAATCATTCTTATCACAAAGGTTCTCTATGAAGGACCTAGGTGATGCCACGTACATATTGGACATTTGGATCTATAGGGATAGATGCAAAAGGTTATTGGGATTGTCCCAAACCAGGTACATCAACACCATCCTAAAGAGATTTAGTATAGAAGACTCCAAGCGGGGTGCCTTACCCGCTTGCCTTGGAGTCACTCTCTCCAAGGACTTTTGCCTAAAGACTTATGAAGAGAGAGCTCACATGAGCATTATACCCTATGCTTCAGCAGTAGGATCTATAATGTATGCGATGTTATGTACACAACCTGATGCAGCTTATGCACTAAGTGTAGTAAGCAGGTATCAGTCCAACCCATGGGAGAATCACTGGATAGCTGTGAAGAACATTCTTAAGTACTTGCAAAGGGCTAAAGAATTGTTCTTGGGGTATGGTAACTGAGATCTCCAAATGGAGGCCTTTACCGATTCGAGCTTCCAGAGTGATAAGGACGATAGCAAATCTATCTCTGAGTTTGTATTTACCCTCAATGAAGGGGCGGTGAGTTGGAAGAGTTCCAAACAGAATACTGTTGCAGACTTTACGATGGAAGCTGAGTACATTGCTGCAAATGATGCCGCAAAGGAAGCAGTCTGGATGAGGAAGTTCATCTCGGAGCTTGGAGTAGTTCCAACTATTATTGATCCAATACTATTGTATTGTGATAATAATGAGGCTATGGCGTTAGCCAAGGAGGCCAGGTCCCATCAGCTGTCCAGACACATCCTGAGGCGACATCATTTCATCCGGGAGATAGTTGATCGCCGCGAGATCGAGATTCAGAGAGTAGATACAAAGAATAACACCGGATCCACTCACCAAGGCCATCCCTCAGCCGTAGCATGAGCGATTTTTTGAGATGTTGGGTATGAGATACGCAAATAACTGGCCTTAGTGCAAATGGAAGATTGTTGGGTATATGTATGTCCTAGAGGCCATTATATGATAGTGGATGTATTTATACATGTATATATATACAGAAGACTTTCTTGATCGACATGATAGTTTGCTATCTGGTTACTCTTTATCTAACATGTTCACTTGATCATGCTTTTATTCCTTTGTACATGTTGATAAAGCCCTAAGGATATTTGCTTGACTACTGTGATTATGATGCATATCATACTAGTGGGACATGTGTAGTTTATAAGTGTCACGACCCGAAAGTACGGAACATGACCGGCACTTAAACTACGAACGTCTCGAGGCGTACGTAATCTAAGTAAACCGAAAACCCAGAAATCCAAACCAAGAAAAGTAGTAGAGTGCAGGAAAAACCAACTTAAAGCAAGTAATTTCAATAGCATAAGCCGAATTATGCGGTTTTTAAAACATAAAAAATTTACTGAAAATTTCGGCAGTCTCCTTTGTAAATACTGGACCCCAACGGGATACAACATGAATAGTATACGAAATCAAGAAAAAAGGCATCCCCAAGCGGGAGCTAGCTCTTCGTCAATCGACGGTCACAACCACATAAGCAATAAATATACAACGCCAACGGCAAGGATCAAAAACTCAAAAGGGAACTCAAAACCACCAGAAATATAACGAGCGACTCTAAGGTCGAAAGAATAAACAACACTGGTCTCTATCTCAATAGATACATGTTTGGTTGATGGAACTTCTAGATACTACAGAATAATGATATACAAGATATATAATGGGGGTATGATACAAGTAAACCCACCTACTAGCAAATCATCCGAATGAAACTGAGCCCGCAAGCCGTAAGGAAACCAGTACGGCAAATCTGCAAGAAACTGGGGCACAACGGGGGTGAGTTGCCAACTCGTGAATAGAAAAACATCTACGCACAGAAATCGCATAAATAACGCAACCTAGGTCAATGATCATAAAATATCCTCAAATATATGTATAACAGGCAGCCTATGACAATGTCTAGGGTAATATCTAACCCGAGTATAATTTCATGTGCCCGTGTCAGTGCCTCAGGTAGCAATATATCATATGAATGAGGTATGAATGCATGAAACAGAATACATGTAAATGAAGAAACTGTTTTCATAAATTAGTGAGATTTCCTTCGTATTTTTAAACTGAGGTATCATAATGAAATCAGTATCAACAGTGTCTAGCATCGACACAAAACATAAATCTCACTGTCTCGAAATATCAATGTCTCAAGCTCAATATCTAGGGCGCCGTCAGTCCGGACCGGCCCCTACCATCCATCTCAAGACCACGACGGTATCCTCCGGATATCCGACGCGTCGGGTAATATCACCGGTAGGTAGTGCTCCCCAGCCAGGCTCAACGTCAACACCACATTCCTCTTGCCCCGGGGTACCATACCGGGCCCACCATGTACCCGTGACGGTTCCTCCACTCCTCGACACGGATCTCCAAAACCACAGCAAACTCATGGTAGGCGACACTTTACATCACTAGAAAACCGCAACATTTTTTATTTTAAAAGATCATAAGTTGTAAATTTTGCGGCTTTCCCCGAAATCCAGAAATATCAGAAATCTCAAGAAATCATCACAAGTGCATATGTCAATGATAATGAACTAGGCATGAACAACTGAATAACAGTATGCATGAAGTGGTAGGTAATAACTACAATGTCTAATATGGCATATAAGGGAAGTACACTAATATCGTGTCAAAACTACCAGCTAACAATCTAAGTCAAGCAATTATATTCTCTAAAGTGTACGTGACATGGCAATTACCGATGAAGGTGTGTGTGAGCCGGCAAGTAGGTGTACGTGGTACATACGCATCATCGGTAATAGTGCTGGTGTCCTAACAGCATGATATCAATAATGGAATATGCAGCAAAATAAATATGCGAGGCAGAGCGAACAGCAATAATGTGCGGGAGCTGAATACTAGACACAACGATAACTAATCTGCAATAATCTAATATAAGTCCTACGAATGGTGTCTTTTGAAATAACACGAATCATGGGGTTTTGAAAATAGGGGCTACGGTGTTTTTATGAAAAGATACGTCGTTTTTTTGAAATATCCGTAGATTCCCTTGAGCTGTCTTTAAAAATGCCCACGATTCGTTAGTTTTTGAAATAGGTAAGGAGTCTAATCTAATCTAACAACTACACTAAACTATACGGCTGAACTAACAAGCTGAACTACAGGTAAGGAAACCGCCTATCATCTGAGTCGATACATATACATACCTGTATATGTATAGTCGGTGATCCCGCCTCAATAATATCATATCCGATACCATATCTATAATCAGGCATCCCAAGTCAAGAGTGCGGATCAATCATCAATATAGCTCGTACGTAAATCCGTCGTACGGCATCCCAATCTGGGTACGGTTCAATATCACATTCATCATACTATTCACCTGGTATCCTCTTTATCAAATATCATGATCGGGGTACTGATCTACGTCTAGTACCATACTGATACCGTCTACGTATGCATGGACGTGTGTGAAACACTACGTCAAGGACCCGCTACAACGTCATGTCGTATCTAAGATACGAACCCTGCTATATCACCGATCTCACGGCCTCAAATTAAATCTCATCGACTCAGCTCAATCCCAAGTATCATCCTCAATCCGTACGTGAACACATAGTCACATACCCATGTGAACACATAACTATAAAGAATCCCATGAGCACATATCAATAGGAATGTATGCAAGTATGAATGTGTGTATGTGTGTGTAACACTACCCTAGGGTTCGCAACACTAAAGTAATCCAACACACCAATATCCATCCTAAGCATCGTTATTAATCCCAAATAACATATAATAATTGTTGGTGTGTATACGCATCCGTATACACCACCACGGACTGCGGGGGTGCTATACGCCATCCACCCGACTTCTCCCCGTAGATATAAATCTACTCACCTGGTCCTCGCTAGCCGGTGCCGACGTCGCCACGCGCTTGCTTGTCGTCTCGAAGTCCACATGGGGGTACCTACATATCATAACGCACCATATCTCATTAAAATCCGACTCATGATCAAAACGACGCACGAATCCCACATAGGTCAAAACCTATGGTTGCTTTCACAAATCAACCCAAAAACCCTCGACGTCGGCGTACAAACGCCAAACCATCGAGAAAAACCCAAATACACTCATTTGCACATTCACGAACACTAATTTTAATATAAACTAGGTTGAAACTCACAAAACCGCCAATTTCACTCAAAAAGTCATTTTTCCGAAAATCTATCAAGTACAATTCGCCGTTTTTGTACAAAACACGATATTGAAATGAATGTAGCGGCCAATATATTTATTAACTATCTTAAATAAGTCATAAAAACCATTTCCATAATTTAAACTCATAAATTTGCATAATTTCCAAAATCCTAGTTTGCAAAATATCAAATTTAACACCCTTTAAAGCAAAATTCACAATTCATCAATTAAGCTTCGTTTTGCATGAACCAAAGTCATTAAACCACTCATTATAATAGTTATAATGACATGAACACTTAATTATATTTTAATCTAAGCATTTGACAATTTTTCAAAAACTCTAGTTAGCAAAAACAAAACATAATTTAGACATTTCCATGCAACAATATGAAATTTAACTACTAAATTACTTTCTACAAATTCTAAGATGGTAAGCTACCCATCACAACCATAATCCCATTACTCCAAACCCTAACTTGAAATCAATCTCATTCTTGAATTTTTCAAACATGCAATTAGAACCAATCTAAAACCTAATTAAACACTTAATAAGCTAACATAAAGCAATTAAACAACAATTTCACTAAAGGGTTAAAATTTATACCTCCCAATTGAGTTCTAGCATGCAAATCCTAGCCTCCAAAAGTAGCTTCCATGCTCCTAGATCCATGCTAGATAGGCAAGAAATAATGGGTAGAAGTTGGATTTGGAAAAAGCTTTGAAATTATATGGATTTTGAAGCTTTTTCTTGGATTTTTGAAGCAAAATAGTGTGGATTTTTTTTTTGGGGGGGGGGGGGAAGGGCTGCTGTTGTGGGATCATTTTCGGCCAGAAGTGGGTGAGGGGAGAGAGAGGGAGGTGAGGAAAATGCAAGGGAGGAAAGTCAAGGTCAAAGTCTAACTACTTTATCTATTTTCTAATCTTTTCTTTTATTTCTTTTCATTTCTTTTTCCTTTGCAAACCAAGTGGGGAAAAAGTGAGGGCTGCTGAATTTGGCTAAGGGGAGGGGTAAGTGGGGGTGTGTGGGTGTGGGCACGGGTGTGGGGTGATGAAAAATGATAAATACAATACCCCAAACATCCATTTACGCTAAAAAAAAGCCTTTTTTCTTCAATAATTTCTAAACCGTTTTGGCAAATGATTTCGTTCCAAAAACCATATGATAAATTTTTATTTAATGTTTTATGATGCACAAAATTTGTTTCAACTCATTCCAATTTGTAATTTTCCCTAATTAAATGTATTAGTGACGGCTTAAAATAATAATAAAATAATATTTTTTTCAGAAAATTTGAAATTTCACCGGCGGCTCAATAAACTCCAAATAATAGCAATTACATAGCTAGAATATGTATATTTAATTTTTATAATAAGATATTTGTATTTTGACTTTTTACAGAAAACCCCCTCATTTTACCGATTTTCCGAAATTTCACCGAAACGATTTTCAAAACGCTACAATCTTCCCCCCTTAAAGAAATTCGGTCCCCGAATTTAAATTCAAACTCCCCCAATTACTAAAACATCTAAGAAAAACCATCAAGTCGTCGGGGCTCCGAAATTGTAAATACATAAAACAAATCGTAGCGCAGCGCATGCGCATGAAAAATGAGTATATAACTCAAATCAAAACTCCGTCAAGCATCCCGCGATCATCGGAGTCGTGGAGAAGACATCAATGCCAAATCCAAATCAAAACTAATATGATATAACTCGAAACTATAAATGTAAATATCGAATCTATATCTGTAAATATCTGAAGGAAATGCATGCCAAATCTCTTTAAGTCGCTGTGCAACGCGTATAACACTGCACAGTGGCGGGCGTCTACCATAAGAAAATAACTATATACATATATACTTTTGTTTGAAATGTACGTTCCGCCGTTTTGGAAACAATTTAGAAGGGTCTCCTTGTTTTAAACATTTCGTGTCATATCAGACACGTAGGTAAATACTGAGGCTATAGCTCGCTTTTTGGAAATCTCTTCAATAACTATCAATGCATGCAAAATGTATTCAGGTACTGTCCTCTGACTAGTCCTGCTCAGTACGAAAACACATAGCAATATCATAAAAACGTACTGCTCTATAAGAAATCAATCCCAAAATATGCACATGAATACTACGTGCGTCTGGTGCGCACGGAAATAAAAATCCATACATGTGCCATACATATGCACAGAAACAAGACCTAAGTGCATCGGGTGTGCACAAAGCATCTGTCGTAGGCAACGTGTGTGCCTGACAGCAAAATCAGGTGCATCTGACATGCACGAAAAATCTCGATTTAGTGCATCTGGTATGCACCAAAATCGCATCTCAAGACATGCGCTCAACATGCGTGAAAATCTAAATCAGGTGCATCCATCGTGCACGAAATCATGAAATCCAATATCAAGCGCCGAACGTGCGCAAAATCACTCAGGTGCACAAGGTGCACAAAACAAATATCGAGTATCACAATCGAAATCGAAGTCCAGTGCATCTAAGTGCACAAAAGGCGTATCACTGCACTGCAAGCATATATAAACTATACAGAGTGCAGGAACCAAATCGTGTGCGTGCATATGCACAAAACCAACTCAACTGTTTAAAACCGTAAAATCACAAACATGTGAAACCAAAGAACGAAACGATATCAAGTGCAACACTGTGTAAAGATCGTAAATCCTCAATCATCAAAATCAAATCATACGGATAAATCACCCAAAACATCGTAATCAATAATGGCGGAATAGTACTGCTCAAGCGCATCCTCTAAGAATCTCGGCAACTGTCGCGGTCACTAGTGGGACGTCTCGTCGATGATCATGAACTCTGTCCTGCTGGCGTGCGTAACCATGACCACTCCGGGGTCAAGGTCTTCACTGTGAATTACCAATCTTTCGGTCCATCGGCTCATCGGCCCTGTCAGGTGTGCTAACGGGGACGATTCCGTTCTGGCACTCCTCTGGTCATCTCTTGGTCAATCATCGCGACCACTCGTAAGACAGCATATCACTGGCGTCGGCCTCTGGCTCTCTGAATGTACGTGACACATCTGATCCTGGGTGCAAGTATCATTGCAGCAGTGTCCTGGAAGGAATCCTGCTCACGGTCTCTTCCATGTCTTGTCTCTGCCAACTGTCCGGAAGTCATTGTCCTTTCCTATATCTGCCTCTTGCTCTGGAACGACTGCATACTCATCGTGACTCCTTCTGGAAGGTAAGTCCAAGTACCATGCCTCGGCATGCGCATCGCCTCTCTGATGTCGACGGAGTGGAATATCATCTCATCTAGATCTGGTGCGAACCTCTTACTCCACTTTTCTCTAATGTCGTCTGCTTTGGACTCGTCTCGTCGCGGCTGTATGGACTGAGCTCCAACGGCTATCCTCGTATCTGGAGTCTCCCAAGAATGCATCTCACCAACTAGCATCCGAATTAAGTCGAGCCATCCGATCGAGTCGTCAAAACCTCATAATCCTCCAAGAGCTCAACATCTTGGGCACAGTTTAATAGTATCGAGTACATACCACAGCATCGGTGGTCCAGCCATAGATGGGCAAACCCAAGCCTCACTAATGGCGCCGCAGAACTGCCGCAAACCCTAAGGTTCAAAGGCTTTCACACGGTCATTAAGTCGAGTTAGGGTTTCATTCTTCTAGAGGGACCATAGAATTGCCTGCATGTCTTTCCGACTATCTTAAACTTGGAATAATAGGTTTCTGACATTCGTTCGTCTCTGTCGACTCCCAACGTCTCCGCGTGAAGTCGTCTCTAGCTGGAATCAATCTATCTGATGACCTCGCATCGGGGTAAGCGAACGAACCACCTGTCCTAGTCATTCATCATCGGGTGACTAGCGACCTTCTATCATCTATTCGTACAACTCGCCCCGCCATAGTCCCAACATATGGGGCGATATCTCGTCGCTCGCAGCAACAACTGGCTCGCTCGTCTGCACGCTGAACAGTGCCTCAATCATCAGGAGTAAGAAACACACCAACAGTCATCAAAATCTGGCTGGCCTCTGTCAGTGGCTCAATCCTCTAGTGTCGATCGGCACATCCGAGTAACCTCATAAAGACGATCCGCCAAACGCTCGCGGCGCGGAAACACAGTAAAAAGACACATCTATGCAATCGTGTGTCGCCGGAATTTCTCCCTGGTCAGTCCTCGTTCATGACGAGCTTGTGCTGACCGCAACTCTAGCCGTAGCTCTCCCTGCCCGTAACCGTAGCAGCAAAACCAAACTGGTACCGATGAGGCTAGATCAGGAAGGAATATAATACTGAACAAAAAAATGTACATCCTAAGGCTCCTTAAGTGGAGTGGCGTGTCGTAAATATGCCGCGGAACATACCAACGGTACGTCACTCTACTTTAGTCACCTATTCCATCAACCAAGGGTCATCCTACGCTCCGAAGGTTAAAACCTAACGCTCTGATACCAACTTTGTCACGACCCGAAAGTACGGAACATGACCGGCACTTAAACTACGAACATCTCGAGGCGTACGTAATCTAAGTAAACCGAAAACCCAGAAATCCAAACCAAGAAAAGTAGTAGAGTGCAGGAAAAACCAACTTAAAGCAAGTAATTTCAATAGCATAAGCCGAATTATGCGGTTTTTAAAACATCAAAAATTTACTGAAAATTTCGGCAGAGTCTCCTTTGTAAATACTGGCCCCCAACGGGATACAACATGAATAGTATACGAAATCAAGAAAAAAGGCATCCCCAAGCGGGAGCTAGCTCTTCGTCAATCGACGGTCACAACCACACAAGCAATAAATATACAACGCCAACGGCGAGGATCAAAAACTCAAAAGGGAACTCAAAACCACCAGAAATATAACGAGCGACTCTAAGGTCGAAAGAATAAACAACACTAGTCTCTATCTCAATAGATACATGTTTGGTTGATGGAACTTCTAGATACAACAGAATAATGATATACAAGATATATAATGGTGGTATGATACAAGTATACCCACCTATTAGCAAATCACCCGAATGAAACTGAGCCCGCAAGCCGTAAGGAAACCTGTACGGCAAATCTGCAAGAAACTGGGGCACAACGGGGGTGAGTTGCCAACTCGTGAATAGAAAAACATATACGCACAGAAATCGCATAAATAACGCAACCTAGGTCAATGATCATAAAATATCCTCAAATATATGAATAACAGGCAGCCTATGACAATGTCTAGGGTAATATCTAACCCGAGTATAATTTCATGTGCCCGTGTCAGTGCCTCAGGTAGCAATATATCATATGAATGAGGTATGAATGCATGAAACAGAATACATGTAAATGAAGAAACTGTTTTCATAAATTAGTGAGATTTCCTTCGTATTTTTAAACTGAGGTATCATAATGAAATCAGTATCAACAGTGTCTAGCATCGACACAAAACATAAATCTCACTGTCTCGAAATATCAATGTCTCAAGCTCAATATCTAGGGCGCCGTCAGTCCGGACCGGCCCCTACCATCCATCTCAAGACCACGACGGTATCCTCCGGATATCCGACGCGTCGGGTAATATCACCGGTAGGTAGTGCTCCCCAGCCAGGCTCAACGTCAACACCACATTCCTCTTGCCCCGGGGTACCATACCGGGCCCACCATGTACCCGTGACGGTTCCTCCACTCCTCGACACGGATCTCCAAAACCACAGCAAACTCATGGTGGGCGACACTTTACATCATTAGAAAACCACAACATTTTTTATTTTAAAAGATCATAAGTTGTAAATTTTGCGGCTTTCCCCGAAATCCAGAAATATCAGAAATCTCAAGAAATCATCACAAGTTCATATGTCAATGATAATGAACTAGGCATGAACAACTGAATAACAGTATGCATGAAGTGGTAGGTAATAACTACAATGTCTAATATGGCATATAAGGGAAGTACACTAATATCGTGTCAAAACTACCAGCTAACAATCTAAGTCAAGCAATTATATTCTCTAAAGTGTACGTGACATGGCAATTACCGATGAAGGTGTGTGTGAGCCGGCAAGTAGGTGTGTGGTACATACGCATCATCGGTAATAGTGCTGGTGTCCTAACAGCATGATATCAATAATGGAATATGCAGCAAAATAAATATGCGAGGCAGAGCGAACAGCAATAATGTGCGGGAGCTGAATACTAGACACAACGATAACTAATCTGCAATAATCTAATATAAGTCCTACGAATGGTGCCTTTTGAAATAACACGAATCATGGGGTTTTGAAAATAGGGGCTACGGTGTTTTTATGAAAAGATACGTCGTTTTTTTGAAATATCCGTAGATTCCCTTGAGCTGTCTTTAAAAATGCCCACGATTCGTTAGTTTTTGAAATAGGTAAGGAGTCTAATCTAATCTAACAACTACACTAAACTATACGGCTGAACTAACAAGCTGAACTACAGGTAAGGAAACCGCCTATCATCTGAGTCGATACATATACATACCTGTATATGTATAGTCGGTGATCCCGCCTCAATAATATCATATCCGATACCATATCTATAATCAGGCATCCCAAGTCAAGAGTGCGGATCAATCATCAATATAGCTCGTACGTAAATCCGTCGTACGGCATCCCAATCTGGGTACGGTTCAATATCACATTCATCATACTATTCACCTGGTATCCTCTTTATCAAATATCATGATCGGGGTACTGATCTACGTCTAGTACCATACTGATACCGCCTACGTATGCATGGACGTGTGTGAAACACTACGTCAAGGACCCGCTACAACGTCATGTCGTATCTAAGATACGAACCCTGCTATATCACCGATCTCACGGCCTCAAATTAAATCTCATCGACTCAGCTCAATCCCAAGTATCATCCTCAATCCGTACGTGAACACATAGTCCCATACCCATGTGAACACATAACTATAAAGAATCCCATGAGCACATATCAATAGGAATGTATGCAAGTATGTATGTGTGTATGTGTGTGTAACACTACCCTAGGGTTCGCAACACTAAAGTAATCCAACACACCAATATCCATCCTAAGCATCGTTATTAATCCCAAATAACATATAATAATTGTTGGTGTGTATACGCATCCGTATACACCACCACGGACTGCGGGGGTGCTATACGCCATCCACCCGACTTCTCCCCGTAGATATAAATCTACTCACCTGGTCCTCGCTAGCCGGTGCCGACGTCGCCACGCGCTTGCTTGTCGTCTCGAAGTCCACATGGGGGTACCTACATATCATAACGCACCATATCTCATTAAAATCCGACTCATGATCAAAACGATGCACGAATCCCACATAGGTCAAAACCTATGGTTGCTTTCACAAATCAACCCAAAAACCCTCGACGTCGGCGTACAAACGCCAAACCATCGAGAAAAACCCAAATACACTCATTTGCACATTCACGAACACTAATTTTAATATAAACTAGGTTGAAACTCACAAAACCGCCAATTTCACTCAAAAAGTCATTTTTCCGAAAATCTATCAAGTACAATTCGCCGTTTTTGTACAAAACACGATATTGAAATGAATGTAGCGGCCAATATATTTATTAACTATCTTAAATAAGTCATAAAAACCATTTCCATAATTTAAACTCATAAATTTGCATAATTTCCAAAATCCTAGTTTGCAAAATATCAAATTTAACACCCTTTAAAGCAAAATTCACAATTCATCAATTAAGCTTCGTTTTGCATGAACCAAAGTCATTAAACCACTCATTATAATAGTTATAATGACATGAACACTTAATTATATTTTAATCTAAGCATTTGACAATTTTTCAAAAACTCTAGTTAGCAAAAACAAAACATAATTTAGACATTTCCATGCAACAATATGAAATTTAACTACTAAATTACTTTCTACAAATTCTAAGATGGTAAGCTACCCATCACAACCATAATCCCATTACTCCAAACCCTAACTTGAAATCAACCTCATTCTTGAATTTTTCAAACATGCAATTAGAACCAATCTAAAACCTAATTAAACACTTAATAAGCTAACATAAAGCAATTAAACAACAATTTCACTAAAGGGTTAAAATTTATACCTCCCAATTGAGTTCTAGCATGCAAATCCTAGCCTCCAAAAGTAGCTTCCATGCTCCTAGATCCATGCTAGATAGGCAAGAAATAATGGGTAGGAGTTGGATTTGGAAAAAAGCTTTGAAATTGTATGGATTTTGTAGCTTTTTCTTGGATTTTTGAAGCAAAATAGTGTGGATTTTGGGGGGGGGGGGGAAGGGCTGCTGTTGTGGGATCATTTTCGGCCAGAAGTGGGTGAGGGGAGAGAGTGGGAGGTGAGGAAAATGCAAGGGAGGAAAGTCAAGGTCAAGGTAAGGTCAAAGTCTAACTACTTTATCTATTTTCTAATCTTTTCTTTTATTTCTTTTCATTTCTTTTTCCTTTGCAAACCAAGTGGGGAAAAAGTGAGGGATGCTGAATTTGGCTAAGGGGAGGGGTAAGTGGTGGTGTGTGGGTGTGGGCACGGGTGTGGGGTGATGAAAAATGATAAATACAATACCCCAAACATCCATTTACGCTAAAAAAAAGCCTTTTTTCTTCAATAATTTCTAAACCGTTTTGGCAAATGATTTCGTTCCAAAAACCACATGATAAATTTTTATTTAATGTTTTATGATGCACAAAATTTTTTTCAACTCATTCCAATTTGTAATTTTCCCTAATTAAATGTATTAGTGACGGCTTAAAATAATAATAAAATAATATTTTTTTCAGAAAATTTGAAATTTCACCAGCGGCTCAATAAACACCAAATAATAGCAATTACATAGCTAGAATATGTATATTTAATTTTTATAATAAGATATTTGTATTTTGACTTTTTACAGAAAACCCCCCTCATTTTACCGATTTTCCGAAATTTCACCGAAACGATTTTCAAAACGCTACAATAAGCATATCCTGAAATGTCCCTAGTCGTGGGTGTATCAAGGCGGGGCAACGATATTCCAGAGTAGACTAGCGTATATGATACTAGACCCATATGATGGGCGATGGATGTTCTAATATCTATTGATGTTTGACATCAAGATCGATTGCGGGTGCTCAGTGGAGGCTGGGTACACTGGAAGGACTCGCCGAGAACTCCAATATGGAATTATATCTGTCGTCGGATAGCAGTTCTCAGGAGACACAGGTACAGGTTAGTCTATAGATCCGAGATCGTCATAGAGTCTCTTGTGTTCTCCCTCTGTGCTTTGATTTCCACCCTACCACGGCTCTGCTGAGTCTTGCAAACAGGTGGCTTTTGGGTATAGCCCCGAGACATGTGGAGGCAGTCAGCGATAAGAGGGGGTTCGTCTCTCCCGGTAATGGGGATTGATGTTGTGCTGTGCTCGATTGGCTATATCAGTAAGTCCCTAGCCAGGGCTATTGAGATTTACTGATAAGTGTTATCAGTAGTTTTTCGGTTTGATTATAGGCTATACATCGGCATGACTTATTGAGTTATTGGGTTCGACAATGCCATCCCTAGACTTGATATGCAGCATATCTGATGAAGAGACCGGACTGTACGGTAGTGTTACCAGTTGTCTCGACGGGAGTTTTGACAGGTTCGCTTATTTTCTTCTGATCACTCAATACCCGGATGGCCATTACGTTTAGCTGGCCTCTTGCGGCTTGGAGGTGCTTGATATGATCTTCATCCACTGCCGGTGTATTGATGAGTCTTAGAGTCCCACAGAGAAGTTTCCTAGCCCAAGAGAAACGATGTGGTGTGCATATGTGATATGTGCGGGGACCCGATTAAATGCGCGTATGTGATACCGTACATTAATCGGGCGATTTACTATTGGTCGGGTCGTATGTGATACAGACGGTTTGTTAAATCAAGTGTTGATTTAACATTGACTTTATTGCTCACTTTGTTTAAACCCTTTTCTTTATAGTATGCATGCATATATGCATATGTTTATGTTGATGTACATATTGATGTGCATGCACACATACATGCATACACATGTGTGTATCATGGTTGTTGACACAATAGTGGTGGCAATACAAGACTCACATGGAAGTTTTTATCTAAATATTTATTTTTGAGTTAATGTAAATAGAATTAATTCATGGTTGATATTTATCCTTCATTATCTACACTTAACCTTGCATTAACCATGAGTTAATTTTCTATGGCTCTCTTTTCTCCATAGTAAATATCTAGATATTTATTAACCCATGGTTTAGGATGAGAGTGGAAATTATATATAATTTCTATTCTCATTATTTATTATGTGAATTATCATAACTTGAGCTCTTGAGTTGCCATCATCTTCTTCCTCCTCTCTCTTGCTCTCTTGGCTTTGTTAGTGAGTGAGATAGTGATAAAGATAGGGTTTTGAAGTGAGAAAACAAGCCACATAATCATTCTACACTAGTCTAGCCAATTAGTTTAGAGTGTTAGCTTCAACTTCATCTTTTGATCAAGTGGAGCTTGGACAAAGAGGACTCCGGGTGGATCATCGTGGACTCGGAAGATCACTAGCAAGCCCGTTCAAACTCTCAAGTAGATAAGGAGTGAAGCAAAGAGAACTACAAAGGTTGTATTCTCCTTACTTTGTGTTTTACTACTTGTAGTATGTGATACTACCTCCCATGTTACTTTAAATTTCTAGTTTGATCCTAGGTTAGTTTGCTTAGCACCCTAAAAAATTAAATTGTACCATGTTTGATGCATTATAAACCCTTGTGAGGTGATAGGTAAACCCAACACCTGTATATACTTGCTCCTGATGGGGATTTAACCCTTCAGATAAAGCAACCAAAGTCTATACTTCGTTGGTGTATAAGGATTCCATCTCAGATCGATAAGCATCCAGCCATTCTTACAGAGTCCCACTCCTGATGACCAGCTCGAAACTAGTTGGGTCATCATCTCATGATGCAATCCTCACTCCCACTGTCATAGAGAATACCGAAGTATCTCTCAGGTGGGTGAGGAACCCTCCTAGATTGGCGGAGAAGCTGAGGTTCGTTGGTTACTATTGAATCCTTTGGTTCTACCAAATCATCAGCTGCAGTTTGTATAGCTGGAACTCTTTCCAGTTCTACCTCATGACCAATAATTTCTTCACAAGAAATTCCCTTTCACAAAGGTAGCATGTTGAGAAACAAAACATCTTTTGTTCCTCGGTTAGGTAGAAGATATTCCTATGCAAATGCCTGGGATATCCAACAAACTTCTACAGTACTGACTTTGCCTCGAGCTTGTCCGGATTATGCTTTTAGACATAGGCTGGACAACCCCAAATCTTAACAAACTTAAGATATGGGCTATTCCCATTCCATATCACATATGAAGTGGTAGGTAACTGATTTGATTGGAACCCTATTCAATAGGTATGCAACTTCTCAAGTGCATAACTCCCAAAAGGAAATAGGAAACCCAATAGTACTCATCATAGAGCACACCATATCAAATAGGGTGTGATTGCTCCGCCCCGATACACCGACGTTGTGTGGTGTATACGGAGGAGTAATGCTGAGAGAGAATCTCATTCTCCTTTAGAATAGTCCAGGAATCCCGTGCTCAAGTATTCCCTTCCTTGGTCTCATTAAAGGACATAATACTTATACCCGTTTTTGGTTCTCTACTTCTAACTTATATTCCGTGAATATCTCAAAAGGTTCAGACTTGTGTTTCAACAGGAACATATGTCCGAATCTTGAGAGATAAACAGTGAATGTAATAAAGTATAAAGAACCGGTCTTGGCATGTGTAGACAGGGGACCTCATACATCAGCATGTATCAATCCCAAGAGTTCACTAACTCTTTCTCTGTTTCCAATAAACAGAGCTGTGGTCATCTTTATCATTGTGACATGACCGGCAAGTTTCACAAGATGTAAATTCAAACTAATTTAAATTTGCATCTATATGTAACTTCAGCTAGTCGGGTCGCATTGAAATGACCTAGTCTATAATGCCTCAAGAAGGATTCGTTCATTTCTGAACACTTCCTCTTGTTTGTGTTCTGTACGATAAGAACTGTGGTTTGATTTAGAACGTCCTTGCTTTTAGATATTGTGCCTGAACCGATCAACTCTTGATATAGGAAATGTTCAAAACATTATCCAACAATACAAAATTATATCCTTTCTTTACTTATAAAGAGACTGATATGATGTTGTATATCAGGTTCGGTATCTACTAACATTCGTTCAGAATCAATGTATTCTGATAATACAGGGTGATAACTACCAACAGAGTTGGCTGCAGCACTTGCACCGTTTCTATCTCATGAAATTTATCACCCGTTCTCAGTTCTCTACCTATCTGTAGCCCATGTAACAAATTACATATGTGGGATCCTAATCCGATATCAAATACCCAGGACTTAAAGGATATTGAGAAACAGTTCTGTGTAATGAACACACCCGAAGATGATACATCAACATGCACTTTCTTCGTTTGGGAGGCACGGGAAATCTGGTATTCCCTTATTTCTTGCTCTGACTTATAACAATTATATGTTGGAGCGGGACCAACGTTCCTTAGCACAGTATAACAAGCGGGTTTGGTCAATACATCCATATTATTATCTTGACTAAGGCATTACATAGTCGTAACCAGGAGAGAGAGAGAAGAAAACACTCAGCGTGCGCTTTTACAAGATTAGATTGGTTATCAATTTATCTAATCAGGATGTCTCCCACTATTTTAGTCAAATCTTCCTTCAAACCCTAAAAGTAAATACTAGCCGGGATTAATTACACGCTACAAGTTCGCTAATCTTTCAGCTAGGCCAGTGTCGGTACTTTGAGGGAGGTTCCCCGTGCTTTCACACGGACCTAATTAAAATAAACCTCATTTTCCGAGGGGCGTAACCCCGTTAACACCTTTCTAGACACCTACTTGATCGGCTAATTGTAATGTGTAAAACTCTCCCAGGAGTAACTCTTACTCACAGCGGGTATCGGGATCCAACTATCTCATAGAAGGTATGCAATCTTATTACAAATTTCAACACTTGAAATTCCAAGTAATATTTTACCCCTAGCGTCCTATGACCTTGACGCAGGCCAACAAAGCATAGTCCGCTAGTCAAGTTCAACCCATCATTTCCCGATTGAATTAAACCCACCCGCACGACCCTTGACGCAGGCCAACAAAGTCGCACGACTACCCTAACTCAATCGCATCATATACTTTTACAGATAAGTATAAATAGCTACCGATCACTACGCCTTGACGCAGGCCAACAAACGTAGCACAAATACTATGAAATACTTATCTGAAATGACGGAGGGCTACGACAGGTTTTTAAGAAAGCCCTTTGCGTAATGAACTTGATATCGTTGTAGAATCGAGTGATTTTAAATGGAATGTTTTTAGGCCTTTTCTAGTTTTACTGAAAGGTCACTCCCGGTGAAGAGATCGTCGGCTCTTTCCACATCGAATAAGGTGCAGGATATTTAACAAATATCACTATGCAAAGCAAGAACTATAGAAGCAATCAAAAGACAAACCGAGTATGCTGCATCTGCTAGTTTCGCTAAAGAGGTCACTCCCGGTGAAAGGATCTCGGCTCTTTCCTTATCGAATAAGGTGCTGGATGTTCTACAAGGAACACCGATATGCAAAGCAAGAACTAGAGCTGCCAATTTTTAAACAAGTTTCAACAACATCTTTAAGTTTCTTTTAGTTTCATTAATCTCATTAATAAAGTCCTATTTTATTATGCTCCACAAGCATCACATTTGAAACAAAATCTGCAATATGTAATATAAATCTCATATATATAATATAAACATTCGTCTCAGGCAGTAATATGATCTCATCATAGAACAATGCAGCAGAAGAACATATATGAAATATTCGATATACTAGGGCGTCCGTGTTTTTAGTACGAGCCTGTATAAAATACGGATTCCACGGTCGCGATGAATAGCCAAACCCACATCCCTAGACCCCTACGAGAGCAGCAAGCAACTCTGCCAATTCTAGGGTTAGGAGTGTTGGATATAGTGCCCTCAGAGTCAATTATTGGATCACAGACACGTGATTGCAATGATTGATGGAGGACCTATGCCGGTAGAACAGTCTTACTCAAGATGATAGTATGCTATCTGTTTTATCTTTATCATCGTGTACTGCTTTAGGTTAACTTACAGGTCGCTATTACACGTTGATAGAACCATTACGATTCTTACTTGACTGCCAGCAGTATGATGGCGATCATATACGTGGGAGCTGGGGTCTATAAGCACATCCTTAAAAGGCCCCTAGTCGTAGGAGTTTCGAGACAGTGCAACGATACTCCAGAGTAGACTAGTGTATACAGTCGAGACCCCGAAGAGGGGCGGTGGCCGGTCTCACAAGCCACTTGTTTCAGTTGGTTCACCTAAGATGTATATAGGTGCTCATTGGGTTATGAGTACACCGGACAGGACTCGCCGGGAACATGCTAGTTGGTATTATACCTGACGTCAGATAGCAGTTCCCTGGTGACATGTGTATAGGTTAGTTCATCGACCTGAGATCGTCATTTGTCTCGTGTGAGTTCCCACTGTACTTTGATTACTACCCTACCACGGCTCAAAGGAGTCGTGCAAACAGGTTTTAGTTGGGTAAAGTCCCGAGCCACATGGAGGCAGTGAGCGGATCGGCCGGGGTTCGTCTCTCCCGGTATTGGGGGTAAGGTCGCGCTGTGTCCAGGAGAGCCATTACACGAAATCCTTGGCCAAGGCAGGAGATTTACTAGTAGGTATTCTAGTATTATCTCAGGGTGTTCTGGGCTACACTCCGACACGACTTGTACCGCTTTTGGGGGTCTGACTTTTACCAACCCCCTAGGCCCGCCATGTGATGCTCATAGACGAACGGACCAGACTGTACAGATATTGTCACTGACAGGCTCAGTAGCGTGTCAGGTTGAGTTCGCTCATCGATGTCCCTTTTGGTCAATACCTGGTAGCCTGTTACGTATGGCTAATACCTCTAAAGTGCTAGTGGTTAAATCCACAGCCAAAGTATTGACGAGTCTTTAGAGTCCCCCACAGAAAGTTTCTCAAGTTTTGGGCGAAACGCTGTAGAGGCCGTATGGATATATGGCAGGGTTCGATCATATACGTGCGGTATTGCACGAATCATGATCGTACGGATAATACTAGCGGGCTTTGGTTTAATCCGGATCCTAGTATTATACAGTGTAGATTTTGTCTCATTGCATTTGTATTCGGTCGGAATACAAATACGGATATGTATATACAGTCGCGGGGTTTTCCTGTAATTTATTACGGGATCATTTTTTTGAAGTTGCGAGTTTACATTCCGTTTCGTCCTGTTTTCCTTTGTTCCTTCATGGCCGAATTTTTGTGATGGGAGGGGCTTATTTACAAATGTGCAAATAAGCAAAGTGGAGAGTGTTATTTGTGATATGAGGGTTCATGATAATTCAAGCATCATTTGATACCTTTCCTTTGCATTAAATGAGATGGGATTGAGTTGGATTTGTAAAAGACTTGGGTGTGACTTCTTTTCCTAGTTATCATACATTTTCTTTTGCTTTGTTTTATCCCTTTTTCCTCCTCCCATTTTCATGGCCGGCCACTACATTGGGAGAGCCTAATGTGTGTGGAAAAAATTATTCATATCATTTTTACACCAAAAATTCCTAAGCTCATCTCCAAATGTTTTTCCTTCACCTCCATCCAAAAATGGCAACTTCACAAACCCTTGAGGCAAACCGTTCTACACTCAGTCTACAACAATTTTGGACACGTCGGCTTTCCAACTTCATGTCCGAGTTGCCTCGGTCCAGAGGTGGGAGCCTGTAAGAAGACTTCTCGATGTTGTGCCCTTTGCGACGAGGAGATGAAGACCGGAGTTGCCGCGGGGAGATCGGGATGGTGGCCGAAGACCGAAGGACACGGATCGCTCGGTATAGCTCTCTACCCTTTCTCTAGTTTGCTTGTAGTATGTTAATGGTCCGATCGGGGTTTATAGTATGCGGTAGCGCCGGTTTTCTAGATTTTGAAAAAGTTTCGTTTCCGCGTTTTGGCCTCGGACAGGCGGCCGGGGCGCTACCGTGCACTTACATGGTATTAGAGCCACGCCATTAACCTATTCTAGCTTGCTCTAACGTGTTTACAAGTTCGATCGAACGAATTTTCCAAAAACCACAGTTTCAAATATGCACTTTCTGTCGAATTTTATTTGTGCACGAAAAATCATTTGGTAAATTGCATAAATATGTGCAGGCTTTTCTAAGAAAACTGAGAAATTTTGGTGGGCTGATTTTACTGTAGCGCGGCGGATCCGTGGCCAAAACCATGTTTTGGCCGCGGATTCTCTGCCGTACTGTAGCCACAGTGCACCAAATTTCTTCAGTAGGTCTCTGTGTTGGAATTGGGGTTTTTGGTATATTTTGTTTAGGCCAAGAGATTTTTGAGTACTGGGTATTGTGCTTGGGGCCCACTTCGGGAAATTTAGTCGATCGAAAATTTTAAACATGTTAGTTCACAGTATTAACATTATATCTGCGACCGTGAATGTCATTTGATCGGTAAATCCTGTCTAACTGCTATAGCCCTTTTAGACGGATTTGCGAACGTGACATTCACGTTGATGTTCTGTGTTGTGCTGTGATATTGCGGTTTTGTCGTGGTGGATAGCCTGGATGCAATGTTAGTACAGTTTGGTTATTTATGTACATTTGATATTGCGGGGCGAGCGTCCGACATGTGGACGGCCGTCACTGCCTGTTTGTATATTATTCTTTTGGGGCACGACCGGGCCGGGGCCGATGTACCCGTTGTATATATATTTTTTTTCTTTCTGTACTAGGATTACCCCGCGGTGGGGTCCACGGATAGCCGGGTTCTTGAGGGCAACGGGCCCGCATCTCATGGCTTTGAGACGGAGGGGGCTTTACTCTAGAATTGGCGGGCTATTCGCCGCACTCGTAGGGGGTACAGGTTGACCCAAGGAGGGGTGCTCAAGTTACCGGATTCCGTGAAGTGCTGGGTGGTCCATTCACATTGTTGAAGGGGGCTGCCTCGCTTCAGGTTTTAGCGGGTAACTTGCTGCGCCCGTAGGGGTCTAGGATTTCATTGCACAGGCTATCCACACGACCAGGGTAACGTCGGGTTTCAGTAGCGGCTCTATGAAACCCAGGGATCCCAGATATCCGTATTGTTCTGTGATGCTTATTACATTTCTGTGATGTTGCATTTTATCACACCTTGAGCGAATATTATATATTGATATATATACCAGTAGATGTTGTATATGCTTTTCATCCGCGCTAGTCCAGTCCTCGCTCTGTCGTTAGTTAAGTAACCTAACGGGTGATGACGGGACCTAGTGGCGAATGCAGATGGCATATACGTACATCATTATTTTCGTTCTTTTGTGGTGTGATTAATTGATGGGACTGCGTTGATTCGGATCAATGCAAGCTAAACAAACCTATTTTGATGTTGTTGGAACATTTTTCAAAAAGCTGTTATCGCAAGGATGTTCTCTTTTGTTTTGCACAGTGGTATTCGGTTATGAATATCCAACACCTCAGTCGACGAGGCAAGGACCGAGATCCCTTCACCGGGAGTGACCCCTTGGACAGAAGTTTGCGTCAGGGCAATAACTTCACTATAGTCGATTCCTTTTTCTTTGCATCGTGGTATTCACTTGGAATATCCTGCATCTCATTCTACGGGGAAATAGCCGAGATCCCTTCACAAGGAGTGACCTCTTTAGCAAAGGTTTTCGCCACAATATTTTTATAAAAGCTATCCGGTTCCTTCAACGGTATCAAGTTCATTACGTTAATGGTTTTTTGCCAAAAACCATTCGTAGCCCTCCGTCATTTCAGATGGGTAGCACGTAGTATTCTTTCTATGTTTGTTGGCCAAAGTCAAGGCATTGTGTATGGTAGCTATTTGTTACTTTTCTGCAGCAGAGATAGATGCGTTGGTTTGGGACAGTCGTACTGCCTTGTTGGCCAAAGTCAAGGGTAGGTACGGTTGGGTTCAAATCAATCTAGATAAAGATGGGTAGAACTTGACATGTGACGTATGATTTGTTGGCCAAAGTCAATGTCATAAGAGCATGGGGTAAAAATCACATCGGGAGTTTCTAAAGAAACTGAAATTTGCCAGATATGCGCATACTTTCTGGAGTGTGATAATGTGAGTGGATTCCATCACATTATCATGCGATGATAGTTGGATCCCGATTCCCACTGATGAGTTGGTTTACTCCTCGGATGATCCCGACTAATTCTTCTTTCATGTTTGGAGGAGAATTTGAGGTTACAGTGGGAGGTTTCCTGATTAGATAAAGTGATAACCATTCTGATCTAGGTTAGAGTGCACGCTGAGTGTTTCTTTTCTCTCTCTCTTTGGCAGCGACCATGACCCGACCCTTGACTATGACTCAGTGACCAAGTTGACCGAACCTTCTTAAACACTGGCTTTTGGATTGTCAGAGTTGCATACCTCATTGCCACTCCTACTTTTACCCTTTTCTCCAGAATACCCCGTATTACTACGAACGTCCACTTCCATTGGATAAAACCATCGTATGGTTATATACGAACTCGAAGGAACTTATTCGAGGATGGTTTCCGATTCTGGAGAAAACGAATAAGACTATTCAGTTGTCTTTTCCTTTTACCTTCTCTCAGGTTGCGAGTGTTCCTTGGTTTAGGACGGTAGACCTGTTACGCTAATTGGATAGTCTTCATCCAAACCATAGGCAGGTGCCGAACGGTAGGGAATGAAGAAAATCGTTTAGCCTAAAAGGTGTACAGAAGGTAATAAGTAAAGGCAAATAAAGGGATTAGTAAGAGGGCAAAGTAAATTGCGACTGCTATTCACGACCAAACCAAGTATTTCATCGCCACTCCTACTTCAACTTTGTATTTCTCAAGGACACTCCGTATCACTACGAAGATCCACAGTTATTTGGATACTCCATAGTATGGTTATATACAAACTCGAAGGGACTTGTTCCAGTTCGGGGATGGATTCTGGTTCAGGAGAAATAGGAATAAGGTTTTATTCAGTTGTCTTTTATCTTCACCTTCTCTCGGGTTGCGAGTGCTCCTAGGATTAGGACAGTACACCCATTATGCTTATTGGACAGTCTTCTTCCAAACCATAGGCTGGTGCCGAACGGTAGGGAAGGAAGAAAACCATTTAGCCTAACGAAGGTGTACAGAAGGTAACGACTAAAGACATATAAAGGGATTTGGAGAGATGGCAAAGAAACATATGGTTGAAGTCATGAATCTGGATAATGGAAGAGGCATTACTAGGAACACCCGAATACCCCTTCGAAACATTTACATGTTTCAGTTTAACTGTGTATTGTTAAAAGAAAACTGATTTCCCAATTAGCCCTTGCTCCAGGATATGTATTTACCAGGTATGATTCTCACATCTGTATGGTTTTACAGATGATGAGTGGGAGTAAGTTTTTGGGAATTAGGTGATCATCCTCATTATATCGGAATTCATTGTAATTGGTGATATTTGAGGAAGTCACCTGGGTTGTTTGCCGGACGGCCAATATTTGGTTTTGAATATCCGTTGTTATGCACCAATTTCAAATTGATGTATCTGTACGTTTATTTTTATAAAGTGAGATATAACTTTTTGAAATTATGTCTATGACATTTACCTATATCAGCGGATGGTTGGGTAAGGAGTATTAAACAGCGTTGTAATTCTTCTTAACCATAAGTACAGTTTTCAACCTACCAGCGATTGAGTTATTAGACTCAGGGGACTTATACAGAGTATTATATGTTTTCCAGTGTCCATTAGGACAGAGGGGTTGGTACTCGTACTATATTCTGTTTACTTATGAGTTCTCTAGTTCTTAGACATGTGTTTCGTAGAAATGCTAGGTCCAAGTTTTGAGAAGTTATAGGTATATGAATAAAGTAGAGAACCAGGCGTTGCAAGTATCAGTATTCTTCAAAGAGATCGAAGATGTGATACTTGTGTATGGTATTCAGTTGATAGTAATGATTAAGAGAACTTGCTTCTCTTTTATGTTACTCATAATTGGAAGTACTCCTAAGTTGAGTAATGCTGATCGGCCTCCTTCCATTTAGTTGACCTGCACTGGAGACAGCTGCATGATTTGAATCTGGTTCTAATTAAATAAGTGCCTCTGTTTCTATATTGGATATAGAATAGTTCATATCTTAACAATGTTAAGATACGGGGAGTTGTCCGCCTTATGCTTAAAACCATATTCTGGATAACTCAAGGCACGTTTCTGTAACGGCTGTTTGTAGGTTGACCCGGGATATGACGAGAGTTGACTTTCTACCATCTGGAAGATCAATAGTGATATTGTTTTTGACTCGCCATAGTTTTAGTAAAATGGATTTTTTCAGAAAACAGTAGTGGGACTATGGTAGAACTGGAAGTGATTCCAGAATTGCAAACGATTACAGAAAATTTAATATGACCTAAAGATTCAATCTGGTTTGACATTCCATTGGCCACTCCGCAGATAAGGTGGGTAACCCCAGACACTCGAGAGGTACATCGGTAGCCTCAAAGACGGTGACATGGAGGTTCTTGTTTACCCAGACTTGCCATTGCTGTTGTTCCGGACTGTGATACCCGACAGGATGATGAGTATAGCGTCGTTCTAAACTGGCTTTAGAAGTGTATGTGTATATGACTCTGCCAAAGGGTTGTCATAGTCAGTGGGACCAGCGGAAGTATAGTGGATAGGTAGCTTATGTCTATTTATAGACTAAAGAAGATATAGCGGAGATAGATCATCTATTTCTGATGTGACAGTCATAGGTTTGACTTCATCAGAATAGGGGATGGATCTGTTAAGAAGATAGTAGGGTGTGATATCCTGGTATTTGGATGACATACACAGAGTAGGAAGTGAAATTCCTATACTGCGATCGGTTATACTTTGGTTGTCACACGGTGGTTTCTCAACATAGGACATGGATATTATATCAGATATTCTGGATACTAGATCTATCGTTTTAGATCTAGATTTGGGTAGTTTCCCAATCAGGGTACTTAGACAGCTTTCTAAGAGTATTTAGAATGGACGACTCCAGGCACGGTAGTGTACCTGCAGGTGATGGAGTCACCCTCTCTAAAGGTGTCTTATAGACTAAAGGGGAGAGGGATGCGCATGATCGGCAGATCACTTGCTTAGGCAATTGAGTTGATCATAAGATATCAAGTACCACACCAGATGTTGTTTTTGCACTAGATGCAATAAGATGATATTGATCCAATCCTGGAGAAACGGTCGGAAGCAGTTTTAGAACATAAGTGGATGTTCTAGGGATATGATAGCGGCAGCCTCTTTCAGGGGACGGTTATCATTCCAGGCTTCCAAGGTGACCTAGATGACAGAATGACTGTCGGAGTTATAGTTTTCCCTCAGACGAGGGGCAGTATTTTGGACAGGTGGTCCAAGCGGATACTGAGGGAGGCATGGCACAGGATACTGATTAAGTTCAGTTGACAATACAGTCTAAGAAATTTGGATTTGGAGTTCACTTTTGAACTAGGTCCCATCAGACATCCAAACAGATTCTAAGACAGGTATTGCTCATTTCGGGAGATGGATTTCTCCGCGAACTTGAGATAAAGAGAGACATAGAAAGAAACATCAGGGCGGATCCACTCATGAGGCTATTCCTCGAACGCAATAGTTTCGCAAACGGGCTTTGCGAGACTGATTAGTAGAGGAGTTGGGTGTTCGGTATCACACGGGCTGTGAGTATGCGACATTGCAATAGTTAGCCTTGAGTGCAAGTGGGAGATTGTTGGATATAGTGCCCTCAGAGTAAATTATTGGATCACAGGCACGTGATTGGAATGATTGAGGGAGGACCTATGCCGGTAGGACAGTCTTACCCAAGATGATAGTATGCTATCTGGTTTATCTTTATCATCGTGTACTGCTTTAGGAGACCTTACAGGTCGCTATTACACGTTGATAGAGCCCTTAGGATTCTTGCTTGACCTCCAGCAGTATGATGGCGATCATATACGCGGGAACTGGGGTCTATAAGCACATCCTTAAAAGGTCCCTAGTCGTGGGAGTTTTGAGACAGGGCATCGATAC
The DNA here is from genome assembly GCA_030015575.1 of Agapanthus africanus. Classification (NCBI taxonomy): domain Eukaryota; kingdom Viridiplantae; phylum Streptophyta; class Magnoliopsida; order Asparagales; family Amaryllidaceae; genus Agapanthus; species Agapanthus africanus. Next base: position 230,730,644 of record CM057343.1, read on the forward strand.
CCTAGAGTGGACTAGTGTATACAGTTGAGACCCGGACGAGGGGAGGTGGCCGGTCTCACAAGCCACTAGTGTTAGTTGGTTCACCTAAGATGTATATAGCTGCACAATGGGTTATGAGTACACCAGACAGGACTCGCCGGGAACATGCTAGTTAGTATTATACCTGACTTCAGATAGCAGTTCCCTGGTGACATGTGTACAGGTTAGTTCATTGACCTGAGATCGTCATTTGTCTCGTGTGAGTTCCCACTATACTTTGATTACTACCCTACCACGGCTCAAAGGAGTCGTGCAAACAGGTTTTAGTTGGGTACAGTCCCAAGCCACATGGAGGCAGTGAGCGGATCGGCAGGGGTTCGTCTCTCCTGGTATTGGGGGTGAGGTCGCGCTGTGTCTAGGAGAGCCATTACACGAAGTCCTTGGCCAAGGCAAGAGATTTACTGGTAGGTATTTCAGTAGTATCTCAGGGTGTTCTGGGCTACACTCCGACATGACTTGTACCGCTTTTGGTGGTCTGACTTTTACCAACCCCCTATGCCAGCCATGCGATACTCATAGACGAACGGACCGGACTGTACGGATATTGTCACTGACAGGCTCAGTAGGGTGTCAGGATGAGTTCGCTCATCGACGTTCCTTTTGGTCAATACCTGGTTGCCCGTTACGTATGGCTAATACCTCTAACGTGCTAGTGGTTAAATCCATAGCCAAAGTATTGAAGAGTGTTTAGAGTCCCCCACAGATAGTTTCTCAAGTTTCGGACGAAACGCTGTAAGGGCCGTATGGATATATGGCAGGGTTCGATCATATACGTGCGGTATTGCACGAATCATGATCGGACGGATAATACTAGCGGGCTTTGGTTTAAGCCGGATCCTAGTATTATACAGTGTAGATTTTGTCTCATTGCGTTTGTATTCGGTCGGAATACAAATGCGGATATGTATATACAGTCGCAGGGTTTTCCTGGAATTTATTACGGGATCGTTTTTTTGAAGTTGCCAGTTTACATTCCGTTTCGGCTTGTTTTCCTTTGTTCCTTCATGGCCGAATTTTTGTGATGGGAGGGGCATATTTGCAAATGTGCAAATTAGCAAAGTGGAGGGTGTTTTTTGTGTTATGAGGGTTCATGATAATTCAAGCATCATTTGATACCTTTTGCATCATTTCCTTTGCATTAAATGAGATGGGATTGAGTTGGATTTGTAAAAGACTTGGGTGTGACTTCTTTTCCTAGTTATCATACATTTTCTTTTCTTTTGTTTTATCCCTTTTTCCTCCTCCCATTTTCATGGCCGGCCACTACATTGGGAGAGCCCAATGTGTGTGGAAAAAATGATTCATATCATTTTTACAACAAAAATTCCTAAGCTCATCTCCAAAAGTTTTTCCTTCACCTCCATCCAAAAATGGCAACTTCACAAACCCTTGAGGCAAACCGTTCTACACTCAATCTACAGCAATATTGGACACGTCGACTTGCCAACTTCGTGTCCGAGTTACCTCGGTCCAGAGGTGGGAGCCTGTAAAAAGACTTCTCGATGTGGTGCCCTTTCCGACGAGGAGATGAAGACCGGAGTTGCCGCGGGGAGATCGGGATGGTGGCCTAAGACCGAAGGACACGGATCGCTCGGTATAGCTCTCTACCCTTTCTCTAGTTTGCTAGTAGTAGCTTAATGGTCCGATTCGGGTTTATAGTACGCGGTAGCGCCGGTAGACCCGGTCTCGACTCTTCTTGACGGTCTCCCACTGGACCCTAGAACCCGGTTACTTGTGCTCCCCACCTTGGGTCAAGCTAATGCGGAAAAGTAAATAATATACAATGGTGACATCATCCTCAGCCCGGAAGTACCCCAATAAAAGAATATTACATACAAATAAATTTTACATGAATGAAAATAAAAACCCTTATCTCACATAAAACCCCCGGCTATTTAAAACGCGACGATCCAATATAACATATCACAGCAACACATAATATCTCATATCATCAACGTAAGCAAGTATGCGTATCCCGATTGTCAATGATGTATAGCAACGAAGCCGACGATACACCACATACTACGCTTACGGTCACAGAAAAGAAAATGTAAAACTACAACAGTTAGAATATGCAACCTCCTTAGACATCTCATGCCTAACCAAATGAATTCCTTAGACATCGCATGCCTAACAATTATAAACCCCGCATTTTAGTCTCATTATCAAAAACTCTTTTCAATATCAAGTCGGGAAATTCAAGAAGATTCCAGACATCCTGATTGAATGCTCGTCGCAAAGTTTAGTAGACGGTCGCACCCCCGATGCCATCGACGAAGTGCACTAAGGCGGAATACCGCTGCCGTGAGCACCTGAACGGATGCTTTTGGCGACGGGGTTCTCCTACAGTCACTTGGTCGGGGCTATGGGGCATGGCTATCTATTAAGTTTACCCGGCGAGTATCCACGTACGCTACGTGATTGCGATAGACTTTTGATCACATCAAAATCCCGTGGCAACCGATCAATTGAGACTAAACTGATAGATTTATAACATTCAAATTAGTTATCTCATAACTACATGTGGATTCCAAATATTGTATCACATCCCAGATAAATAGACAATGTTAAACTTTCCGATCGAATAATCAAACACCCAAGTTTTCCAAATAGCTCAACACTAGAGCGGAGTTTAAAAGCATCTATCACATGCCACAGTACCAATGGTCCAGCCGTAGAAGGGTCAAACGAACGCCTCACATGTGGCAACGCCGTACTGCCATAAACCCTAAGGTTTAGAGGCGGTTCAGACGGTCACATAATCAAGTTAAGGTTTTTTGTCTTCTAGATGTTAGTTATATGTATGCCCTAGAGGCCATTACTATACATAGGATGTATATTGTAGTGGATGCTTGGACATATATAGAGAGGACTTTCTTGCTCGACATGATAGTATGCTATCTGGTTGCACTTTACCTTAACATGTACACTGATTGTCTCTCTGTTACATGTTGGTAAAGCCCTTAGGATGTGTACTTGAATACCTGGACTATGATGCAGATCATACTAGTGGGGACATGGTAGTCCATAAGTACATCCTTCAAGGTCCCTAGTCGTGGGTGTATCGAGACGGGGCATCGATATACCAGTGTAGACTAGCGTATACCTTCTCGACCCATACAGATGGGCGATGGATGATCCCATATCCATTGGTGTTTGACATCAGAGATGATATACGGGTGCTCAGTAGAGACTGGGTACACTGGACGGACTCGCCGAGAACTCCCAGATGGTATTATACCTTATGTCAGATGGCAGTTCTCTGGTGACACTGGTACAGAGTAGTCTGTTGACCCGAGATCGTCATAGAGTCTTGTGTGGTTCCCACTGTGCTTTGATTTCCACCTTACCACGTCCAAGAAGGCGTGCAAAACGGTGGTTTTTGGGTACAGTCCCGAGTCACATGGAGGCAATGAGCGATAGGAGGGGATTCGTCTCTCTCGGTATAGGGAGTTGATGTTGCGCTGTGTTCGATTGGCTATAACCGGAAATCCCTGGCCAGGGTTGCTGAGATTTACTGGTAAGTGTTACCTGTAGTTTCTCGAACTGTTATAGACTTCATATCGACACGACTTTTCGAGCTATTGGGGTCTGACGTTTACCACCCCTAGGCGAGATATGCGACATATCAGACGATCAGACCGGACTGTACGGTAGTGTTACTGGTTGGATTCACTGGAGTGTGAGCTGGCTTGCTCGTCGATCTTCTGATCGCTCAATACCCGGGTGGCCGTTACGTTTAGCAGACCGCTTGCGGCTTATGGGTGTTTGATATGATCATCACCTGTTGCCGGCGTATTGACGAGTCTTTAGAGTCCTACACAGAGGTTTCCTGGCTCAAGCGAAACGAAATAGGAGCGCATATGAGATATGTGCGGGACCGAGAATAATGCGTGTATGTGATACTGTATTCTATTCTCGCGATGATTGTATCGAATGGTTGTATGCGATATAACCTAGTTATCGAATCGAGGAATGATTCGATAAGCCGATACATTGTATATTAGTCGGTTATATGCGATATGACCGGATCGTTAAATCAAGTGTTGATTTAATGATTTAATGCATAATTATATATTTGATATATTACTTTGCATTAACTAGTATTGGTTCATTTTAAATGGATTTTCTCACTTTTTGTGCACATTGTATATGTGATATACATTTGTACACAAGTTTGTATCATGTTTGATAATGCATGCTAACTTGGGTTTGTGTAAAGACTAAACCATGGTTATATGAATGGTTAGGGTTTTGTTTTCTTTTTCTTTTATCTTATTTAGGTATTCATTTTGAAAATGATAAGCTTAAAGAGAAAGAATGGTGGCTTCATTTGTAGTTTAGTTGAAGCTTCATGAATCTTTGACCTAGTCCACCATTCTTGTCTCTTGCTTAACCATAACCATCATATCTAACCATGGTCTATTCTCTACACTAAACTAAGGTTAGTATTATGATAAGTATTGATTTTCCTTTTCATTTTAATAACTTATCATAATATTATCATCTTCTTCTTCTTCTTCTTCAAGAAGAAAACCTAGACTTCATCAATGGTGACTTGATGAAATGAGTGAAAAATCCAATTCTAAAGTGAACCCACTTCCTATTTCTTCATCCTCTACCTCTTGCCAAGTAGTATAGGGTATTTCCTTCACAAGTTTTCATGGCTTGGTGAAGGTGGAGCTTGATCTAGTGATGCCTCGACGTAGATCATCTTCGGCGTCGTAGTCGATGACCTAGCCCGTCCATTCTCCGATGAAGCCGACACTAGAGCCCGGGATCCGATGATCGCAGCGAGGAGACATCATCACGGAGCTATGGTGGTGGAGCACCGGATCTACAAAGGTTGTATTTCCGTTACACTTTAGTTAAGTTGTTAACTAGCTTGTTGTTTCGCCTATATATCTAGTTAACGATCCGTATTAGGGTTTCTCGGCACCCGTAAAATTTGAAATTGGCATGGTTGATGCCTTGTGAGACCTCTATAGTGTGCCTAGGAACCCTACAGTGGTATCAGAGCCTAGCTAGAGCCTTAGGCGATGTGTAGACGATGTTTGAAACCCGATCGAACCAAAACCCTAACCCCAAAATAGCTCTCTGGACTTTTTCTAAAAACTGGGATTTTTCCAAATTAAAAATATGCAGAAAAATCAGCAGGGAATCCTAAGAATTACTGTGCAACATGTGTCCATGATTCCTCTAAAGTGCGGTAGAACCGCGGCAGAGGCCTGGCTTCTGCGGCGGTTCCGCGGCCGTATGATGACGTCACCCACCCAATTTTGCACAGTAACTTCCTTTATTCAGTGCTGAGTTCTCTGGGTATTTTTAAATATTATTCAAGAGTTGAATTTTCTGGGGTTGTTTTGGGGATTCGTTTATTCGATCGGATTGTCAAACTCTGTCTATGTGTCTTTCCGGATAATTTTTGAATATGTTAAAAAGTTCGACCGGATATAAATACCCAATTTTTCCCCCTGTCGGGAAATTTCCAAGTGTTGGATTTTTCCGTGGTTTAACGATGTTCTAAGTAGTGCAAGTAACGCGATGGACCCTATAGAAGACAACAAACCTTAACTCGATTATGTGACCGTCTTGAACTGCCCTTTGAACCTTCGGGTTTGGGGCAGTACGGCGTGCCACATGTGAGGCGTTGGCTTGACCCTTCTACGGCTGGACCGTTGGTACTGAGGCATGAAGTGAATGGCTTTGAACTTATTTCATGTGTTGAGCTGTTTCGGGAAAACTTGGGTGTTCGATCGGAAAGTTTAACATTTTCTATTTATCTAGAATGGATTACAATAATTGGAATTCACAAGTAGTTATGAGATAACTGAATGAATGTTATAAACATAGCAGTTTAGTCTCACTTGATCGGTTGCTACGGAATTTTGATGTGATCAAAAGTCCGTCGCAATCACGTAGCGTACGCGGATACTCGCCGGGTAAACTTAATAGACAGCCTCACTCCATAGCCCCGACCAAGTGACTGTAGGAGAACCCCGTCGCCGAAAGCATCCATTCGGGTGCTCGCGGTAACGGTGTTCCGCCTTAGTGCACTTCGTCGACGGCATCGGGGGTGCGACCGTCTACTAAAGTTTGCGACGAGCATTCGATCAGGTTGTCGGGAATCCTGTTGAATTGCCCGACTTGGTATTGAAAAGAGTTTTCGATTTTGAGACTAAAATGCGGGGTTTATAATTGTTAGACATGCGATGTCTAAGGAATTCATTTGATTAGGCATGCGATGTCTATGTAGGTTGCGGATTCCAACTGCTGTAGTTTTACACTTTCTTTTCTGTGACCGTAAGTGTAATATGTGCTATCGCCGGTTTCGTTGCTATATGTCAACGACAATTGGGATGCGCATATTTACTTACGTTGATGACATATGATGTTATGTGTTGCTGGATATGTTATATTGGATCGTCGTGTTTGAATAGCCGGGGGTTTTTATGTGAGATGAGTGTTTTTCATTTTCATTCATGTAAAAACTTGTATGTAATATTCTTTTATTGGGGCACTTCCAGGTAGCGGAAGTTGTCACCTTTTGTATATTATTTACTTTTCCGCACTAGGATAGACCCAAGGAGGGGAGCACAAGTAACCGGGTTCTGGAGTCCAGTGGGAGACCAACTCGAGGAGTCGAGTCCGGGTCTCCTAACTCTAGAATTGGTAGGGTTGCTTGCCGCTCTCGTAGGGGTCTAGGGGTGTGGGTTTGGCTATTCATCGCGACCGTGGAATCCGTGTTTTATACTGGCTCGTATTGAAAACACGGACGTCCTAGTATATCCAATATTTCATATGTTTCTTCTGCTGCGATATCTGTGATGTGATCATGTGATGTTCTGTGATAGATACTGTATATAGTATATATGATATATTATATAGGCGTTACTTATGTTTTACACCCGCGCTAGCCCTGCCCCGCTCTGCCGTTAGTTACCTAACCTAACGGTGCATGAGGGGACATCGAGGCGAATACGGATGGCATAAGTGTACGTCGTATTTATCTGTGATGTTTAGGTGCTTAAATGATGGGACTTCATTAATGTGATTAATGAAATAAAAGAAACCTAAGATGTTGTAGAATCGAATTTCAAAATAAAACAGGTAGCTACAGTTCTTGCTTTGCACAGCGGTATATATGATATATCCTGCACCTTATTCGATGAGGAAAGGACCGAGATCCCTTCACCGGGAGTGACTCCTTTAGCAATAACTGGCTGATGCTACACACCCGGTTTGTCTTTTGATTGCTTTTAAGTGTTTTTTCTTTGCACAGTGATATATATGATATATCCCGCACCTCATTTGACGAGGAAAGGACCGACGATCCCTTCACCGGGAGTGACTCCTTTAGCAAAACTAGAAAAGCCTCAAAGACACTCCATTTCAAAATCATTTGATTCTACAACGATATCAAGTTCATTACGCAATAGGTTTTCAGAAAAACCTGTCGTAGCCCTCCGTCATTTCAGATAAGTAGTAGTTAGTATTCGTGCTGCGTTTGTTGGCCTTTGTCAAGGCGCAGTGTGCGGTAGCTAACTGGTGCTTATCTTTTTATGCATATGATGCAGATTGGATTAGGGTAGTCGTGCGACCTTGTTGGCCTTTGTCAAGGGCCGTGCGGGTGGGTTTAATTCAATCAAGAAATGACGGGTTGAACTTGACTAGCATCCTATGGTTTGTTGTCCTTTGTCAAGGTCATAGGAGGTTAGGGGCAAAATATTATCGGGAATTTCAAGTGTTGAAATTTGCAATGAGATTGCATACCTTCTACGAGATAGTTGGATCCCGATACCCGCTGCGAGTAATTGTTACTCCTGGGAGAGTTTTACACATTGCAATTAGCTGATCAAGTAGGTGTCTAGAAAGGTGTCAACGGGGTTACGCCTCTGGGAAAACGAGGTTTACATTAATTAGGTTCGTGCGAAAGCACGGGGGACCTCCCTCAAAGTACCGACACTGGCCTGGCTGAAAGATTGGCGAACTTGTAGTGTGTAATTAATCCCGGCTAGTCTTTCCTTTTAGAGTTTGAAGGAAGATTTGATAAAAAGCAGTGGGAGCCATCCTGATTAGATAAAATAATAACCAATCTATTCTTGTAAGAGCGCACGCTGAGTGTTTTCTTCTCTCTCTCTCCTGGTAGAGACCATATCACGCCTTAATCAAGATAATAATACGGATTATTGACCGAACCCGCTTATTATACTGAGCTGGGGAACGTTGGTCCCGCTCCAACTTATAATTGTTATAAGACAGAGCAGGAAATTGGGGAATACCAGAATTCCCTTGCCGCCCAAACGAAGAGAGTGCATGCTGATGCATCATCTTCGGGTGTGTTCATTATGCAGAACTGTTTCTCAGTGTCCTTTACGTCCTGGGTATATGATACCGGATCAGCATCCCGCATATGTAATATGTTACATAGGGCTATAGGAAGGTAGAGAACTGAGAACGGATGATAAGTTTCATGAGACAGAAAACGGGGCAAGTGTTGCAGCCAAGTCTGTTGGTCACTGTCACCCTGTATTACCAATACATTGATTCGAAACGAATGTTATTAGATACCGAACATGATATACAAAATCATATCCATCTCTTTATTAGTAAAGAAATGATAAAATTTTGTATAGTTGGATAATGTTTTGAACATTTCCTATATCAAAAGTTGATCGGTTTAGGCACGTTATCTAAAAGCATTAAAGTTCTAAATCAAACTACAGTTCCTAGTATACAGAACAAACACAAGAGGAAGTGTTCAGAAATGAACGAATCCTTCTTGAGGTATTGTAGACTAGGTCATATCAATGCGACCCGACTAGATGAAGTTACATATAGATGCATATTTAAATGAGTTTGAATTTACATCTTGTGAAACTTGCCAGTCATGTCACAAAGATAAGATGACCATAGCTCTGTTTATTGGAAACAGAGAAAGTGTTAGTGAACTCTTGGGATGATACATGTTGATGTATAAAGGTCCCTTGTCTACACATGCCAAGACTGGTTCTTTGTACTTCATTACATTCTCTGATAATCTCTCAAGATTCAGACATATGTTCCTGTTGAAACACAAGTCCGAACCTTTTGAGATATTCACGGAATATAAGTTAGAAGTAGAGAACCAAAATACGGGTATAAGTATTATGTCCTTTGATGTGATCAAGGAGGAGAATACTTGAGCACGGAATTCCTGGACTTTTCTAAAGGAGAATGAGATTCTCTCTCAGCATTACTCCTCCGTATACACCATAGCACGATGGTATATCGGGGTGGAGCAATCACACCCTATATGATAAGGTGTGCTTTATGATGAATACTACTGAGTTACCTATTTCCTTTCTGGGAGTTATGCACTTGAGAAGCTGCATACCTATTGAATAAGGTTCGAATCAAATATGTGCCTACCGCTTCATATGTGATATGGAAAGGGAAGAGCCCATATCTTAAGTTAGTTAAGATTTGGGGTTGTCCGGGCTATGTCTAAAAGCATAATCCGGACAAGCTCGAGGCAAGGTCTGTTATGTAGTACTGGAAATGTTCCAGCCATACAAATTGCAGCTGATGATTTGATAGAACCAAAAGAATTCAATAGATTCCAACGAACCTCAGCCTCTCCGCCGATCTAGTAGGGTTCCTCATCCATCTGAGAGATACTTCGGTTTCTCTATGACAGTGGGAGCGAGGATTGCATCATGAGATGATGACCCAACTAGTTTCGAGCTGGCCATCAGGAGTGGGACTCTGTAAGAATGGCTGGATGCTTAGCGATCTGAGATGGAATCCATGTACACCAACAAAGTATGGACTTTGGCTGCTATATCTGAAGGGTTAAATCCCCATCAGGAGCAAGTATATCTTGAGAAGATTACTTGGTGTAGATGGAAAAGTTGAGACTTTCAAAGCTAGACTTGTTAAAGGTCTTCGTCATCGACCAGGCGTAGATAATGATGAAACCTTTTCCAGTACGTATGCTTAAGTCCATCCAGATACTACTTGCCACGGCTACATACCATGACTACGATATCTGGTGGTTGGGTGTCATGACAACTTTTCTAAATAATGTTTTGGAAGAGAACGTCTGTAAGTACACGGCCAGAGGGCTTCGTAGACAGTGGAAGCAGCGAAAACGTGTATAAGATGCTTTATAAGATAAAGCAGGCATCGCGGAGTTGGAACATCTGTTTTGATGGATTAGTCAAAGAAGTTGACATCATCAAAATGGTAGATGAACCTTGTATAAACAAAAAGGTAGTAGGGAGTATGGTGACGATCCTCGTAGAGTACGTGGATGACATACTCTTGATAGGGAAAGAGTTTCCTATGCTACGCTCGATCAATCTCCGCTTATCACAATAATTCTCCACATAGGATCAAAGTGATACCTCCTAAATCCTGGTTTTTTTGGATCTATGAGATAGATCTAAATGGATGTTAGGATTCTCACTAGTTGTAGTGAGACGGTATCAACCGATACTGGGGAGAATCACTGGAAGGGTTCCAGGGTGATAAAGACGACTGAATATCAGTCACATGCATTGTCTTTACCCTCAGTAAAGGGGCGGTATGTTGGAAGGGTTCTAAACTAGATACCGTGGCATACTAGACGATTAAGGCTGGATACATCGCTACTTAAGATGCTACCAAAGAGGCAGTCTGGGTGTATATTGGTTCATGAGATGAACTTTGTTCCTCCCATTGTGTGACAATGGAGTTGTGGCTTATGCCATGGAACGCCGGTCCCATCAGTGATCCAGACATATTCCAAGGCAGTATTACCTGATCATGGAGATGGTTGATCTCCAAGGGATCGAGGTTAGGAGAGTAGACTCAGAGGACAACACGGTGGATCCACTCACAAAGGCCTTTTCCCAGAGAGAGACTTTCATCGGATGGTTGAGTATGAGATATTACAACCACTGCTATCAGATGGCCCTAGTGCAAGTGGGAGATTGTTAGTTATATGTACGCCCTAGAGGCCATTACTATACATAGGATGTATATTGTAGTGGATGCTTGGACATATATAGAGAGGACTTTCTTGCTAGACATGATAGTATGCTATCTGGTTGCACTTTACCTTAACATGTACACTGATTGTCTCTCTGTTACATGTTGGTAAAGCCCTTAGGATGTGTACTTGACTACCTGGACTATGATGCAGATCATACTAGTGGGGACATGGTAGTCCATAAGTACATCCTTCAAGGTCCCTAGTCGTGGGTGTATCGAGATGGGGCATCGATATACCAGTGTAGACTAGCGTATACCTTCTCGACCCATACAGATGGGCGATGGATGATCCCATATCCATTGGTGTTTGACATCAGAGATGATATACGGGTGCTCAGTAGAGACTGGGTACACTGGACGGACTCGCCGAGAACTCCCAGATGGTATTATACCTTACGTCAGATGGCAGTTCTCTGGTGACACTGGTACAGAGTAGTCTGTTGACCCGAGATCGTCATAGAGTCTTGTGTGGTTCCCACTGTGCTTTGATTTCCACCTTACCACGTCCAAGTGGGCGTGCAAAACGGTGGTTTTTGGGTACAGTCCCGAGTCATATGGAGGCAATGAGCGATAGGAGGGGATTCGTCTCTCCCGGTATAGGGAGTTGATGTTGCGCTGTGTTCGATTGGCTATAACCGGAAATCCCTGGCCAGGGTTGCTGAGATTTACTGGTAAGTGTTACCTGTAGTTTCTCGAACTGTTATAGACCTCATATCGACACGACTTATCGAGCTATTGGGGTCTGACGTTTACCACCCCTAGGCGAGATATGCAACATATCAGACGATCAGACCGGACTGTACGGTAGTGTTACTGGTTGGATTCACTGGTGTGTGAGCGGGCTTGCTCGTCGATCTTCTGATCGCTCAATACCCGGGTGGCCGTTACGTTTAGTAGACCGCTTGCGGCTTGTGGGTGTTTGATATGATCATCACCTGCTGCTGGCGTATTGACGAGTCTTTAGAGTCCTACACAGAGGTTTCCTGGCTCAAGCTAAACGAAATAGGAGCGCATATGAGATATGTGCGGGACCGAGAATAATGCGTGTATGTGATACCGTATTCTATTCTCGCGATGATTGTATCGAATGGTTGTATGCGATATAACCTAGTTATCGAATCGAGGAATGATTCGATAAGCCGATACATTGTATATTAGTCGGTTATATGCGATATGACCGGATCGTTAAATCAAGTGTTGATTTAATGATTTAATGCATAATTATATATTTGATATATTACTTTGCATTAACTAGTATTGGTTCATTTTAAATGGATTTTCTCACTTTTTGTGCACATTGTATATGTGATATACATTTGTACAAAGTTTGTATCATGTTTGATGATGCATGCTAACTTGGGTTTGTGTAAAGACTAAACCATGGTTATATGAATGGTTAGGGTTTTGTTTTCTTTTTCTTTTATCTTATTTAGTTATTCATTTTGAAAATGATAAGCATAAAGAGAAAGAATGGTGGCTTCATTTGTAGTTTAGTTGAAGCTTCATGAATCTTTGACCTAGTCCACCATTCTTGTCTCTTGCTTAACCCTAACCATCATATCTAACCATGGTCTATTCTCTACACTAAACTAAGGTTAGTATTATGATAAGTATTGATTTTCCTTTTCATTTTATTAACTTATCATAATATTATCATCTTCTTCTTCTTCTTCTTCAAGAAGAAAACCTAGACTTCATCAATGGTGACTTGATGAAATGAGTGAGAAATCCAATTCTAAAGTGAACCCACTTCCTATTTCTTCATCCTCTTCCTCTTGCCAAGTAGTATAGGGTGTTTCCTTCATAAGTTTTCATGGCTTGGTGAAGGTGGAGCTTGATCTAGTGATGCCTCGACGTAGATCATCTTCGGCGTCGTAGTCGATGACCTAGCCCGTCCATTCTCCGATGAAGCCGACACTAGAGCCCGGGATCCGATGATCGCAGCGAGGAGACATCATCACGGAGCTATGGAGGTGGAGCATCGGATCTACAAAGGTTGTATTTCCGTTACACTTTAGTTAAGTTGTTAACTAGCTTGTTGTTTCGCCTATATATCTAGTTAACGATCCGTATTAGGGTTTCTCGGCACCCGTAAAATTTGAAATTGGCATGGTTGATGCCTTCTGAGACCTCTATAGTGTGCCTAGGAACCCTACACTAGACAGTCCACCGCGTTACTTGCATGATTTTCCGAAAATTTCAAACTCGAGAAAAAATCCAACTTTTGAAAAATTTTCCTACAGGGGAAAAAGTGAGTTATTGATATCCGTTCGAACTTTTTAACAGGTTCTAAAATTATCCGGAAAAACATAAACGAAGTTAAATTATCTGATCAAATCAACGAGTCCCTAATACATCCCAGAAAACTCAACTCTTGAGTATATTAAAAATTCCTAGAACAATTAAAAAGGACCAAAGAATAATTACCTGAAGTACCAGGTACCAAATCGAAATTTTGGCCGCGGAACCGCCGCCAAACCCTTGGTTTGGCCGCGGTTTCCGCTGTCACATGGGCGCATTAATGGGTCGTACTTCACAGTAATTCTTAGTTTTGCCTGCTTAATTTTCTGAGTATTTTTAATCTGAAAAATGTCAACTTTTGAAAAAATATCCAGAAACTAGGTCTTATCGGGTATTCGGAGTTCGATCGGACTTTAAACTTTGCCTAGACTTCGCCTAAAGCTCTAGCTTGGCTCTAATACCACTGTAGGGATGCTAGGCACACGCACAAGGGTCTACGAGGCATCAACCATGCCCGATTTAAAATTTAGCCGTGCTGAACAACCCTAACCAAGATCTTTATAATATAGTTTAGGCGAAAACAAGCATGTTAAACACTTTAACGCTAAGTGAGAGGGATTAAAACCTTTGTAGATCCGGTCCTTCACTTCTAAAGCTCCGTGTTGAGGTCCCTTCACTACGATCATCGTGCATCCGGACTCTAGAGAGGCTCCACGAAGAGAATGATGCATGCTTGCTTCCGATCTTCGATAACAAAGATGATCTACCTTGAAGTTTCATTAACACAAGCTCTCACTCACTAAATGAAGTGAACACCCTCATCTAAATGGCAAGGATAGATGAGGATGATGAAGTAGGATTTTTAGCTCTCATTTATAATCTTTTTCTCACACATAAATCATCACTTAGAAAAAGCTAGAAACCTTTTTCCATGAAGAACTCAAGTAAGAAGATGAAGAATTATCATTTGTGATGAATAATGAAATGTTGTCATAATCATTTAAGCAACCATGGTTCATTTAACCTTTGTAGAGATTTAACAAGGGCTAGGGTTTTGGTTGGGTTAAAGCATGAGTCACTTAAAAATATCAACACAAATATCTTTGCTCATGACAAAAAGAAAAGCTTCTAGAAGCTACAAGAATGAGCTAACCCAAATCAAACCATAACCTTGTTTAATCTCCACTAATCATTTTGCATTAGTAATTATAACATGTTACGATATTATATATCACGTATATAATATTTATTGTAACAAAATAAAATAATACAATTAACATATATCGCATATATATCAATGTATTACCCGAGTGAGAAAAAGAATCTTTTAGTAAGCTAATATTAGTTAATGTAATTTAATATATCATATATATTATTATACATTAAATTATCGAATCAACACTTGATCCGACAATCCGGCTATACCGCATATAACCGACTAATATCTCATTTACCGATTCATCGCATCAACACTTGATCCGATGACCCTGGTGATATCAAATATCTCGAGAATAGAATACGGTATCTCATATCGCATTATCCTCGGTGACGCACATATCACATATGTGCTCCTACTCCGTTTTTCCTGAGCCGAGAAACCTCTGTGTAGGACTCTAAAGAATCGTCAATACGCCGGCAGTAGGTGATAATCATATCAAACACCCACAAGCTGCAAGCGGTCAGCTAAACGTAACAGCTACCCAGGTATTGAGCGATCAGAAGATAAAAAAGCAAGCATGTACATTCTCTTGCGAATCCAATCAGTAACACTCCCGTACAGTCTGGTCTCGTCTTCTGATATGTCGCATATCTCGCCTAGGGGTGGTATATGTCAAACCCCACTAGCTTGATAAGTCATGTCGATATGAGGTCTATAACAGTTCGAGAAACTACTGATAACACTTACCAGTAAATCTCAGCAACCCTGGCCAGGGATTTCCATTTATAGCCAATCGAACACCGCACAATATCTACTCACTATACCGGGAAAGACGAATCCCCTCCTATCGCTCATTGCCTCCATGTGATTCGGGATTGTACCCAAAAGCCACCTTTTTGCACGCCCTCTTAGACGTGGTATGATGGAAATCAAAGCACAGTGGGAATCATACAAGACTCTATGACGATCTCGGGTCAACATACTACTCTGTACCAGTGTCACCGGAGAACTGCCATCTGACGTGAGGTATAATACCATCTGGGAGTTCTCGGCGAGTCCGTCCAGTGTACCCAGTCTCTACTGAGCACTCGTACACCATCCTTGATGTCAAACATCGATGGATATGGGATCATCCATCGCCCATCATATGGGTCAAGATGCGTATACGCTAGTCTACTCTGGTGTATAGATGCCCTGTCTCAATACACCTTCGACTAGGAACAGTTATAGGATGTACTCGTCCACTACAGTGGCCCCACTAGTATGATCTCATCATAGTCCCAGTAATCGAGTACATATCCTAAAGGCTTTATCAACATGTAACATAGAGACAATCAGAGTACATGTTAAGATAAAGTACAACCAGATAGCATACTATCATGTCGAGCAAGAAAGTTCTCCCTATATATGTCCAAGCATCCATTACAATATACATCGTATGTACAGTAATGGCCTCTAGGGCATACATATAACTAACATACCCAGGTCAAGACAGGGTGTGACTCCATTTGGGTGTTTGTTGTCTTGTTAACGAAAGCGGCTCACATCCTTCTAGTGAAGACTACTTTCGGTTATGCTCAGTTTGCTCAATTGTACTTTGGTAAATTTGACTGTTTGCATGGAGTTCCTTCATGCATTGTATCCAATAGAGGCATCCAGTTCACTAGCCGTCTTTGGAAGAAGTTTCCGGAAGCCTTGGGTACCTGGTAGAGCTTTAGCACAGCTTTCTATCCATAGACCTATGGTCAGTCAGAGCGGACTATACAGACCCTGGAGGATATGCTTTGTGCGTGCGTACATAATTTTGGTAGTAGTTGGGATCATCACTTGCCGCTGATAGAGTTCTCCTACAACAACAGCTTTCAGGAGACTATTCAGATGGCACCTTTTGAGGCTTTGTGTGGAAGGAAGTGTTGATCGCCAGTCTGTTGGACCGAAGTCCGCGAGAGCAGGATTTTTGGACCCCAGCTAGTCAAGAAACTTCGGAGATGATCCAGTTGATTCAGGAAAGGATGAGAGCAGCCCAGTGTAGTCAGAAGTCATATGCCGACCGTCGTTGTCACAGACTTGAGTTCGCAGTGGGAGATCATGTATTCCTATGGATTTTTCCGATGAATTGGCATGTTGAGTTTTGGGAAGAAGGGAAGCTTAGTCACAGATTGTAGGTCCTTTAGAAATCCTTGAGCGAGTTAGTTTCGTTGCATATCGTTTTGCACTTCAACCCAGATTTCTGGATGTTCATCCCGTATTCATTGTGTCGATACTTCGCAAATACCTTCATGACCCTTTGATTTAGCCGTTGGAGATAGTGCCTTCAGAGTCAATTATTGGATCACAGGCACGTGATTGCAATGATTGAGTGAGGACCTATACCGGTAGGACAGTCCGACTCAAGATGATAGTATGCTATCTGGTTTATCTTTATAATCGTGTGCTACTTTAGGTGACCTTACAAGTCACTATTGCGCGTTGATAGAGCCTTTAGGATTCTTGCTTGACAGCCAGCAGTATGATGGCGATCATATACGTGGGAGCTGGGGTCTATAAGCACATCCTTAAAAGGTCCCTAGTCGTGGGAGTTTTCGAGACAGGGCATCGATACTCCAGAGCATACTAGTGTATACAGTCGAGACCCCGACGAGGGGCGGTGGCCGGTCTCACAAGCCACTGGTGTCAGTTGGTTCACCTAAGATGTATACAGGTGCACATTGGGTTATGAGTACACTGGACAGGACTCGCCGAGAACATGCTAGTTGGTCTTATACCTGACGTCAGATAGCAGTTCCCTGGTGACATGTGTACTGGTTTGTTCATCGACCTGAGATCGTTATTTGTCTCGTGTGAGTTCCCATTGTACTTTGATTACTACCCTACCACGGCTCAAAGGAGTCGTGCAAACAGCTTTTAGTTGGGTACATTCCCGAGCCACAAAGAGGCAGTGAGCGGATCTTCAGGGGTTCGTCTCTCCCGGTATTGGGGGTGAGGTCGCGCTGTGTCTAGGAAAGCCATTACACGAAGTCCTTGGCCAAGGCAGGAAATTTACTGGTAGGTATTCCAGTAGTATCTCAGGGTGTTCTGGGCTACACTCCGACACGACTTGTACCGCTTTTCTGGGTCTGACTTTTACCAACCCCCTAGGCTCGCCATGCGATGCTCATAGACGAACGGACTGGACTGTACGGATATTGTCACTGACAGGCTCAGTAGGGTGTCAGGATGAGTTCGCTCATCGACGTCCCTTTTGGTCAATACCTGGTTGCCCGTTACGTATGGCTAATACCTCTGACGTGCTAGTGGTTAAATCCACAGCCAAAGTGTTGACGAGTCTTTAGAGTCCCCCACAGACCGTTTCTCAAGTTTCGGGCGAAACGCTGTAGAGGCCGTATGGAGATATGGCAGGGTTCGATCATATACGTGCGGTATTGCACGGATCATGATCGGACGGATAATACTAGCGGGCTTTGGTTTAAGCCAGATCCTAGTATAGTACAGTGTAGATTTTGTCTCATTGCATTTTTATTCGGTCGGAATACAAATGCGGGTATGTATATACAGTCGCGGGGTTTTCCTGTAATTTATTACGGGATCGGTTTTTTGAAGTTTCCATTTTGCATTCCATTTCGGCCATTTTCCTTTGTTTCTTTCCTTGGCTGAAAATTGGTGGAGGAGGGCTTATTTGCAAATATGCAAATTAGGAATGTGGAGGGTGTTTTTTGTAAGTTGTTGTGACATGATAGGTTCATGATGATTCTACCATCTTTTGACTTCTCATGGTTCATCATTACTTGACTTTGGTGTTATGATGGTTGATGGAGTGGAGACATGGTTGTGATCATATTCTTCTCATCATCACACTTTATTCATTCTTGCATTATTGCTTCCCCCCTTGACTTTTCTCTCATTCCCTTCACAAGAGAGGGCCGGCCATTTTGATGTAGGGGGTGTCCAATTTTTTAGTGTGGGGTTTTCATCTCTTTTGGCTTTCACAAAAACCCCTTAGCTCATCTCCAAAGTATATCTCCTTCTACACTTCCAAAATGGCAACTTCCTTAATCCCATTGAGACAAAAGAGTTCTACACCATCCTACAGTATTCTTGGACACGTCGGCTCGCCAACTTCATGCCCGAGTTGCCTCGGTCCAGAGGTGGGAGCCCGTAAATGAACCCGGCGATGTGGTGCCCTTCCAACGAGGAGATGAAGACCGGAGATTCCGCGGGGAGATCGGGAGGACGACGAGAAGACCGAAGGACACGGATCGCTCGGTATATCTCTCTACCCCTCCTCTAGTTAGCTAGCATTAGGTTAATGGCTCGATCCGGGTTTTCAAAGTACGCGGTAGCGCCGGTTCTAGTTTATAGAAAAGTTTTGATTCCGCTTTTTGGCCTCGTTCAGACGGCCGGGGCGCTGCCATTCACTTACACCGGTATCAGAGCCATGCCATTAACCCAGTCTAGCTTGCTCTAGCTTGTTTAAAAGTTCGATCGAACAAAATTCCAAAACCGTGTTTCCATTTGCATCAATTTCTGTCGAATTTTTGCAGTGGTCAAAAAATCTTTCAGTACATTGCAGAAATACGTGCAGGGAATTCTAAGAATTCGGGAGAAATCTGGTCAAATGATTGCACTTTTCCACCATGGAACCGCGGCCAAACACATGCTCTGGCAGCGGTTCCGCGGCCATCTCATCTCATCGCTGTACCAGATTTCTGCAGTGGGTCTTAGACTGGGAAATGGGGTTTTTGGAATATTCTGTTTGGGCCCAGATTATTTTGAGTGCTACAGTTGTGCTTGGGGCCCATTTTGGGAAATTTAGTCGATCGAAAATTTAAACATGTTAGTTCACAGTATTTACATTATATCTGTGACCGTGAATGTCACTTGATCGGTAAATCCTGTCTAACTGCTAAGCCCTTTTAGACGGATTTGCGAATGTGACATTCTCGTTGATGTTCTGTGTTGTGCTGTGATGTTGCGGATTGTCGTGGTGGATAGCCTGGATGCAATGTTAGTACAGTTTGGTTGTATATGTACATTTGATATTGCGGGGCGAGCGTCTGACATGTGGACTGCCGTCACTGCCTGTTTGTATATTATTCTTTTGGGGCACGACCGGGCTGAGGTCGATGCACCCGTTGTATATTTTACTTTCTGTACGAGGATTACCCCAATGTGGGGTGCACGGATAGCCGGGTTCTAGAGGGCAACGGGCCCGCATCTCATGGCGTTGAGACGGAGGGGGCTTCACTCTAGAATTGGCGGGCTATTCGCCGCACTCGTAGCGGGTACAGGTTGACCCAGGAGGGGTGGCCAAGTTACCGGATTCCGTAAAGTGCTGGGTGGTCCATTCATGTTGTTGAAGGGGGGTGCCTCGCTTCAGGCTTTGGCGGGTAATGATTGGTAGAGTTTTTGCGTGCTTAGTTAATTACCGCAATCAGGACGGTTTCGCTTGTATCTAGCCAGTTGAGTACGGGTCGTCCGCAGGGAGATGGGAATCTTTTTCTATGTGCTTTAACGAGTTAAGTCTAAATGTCCAGATTTGTTTTGAGATTAACTATGTGCTAAAATGATATATAAAGAGAGCTTGTTAGGGTTAGGATTAGGTTAGTTTGAGTTAGGAGTCGCTCACTTCTTTCGTTGCCACTCGTAATATTGTTGTTATGGTAATCGGCAACAACGGGGATTAGCACGACTAGGAAGGAACTTGCGAGTATAAGCTAGGCTTTCCAACGCTTAAGTTCTTCCTTTTGGTACTTGTCCGTCCGTTCTCGGCTCTTAGCCTTAACCTCCGGTTAATTCAACCACAACCGGTCTCACTAAGGAATCACCGCTATCATGTAGGATAGGGTGCCTTAGGGAGCGGATTGTGGTTCAATTAACGGGAGTCCGAATTAAGATGTTGGGCAAGGAAAGAGTGAGAGAGATTTCCTTCTCTCAAACTTTTCTTATCCTACCCTAACAAGTATGAAAACTACTCACCCATTATAAGGAAAAGGAAAATAAAACAAAAGAAGGAAGCTAGAAAGAAGGAGATTAGAAGATTACAACTAGCTATTTGAGAGCTCACCTTGGCAAGGATCAAGCTTAAGCATCATAGTTGTTAAGGATAAAGAAAAAGAGAACAAGAAAGAAACGAACAACAACTAGATTAGCAAATGAAAAATACAAGCAATTATAATTAACAACATAACAAGACAATCATGATAACAACAAGAACTCTTTTATTCATCCTTCACTCATAAAAAGCTCACTAAAAAGTTTTAATGGAGAAAAGATGAAAAGAGGAAGAAGAACTACAAAACATATCCTAAATTTTACACTAGAATAAGCACCCCTTGGCTTGGCATGTTCTGAGCTATTTATAGGCAGGAAACAGAGAACCTAGGGCAACATTCAGGACCAACATGAATGTACCAAACTGCCCCAGAAAAGTCTTCATCTGATGAGCCCGTACGGCCGCAGATCCGCGGCCTAGACCCCATGTTTGTCGCGGATCCGCGGCCGTATAGAGGAGTTAGGTCATGCGATTTTGTGGGATTCCCTGGTTTTATCTACTATCCAGTGTGGTATATGTTGTTTCCGAGAAGCTCTTCACATTTTTTCCAGAATTTCAGCTGATCAAAAGATGATGTGATGTGGATCTTTTGCCATGATTTTTCTTAAGCTCCGCGTAGATATCTTGGATTTTGTGTTGACATTGTGCTTTATGCATGAAAATGACAATCGATTTGCTATTTTGTCCCTTAAACTGGTGTGCGGCAACATACGGATAGAGAGCGGAGACCCGTGTTTTATCTCTGGTTGGTAGTAATCCAGTATTTGTCGTGCTTTTCTATGAATTTCGCTGTTTAGAGCTGAGAACCTGTATCCTGCAATTAACTAGCAAACACGGCTCAAGAGTACCTACCGATAAGCAATGTGATAAAAATTGGGCGGTATAAAAATGCAAAAATCTGATAAGAACAGGTAACTTGCCGTGCCCGTAAGGGTCTAGGATTTCATTGCACAGGCTATCCACACGACCAGGGGAACGTCGGGTTTCAGTAGCGGCTCTATGAAACCCGGTGATCCCAGATATCTGTATTGTTTTGTGATGCTTATTGCATTTCTGTGATGTTGCATTTAATCACGCCTTGAGCGATTATTATATATTGATATATATACTAGTAGATGTTGTATATGTTTTGCATCCGCGCTAGTTCAGTCCCCGCTCTGTCGTTAGTTAAGTAACCTAACGGGTAATGACGGGACCCAGTGGCGAATGCGGATGGCATATACGTACATCATTATTTTCGTTCTTTATTGGTATGATCAATTAATGGGACTGCATTGATTCAGATCAATGAAAGCTAAAAAAACCTATTTTGATGTTGTTGGAACATTTTTCCAAAAAGCTGTTATTGCAAGGGCGTTCTCTTTTGTTTTGCACAGTGGTATTCGGTTATAAATATCCAGCACCTCAGTCGATGAGGCAAGGGCCGAGATCCCTTCACCGGGAGTGACCCCTTGGACAGAAGTTTGCGTCAAGGCAATAATTTCACTATAGTCGATTACTTTTGCTTTGCATCGTGGTATTCAGTTGGAATATCCTGCACCTCAATCTACGGGGAAAGAGCCGAGATCCCTTCACTGGGAGTGACCTCTTTAGTAAAGGTTTTCGCCACTATATTTTTATAAAAGCTATCTGGTTCCTTCAACGATATCAAGTTCATTACATTAAAGGTTTTTCGCCAAAAACCATTCGTAGCCCTCCGTCATTTCAGAAAGGTAGCACTTAGTATTCATGCAATGTATGTTGGCCTTCGTCAAGGCATAGTGTATGGTAGCTATTTGTTACTTTTCTGCAGTATAGATAGATGCGTTGGTTTGGGATAGTCATACTACTATTTTGGCCTTCGTCAAGGGTATGTACGAGTGGGTTCAAATTAACCTGGATAATGACGGGTAGAACTTGACATGTGACTTATGATATGTTGGCCTTCGTCAAGGTCATAAGAGCATGGGGTAAAAATCACATCGGGAGTTTCTAAATAAACTGAAACTTGTCAAATATGCGCATACCTTCTGGAGTGTGATAACGTGAGTGGATTCCATCACGTTATCATGCGATGATAGTTGGATCCCGATTCCTACTGATGAGTTGGTTTACTCCTCGGGTGATCCCGACTAATTCTTCTTTCAGGTTTGGAGGAGAATTTGGCATTACAGTGGGAGGTTTCCTGATTAGATAAATTGATAACCATTCTGGTCTAGGTTAGAGTGCACGCTGAGTATTTCTTTTCTCTCTCTCTTTGGCAGCGACCATGACCCGACCCTTGACTATGACTCAGTGACCAAAATTAACCGAACCTTTTTAAACACTGGCTTTTGGATTGTCAGAGTTGCATACCTCATTGCCACTCCTACTTTTACCCTTTTCTCCAGAACACCCCGTATTAGTATGAATGTCTACTTCCATTGGATAAAACCATCGTATGGTTATATACGAACTCGAAGGAATTTATTCGAGGATGGTTTCTGGTTCTGGAGAAAACGAATAGGACTACTCAGTTGTCTTTTCCTTTTACCTTCTCTCAGGTTGCGAGTGCTCCTTGGATTAGGGGATAGTACACCTGTAACGCCTATTGGATAGTCTTCTTCCAAACCTTAGGCCGGTGCCGAACGGTAGGGAATGAAGAAAGCCGATTAGCCTAAGTGTGGTGTACAGAAGGTATTAAGTTAAGACAAATAAAGGGATTAGAAGGAGGGCAAAGAAAATTGCGACTGCTATTCACGACCAAACCAAGTATTTTATTACCACTCCCACTTCACCTTTGTATTTCTCCAGGACACTCCGTATCACTACGAAGATCCACAGTTATTTGGATACTCCATCGTTTGGTTATATACGAACTCGAAAGGAACTTATTCCAGTTCAGGGATGGATTCTGGTTCAGGAGAAATAGGAATAAGGTTTATTCGGTTGTCTTTTATCTTCACCTTCTCTCGCATTGCGAGTGTTCTTAGTATTAGGACAGTACACCCATTATGCTTATTGGATAGTCTTCTTCCAAACCATAGGCTGGTGCCGAACGGTAGGGAAGGAAGAAAACCATTTGGCCTAAAGGGGTGTGCAGAAGGTAATGACTAAAGACATATGAAGGGATGTGGAGAGATGGAAAAGAAATATACGGTTACAGTTGTGAATCTGGATAATGGAAGAGGCATTACTAGGAATACCAGGATACCCATACGAAACATTTCATTGTTTCAGTTTCACTGTGTACTGTTAAAGGAAAACTGATTTCCCAATTAGACACTTTCTCTAGGGTATGTATTTACCAGGTATGAATCTCATATCTGTATGGTTTTACAGATGATGAGTGGGAGTAAGTTATTGGGAATTAGGTGATCATCCTCATTATATCAGAATTCGTTGTAATTGGTGATATTTGAGGAAATCGCCTGGGTAGTTTGCCGGACCGCAAATATTTGGTTTTGAATATCCGCTGTTATGCACCAATTTCAAATTGATATATCTGTACGTCTATTTTTATAGAGTGAGATATACCTTTTTGAAATTATGTCCATGACATTTACCTATATCGGTGGATGGTTAGGTAAGGAGCATTACACAGCGGTGTAATTCTTCTTAACCATAAGTACAGTTTTCAACATACGACACACAGGGAATGAGTTATTAGACTCAAGGGACTTATACAGAGTATTGTATATTGTTCAGTATCCATTAGGATAGATGGGTTGGTCCTCATACTATATTCGGTTTACTTATGACTTCTCTAGTTTTTAGACAAGTGTTTCGTAGAAACGCAAGGTCTGAATTTTGAGAAGTTATAGGTATAAGAGTAAACTAGAGAACCAGGTATTGCAAGTATCGGGATTCTTCAAGGTGATCCAAGATGTAGATACTTGTGTATGGTATTCAGTTAATAGTGATGGTTTTGAGAAACTTGTTTCTCTTTCAGGTTACTCATAATTGGAAGCACCCCTAAGTTGAGTAGCGCTGATCGGTCTCTTTCCATTTAGTTGACATGCATTGGAGATAGCTGCATGATTTGAATCTGATTTAATTAAATCAGTGCCTCTGTTTCTATATTGGATATAGAACAGTTCATATCTTAACGATGTTAAGGTACGGGGAGTTGTCTGGCTTATGCTTAAAACCAGACTCCCGACTACTCAAGGCACGTTTCTGTAATGGCCGTTTGTGGATCGACCCGGGCTATGACGAGGGTTGATTTTCTACCATCTGGAAGATCAATAGTGATATTGTTCTTGACTCGCCACAGTTTTAAAAGAAGTGGATTTTTTCAGAAACAGTAGTGGGAGTATGGTAGAACTGGAAGTGATTCCAGACGCAAACGATTACTAAAAATTTGATAAGAACCTAAAGATTCAATCTGGTTTGACATTCCATTGGCCACTCCGCAGATATAGTGGGTAACCTCAGGCACTCGAGAGGTACTTCGGTATGCTCAAAGACGGTGATAGGGAGGTTCTTGTTTACCCAGACTTGACATTACTATTGTTCCAGGCTATGAGACCTGGCAGAAGGATGTGTATAGCGTCGTTCTGAACTGGCTTCAGAAGTGCACGTGTATATGATTCTGCCAGAGGGTTGTCGTAGTCAGTGGGAGCAGCGGAAGCATAGTGGACAAGTAGCTTATGTCTATTAATGGACTAAAGCAGATATAGCGGAGATAGATCATCTATTTCTGATGTGACAGACTTAGGTTTGACTTCATCAGAATAGGGGATGGATCTGTTGAGAAGGTAGTAGGGTGTGATGTCCTGGTGTTTGGATGACATACACAGAGTAGGAAGTGAAGTTCCTATACTACGGTCGGTTATACTTTGGTCGTCACACAGTGGTTTCTCCACATAGGACTTGGATATTATATCAGATATTCCGGTTACTAGATCTATGGTTTTAGATCTAGATTTGGGAAGTGTCACAATCTGGGTACTTAGACAGCATTCTAAGAGTATTTAGAATGGACGACTCCTGGCACGGTAGTATACCTGCAGGTAATGGAGTCACCCTCTCTAAAGGTGTCTTACAGACTAAAGTGGAGAGGGATGTGCATGATTGGCAGAACACTTGCTTAGGCAATTGAGTCAATCATGAGATGTCAAGTACCACACCAGATGTTGTTTTTGCATGAGATGCAATATGTTGATATTGATCCAACCCTGGAGAAACGAACGGAAGCAGTTTTAGAACATAAGTGGATGTTCTAGGGATATGATAACGACAGCCTCATTCGGGAGACGGTTATCATTCCAGTTTCCAAGGTGACCTGGATGACAGAGTGGCTATCTGAGTTATAGTTTTCCCTCTGACGAGGGGCAGTATTTTGGACAGGTGGTCCAAGCAGATACTGAGGGAGGTGTGGCGCAGGATACTGATTAAGTTCAGTTGATGATACAGTCTATGAAGTTTGGATTTGGAGTTCATTTATGAGCTAGGTCCCATCAGATATACAAACATATTCTAAGACAGGTATTGCTCATTTCGGGAGATGGGTTTCTCCGCGAACTTGAGATTAAGAGAGACATAGAAAGAAACATTAGAGCGGATCCACTCACTGAGGCTATTCCTCGAATGCAGTAGTTTCGCAAACGGGTTTTGTGAGACTGATTAGTAGAGGAGTTGGGTTTTCGGTATCACACTGGCTGTGAGTATGCGACATCTCACTAATTAGCCTTGAGTGCAAGTGGGAGATTGTTGGAGATAGTGCCCTCAGAGTCAATTATTGGATCACAGGCACGTGATTGCAATGATTGAGTAAGAATCTATACCAGTAGGACAGTCTTACTCAAGATGATAGTATGCTACCTGGTTAATCTTTACCATCATGTACTGCTTTAGTTAACCTTACAAGTCACTATTGCGCGTTGATAGAGCCCTTAGGATTCTTGCTTGACGGCCAGCAGTATGATGGCGATCATATACATGGGAGCTGGGATCTATAAGCACATCCTTAAAAGGTCCCTAGTCATGGGAGTTTTCGAGACAGGGCATCGATACTCTAGAGTAGACTAGTGTATACAGTCGAGGCCCCGACAAGGGGCGGTGGCCAGTCTTACAAGCCACTAGTGTCAGTTGGTTCACCTAAGATGTATACAGGTGCTCATTGGGTTATGAGTACACTGGACAGGACTCGCCGGGAACATGCTAGTTGGTCTTATACCTGACGTCAGATAGAAATTCCCTGGTGACATGTGTACAGGTTAGTTCATCGACCTGAGATCGTCATTTGTCTCGTGTGAGTTCCCACTGTACTTTGATTACTACCCTACCACGGCTCAAAGAAGTCATGCAAACAGATTTTAGTTGGGTACAGTCCCGAGCCACATGGAGCCAGTGAGCGGATCTTCAGGGGTTCGTCTCTCCTGGTATTGGGGGTGAGGTCGCGCTGTGTCAAGGAAGCCATTACACGAAGTCCTTAGCCAATGCAGGAGATTTACTGGTAGGTATTCCAGTAGTATCTCAGGGTGTTCTGGGCTACACTCCGACACGACTTGTACCGCTTTTGGGGGTCTGACTTTTACCAACCCCGTAGGCCCGCCATGCGATGCTCATAGAAGAACAGACCGGACTGTACGGATATTGTCACTGACAGGCTCAGTAGGGTGTCAGGATGAGTTCGCTCATCGACGTCCCTTTTGGTCAATACCTGATTGCACGTTACATATGGCTAATACCTCTGACGTGCTAGTGGTTAAATCTATAGCCAAAGTGTCGACGAGTCTTTAGAGTCCCCCACAGACCGTTTCCCAAGTTTCGGGCGAAACGCTGTAGAGGCCGTATGGAGATATGGCAGGGTTCGATCATATACGTGCGGTATTGCACGGATCATGATCGGACGGATAATACTGGCGGGCTTTGGTTTAAGCCAGATCCTAGTATAGTACAGTGTAGATTTTGTCTCATTGCATTTGTATTCGGTCGGAATACAAATACGAGTATGTATATACAGTCGCGGGGTTTTCCTGTAATTTATTACGGGATCGGTTTTTTGAAGTTGGCAGTTTGCATTCCGTTTCGGCCATTTTCCGTTGTTTCTTTCCTTGTCTGAAAATTGGTGGAGGAGGGCTTATTTGCAAATGTGCAAATTAGGAATGTGGAGGGTGTTTTTTGTAAGTTGTTGTGACATGATAGGTTCATGATGATTCTACCATCTTTTGACTTCTCATGGTTCATCATTACTTGACTTTGGTGTTATGATGGTTGATGGAGTAGAGACATGGTTGTGATCATATTCTTCTCATCATCACTCTTTATTCACTCTTGCCTTATTGCTTCCCCCCCTTGACTTTTCTCTCTTTCCCTTTACAAGAGAGGGCCGGCCATTTTGATGGAGGGGGCTGTCCAATTTTTTAGTGTGGGGTTTTCATCTCTTTTGGTTTGCACAAAAACCCCTTAGCTCATCTCCAAAGTATATCTCCTTCTACACTTCCAAAATAGCAACTTTCTTAACCCCCATTGAGACAAAAGAGTTCTACACCATCCTACAGCATTCTTGGACACGTCGACTCGCCAACTTCATGCCCGAGTTGCCTCGGTCCAGAGGTGGGAGCCCGTAAAAGAACCCGGCGATGTAGTGCCCTTCCGATGAGAAGATGAAGACCGAAGATTCCGCGGGAAGATCGGGACGACGACGAGAAGACCGAAGGACACGGATCGCTCGGTATATCTCTCTACCCCTTCTCTAGTTAGCTAGCATTAGGTTAATGGCCCGATCCGGGTTTTCAAAGTACGCGGTAGCGCTGGTTCTAGTTTATGGAAAAGTTTTGATTACGCATTTTGGCCCAGTTCAGACGGCCGGGGCGCTGCCGTGCACTTACATTAGCACCCGACCATTTAACTAGGACACGATCTTTCGTTCACCAAGCAGGCAATAGTTATAGTGGATCGGCAGGTGGAGAAACTTCGGTCAAAAGTCTTGCCATCTGTGAAGGTTCTTTAGCGTAGCTCGTCTAGTGAGGAGATCACGTGAGAGGCTGCGAGTGAGATGCGAAAGGTATTCCCTTATCTCCTTGAAGGTATGCATAGTAAGAATTTTAAATTCGGGGTCGAATTTCTTTAAGGGGGGAGATTGTAACACCTTAGAATGTGATTAGTGTTAATTAAGCGATATTGCGGGTTTTTAGTAAAAAGGTTTACCAAAATAGCTTTCTCGCATTTTTGTTAGATTAATCAATATTTTATTATTATTTGTTTTGGGTTACACACACTTGTGCATGTTATCATGGGTGTTGTTTAGTGTTAACCTTGTTTAGTGGCCATGACACTTTAAACCAATCCATGCCATAATTTAACCTAGCACTTAGCACTTAGATATTTGTGGTGAGATATTTCCTTGTGTTTTTGGAATGGAGGGAGGTGGCAAGGTGACTCATGGGAGGAGTCATGCTTGCATTTATGATGGAGAGGGAGAGAGTAAGTGTTTGGGTGCACTTACCCTACACTCACCCTCTCATCTCTATCTCATCTCACTCACTCTCTCTCATTCTTATCTCTATCTCTTTCTCAATTATTTCTCTTTACTCCTCAACCCTCAATTAAAACCTTCATCAATCCTTCACTAAACCTTGCAAAACTTCATTAAACCTTACCAAATCACCTCTCATGTCTTGTTTTAGCCAATAGGATCCCTTGGAGCTTGGAAAGCTAGGATCTTTGAGCAAGTATGGTTAGGTAATGACCTCTAAACTGTTAAATAGGTGTTATAATATTGTGTAGCCTGTTAGTTTTAGTTTAGAACACTTAAAGTTTAGTTTTGTGCACATATCGTATTTTTAGTGTCATTATAGGATATCTGTGATCTGCTGTTAACCCGAGTGTATACTGGAAAATCTAGCAGTGTAGTTGTGATGTACCAGAGACCCTAAGCATTTAACTGAAGCACGAACCCCATATGATCGGTTTTGGCCGGCGACTTCATAAGGAAATCCGGTGAGCTCGGCCTTTTGGTAGAGTTGGGACTTGGTTTTTGTATTGTAGCTATCCGCAGTTGTTTAGAAATGCTTGGTACTGCTTGATTTTTATGTTTTGACAGTACACAAAACCTGGGACACTTTGGTTGTTTCTAGTGTTTCGACTACGCACGTTACGTTATCCGACACGGTACGTGTACTTTGTGTAGCTGTTGCTCTTGGGTTGGTTCCGTAGTGTCGCTACGCACGTTAGCCACTAAACGAACACTTGAGTGTTTGTTTGGAGTTGGTGCGTCGGTCAAACGTAGTTTGTACGTGTTATTGGTCAATTCCAATGTGAACATATTATGTTGTTATATGATTTTAGGATCGCATGCGACGACTTCGGACGCTGCGAAGAAGGGAAAGCAGGTGGTTGGCTTTACTTAGCCTAAGATCATCTGTGAGTAGATTTAACATGCATGTATATATAAATAGGGTATACAGGTGCTCATTGGGTTTTGTGTACACCGGACAGGACTCGTCGGAAACCTGCTAGTTGGTATTATACCTAGCGTCATATAGCAGTTCCCTGGTGACATGTGTACAGTTTAGTTCATCGTCCTGACGTCGTCATTTGTCTCGTGTGAGTTCCCACTGTGCTTTGATTATTACCCTAACACGGCTCAAAGGAGTCATGCAAATAGATTTTAGTTGGGTACAGTCCCGAGCCACATGGAGGCAGTGAGCGGATCGACAGGGGATTCATCTCTTCCGGTATTGGGGATGAGATCGCGCTGTGTGTAGGAGAGCCATTACACCAAGTCCTTGGCCAAGGCAGGTGAGAATTACTGATAGGTATTCCAGTAGTTTCTCAAGGTGTTCAAGGCTACCCTCCGACACGACTTATACAGCTATTGGGGGTCTGACGTTACCAGCCCCTAGGCCGGATATGCTATGCTCATAGACGAACGGACCGGACTGTACGGATATTGTCACTGATAACCTCAGTAAGGTTCCAGGATGAGTTCGCTCATCGGCTTCCCTTTCGTTCAGTACATGGGCAGCCGTTACGCACAGCTAGTGCCTCTGACGTGCTTGTGATTAAACCCACTGCCAGGGTACTGGCGAGTCTTTAGAGTCCCCAGCAGATTGTTTCTCAAGTTCGGGTGAAACATTGTAGAGGCCGTATGGTTTTATGGAAGGGTTTGGACATGCACGTGCATTTGTGTGTTAGTTATATGTATGCCCTAGAGGCCATTACTATACATAGGATGTATATTGTAGTGGATGCTGGGACATATATAGGGAGGACTTTCTTGCTCGACATGATAGTATGCTATCTGGTTGATCATTACCTTAACGTGTACACTGATTGTCTCCCTGTTACATGTTGGTAAAGCCCTTAGGATCTGTACTTGACTACCTGGACTATGATGCGGATCATACTAGTGGGGACATGGTAGTCCATAAGTACATCCTTTAAAGTCCCTAGTCATGGGTATATCGAAACGGGGCATCGATATACCAGAGTAGACTAGCGTATACCTTCTCGACCCATACAGATGGGCGATGGATGATCCCATATCCATTGGTGTTTGACATCAGAGATGATATACGGGTGCTCAGTAGAGACTGGGTACACTGGACGGACTCGCCGAGAACTCCCAGATGGTATTATACCTCACGTCAGATGGCAGTTCTCTGGTGACACTGGTACAGAGTAGTCTGTTGACCCGAGATCGTCATAGAGTCTTGTGTGGTTCCCACTGTGCTTTGATTTCCATCTTACCACGTCCAAGAGGGCGTGCAAAACGGTGGTTTTTGGGTACAGTCCCGAGTCACATGGAGGCAATGAGCGATAGGAGGGGATTCGTCTCTCCCGGTATAGGGAGTTGATGTTGCGCTGTGTTCGATTGGCTATAACAGGAAATCCCTGGCCAGGGTTGCTGAGATTTACTGGTAAGTGTTACCAGTAGTTTCTCGAACAGTTATAGACCTCATATCGACACGACTTATCGAGCTATTGGGGTCTGACGTTTACCACCCCTAGGCGAGATATGCGACATATCAGACGATCAGACCGGACTGTACGGTAGTGTTACTGGTTGGATTCACTGGATTGTGAGCGGGCTTGCTCGTCGATCTTCAGATCGCTCAATACCCGGGTGGCCGTTACGTTTAGCAGACCGCTTGCGGCTTATGGATGTTTGATATGATCATCATCCGCTGCCGGCGTATTGACGAGTCTTTAGAGTCCTACACAGAGGTTTCCTGGCTCAAGCGAAACGAAATGGGAGCGCATATGAGATATGTGCGGGACCGAGAATAATGCGTGTATGTGATACCGTATTCCATTCTCGCGATGAATGTATCGATTGGTTATATACGATATAACCTAGTTATCGAATCAAGGATTGGTTCGATAAGCCGATGCATAGGATACTAGTCGGTTATGTGCGACATGACCGGATCGTTAAATCAAGAGTTGATTTAATGATTTAATGCATAATTATATATATTTGATATATTACTTTGCGTTAACTAGTATTGGTTCACTTAAGATAGATTTTCTCACTCGGATGTGCGCATTATATATGTGATATGATTTTGTGCACTTGCTTGTATTATGTTTGATGATACATGCTTTTTGGTTAAGTGTAAAGTATTAAACCTTGGTTAATGAAATGGTTAGGGTTTATTATTTGTTATTCATTTATCTTATTTAATTATCCATTTATTTTTGATAAATGAATAAAAGAAAATGAAATGAAATGGTGGCTTTCATTTGTTGTTTTCACGAAGCTTCATGAACACTTTGACTAAGTGACCATTTTGTCTCTAGCTTGACCCTAACCATTCCTTTAACCATGATTGATTCTCTACACATTACCATGGTTAATGATATGATAAGTATTCATTTTTATTATTCCTTTTAATTAACTTATCATATCATTATCTTCTTCTTCTTCTTCATCTTCAACCTTGAAGAAAGCTTTCTACCAACAATGGTGGAATGTGAAAATGAGTGAGAAATCCAATTCTAAAGTGAACCCACTTCCTATTTCTTCATCCTCTACCTCTTGCCAAGTAGTAGAGTGTGTTTCCTTCACAAGTTTTCTTGACTTGGTGAAGTTGGAGCTTGATCTAGCGATGCCTCGACGTAGATCATCTTCGGCACGTCGTCGATGACCTAGCCCGCTTCTTCTCCGATGAAGCCGACGCTAGAGCCCGGATTTTGATTTGGACAGCGGAGAGGACTTCATCACGGAGCCGTGGAGGTGGAGGACCGGATCTATAAAGGTTGTATTTCCGTTCCTTTAGTTTAGATGTAAACTAGTTTCATTTTCGCCTAGAAATCTAGCCAACGGTCCGTTCTAGGGTTTCTCGGTACCGTTTAAATTTGAAATTGGCATGGTTGATGCCTTGTGAGACCTCATTAGGGTGCCTAGGAACCCTACAGTAGTATCAAAGCCTAGCTAGAGCCTTAGGCGAAGTCTAGACAGAATTTGAAGTCCGAACGGCCCGAAAACCCAAACCTAAACATGCTCTCTGTCCTTTTTCTAAAAACAGGGATTTTTGTGAATTAAAAATTGCCAAATAATTCAGAACGGAAACCTATGAGTTACTGTGAAGCACGTGGCTCTAAATCGATCAAAGAGCCGCGGAACCGCGGCCCCACCCTGGGTTTAGCGGCGGTTCCGCGGCCATGTTGGTGATTTAGACCACGTGTCTTGCACAGTAATTCTTATGTCATAGTGCTGAGTCTTCTGGAAATTTTTATATTTTATTCAAGAGTTGAATTTTCTGGGATTGATTTGGGGATTCGGTGTTTCGATCGGAGTATCAAATTTTGTCTGTGTGGCTTTCCGGATAATTTTTTGAATATGTTAAAAAGTTCGACCGGATATAAATACCCAATTTTTCCCCTGTCGGGAAATTTCCAAGTGTTGGATTTTTCCGTAGTTTAACGACGTTCTAAGTAGTGCAAGTAACGCGATGGACCCTCTAGAAGACAACAAACCTTAACTCGATTATATGACCGTCTTGAACTGGCCTTTGAACCTTCGGGTTTGGGGCAGTACGGCGTGCCACATGTGAGGCGTTGGCTTGACCCTTCTACGGCTGGACCGTTGGTACTGAGGCACGAACGGAATGTTGTTAGACTTATTTCATGTGTTGAGCTGTATCGGGAAAACTTGGGTGTTTGACTGTTCGATCGAAAAGTTTAACATTTTCTGTTTATCTGGAATGGGATACAATAATTGGAATTCACAAATAGTTATGTGATAACTGAATGAATATTATAAACATAGCAGTTTAGTCTCACTTGATCGGTTGCCACGGAATTTTGATGTGATCAAAAGTCCGTTGCAATCACGTAGCGTACGCGGATACTCGCCGGGTAAACTTAATAGACAGCCTCACTCCATAGCCCCGACCAAGTGACTGTAGGAGAACCCCGTCGCCGAAAGCATCCATTCGGGTGCTCGCGGTAGCGGTGTTCCGCCTTGGTTCACTTCGTCGACGGTATCAGGGGTGCAGCCGTCTACTGAAGTTTGCGACGAGCATTCGATCAGTTTTTCGGGAATCTTGTTGAATTACCCGACTTGATATTCAAAAGTGTTTTCGATTTTGAGACTAAAATGCAGGGTTTATAATTGTTAGGCATGCGATGTCTAAGGAATTCATTTGGTCAGGCATGCGATGTCTGAGGTGGTTGCGGATTCCAACTGTTGTAGTTTTACACTTTCTTTTCTGTGACCGTAAGTGTAATATGTGCATCGCCGGTTTCGTTGCTATATGTCAACGACAATTGGGATGGACATATTTACTTACGTTGATGACATGTGATGTTATGTGTTGCTGGATATGTTATATTGGATCATCGTGTTTGAATAGCCGGGGGTTTTATGTGAGATGAGAGTTTTTCATTTTCATTCATGTAAAAACTTGTGTGTAATATTCTTTTATTGGGGCACTTCCAGGTTGCGGAAGATGTCACCGTTTGTATATTATTTACTTTTCCGCACTAGGATAGACCCAAGGAGGAGGGCACAAGTAACCGGGTTCTGGAGTCCAGTGGGAGACCAACTCGAGGAGTCGAGTCCGGGTCTCCTAACTCTAGAATTGGTAGGGTTGCTTGCCGCTCTCGTAGGGGTCTAGGGGTGTGGGTTTGGCTATTCATCACGACCGTGGAATCCGTGTTTTATACTGGCTCGTATTGAAAACACGGACGTCCTAGTATATCCAATATTTCATATGTTTCTTCTGCTGCGATATCTGTGATGTGATCATGTGATGTTCTGTGATAGATACTGTATATAGTATATATGATATATTATATAGGCGTTACTTATATTTTACACCCGCACTAGCCCTGCCCTGCTCTGCCGTTAGTTACCTAACCTAACGGTGCACGAGGGGACATCGAGGCGAATGCGGATGGCATAAGTGTACGTCGTATTTATCTGTGATGTTTAGGTACTTACATGATGGGACTTCATTAATGTAATTAATGAAATAAAAGAAACCTAAGATGTTGTAGAATCGAATTTCAAAAATAAAACAGGTAGCTACAGTTCTTGCTTTGCATAGCGGTATATGAGATATATCCTGCACCTTATTCGATAAGGAAAGGACCGAGATCCCTTCACCGGGAGTGACTCCTTTAGCAATAACTGGCAGATGCTACACACTCGGTTTGTCTTTTGATAGCTTTTAAGAGTTTTTGCTTTGCACAGTGATATATATGATATATCCCGCACCTCATTCGACGAGGAAAGGACCGACGATCCCTTCACCGGGAGTGACTCCTTTAGCAAAACTAGAAAAGCCTCAAAAACACTCCATTTTAAAAATCATTTGATTCTACAACGATATCAAGTTCATTACGCAATAGGTTTTCAGAAAAACCTGTCGTAGCCCTCCGTCATTTCAGATAAGTACTAGTTAGTATTCGTGCTGCGGTTGTTTGGCATGCGTCAAGGCGTAGTGTACGGTAGCTAACTAGTGCTTATCTACTAGCATACGATGCGATTGGATTAGGGTATTCGTACGGCGTTGTTTGGCATGCGTCAAGGGTCGTGCGGGTGGGTTTAATTCAATCAAGAAATGTACGGGTTGAACTTGACTAGCAGACTATGGGTTGTTTGGCATGCGTCAAGGTCATAGCGAGCTAGGGGCAAAATATTATCGGGAATTTCAAGTGTTGAAATTTGCAATGAGATTGCATACCTTCTATGAGATAGTTGGATCCCGATACCCGCTGCGAGTAAGAGTTACTCCTGGGAGAGTTTTATACATTACAATTAGCCGATCAAGTAGGTGTCTAGAAAGGTGTTAACGGGGTTACGCCTCTGGAAAACGAGGTTTACATTAATTAGGTTCGTGCGAAAGCACGGGGGACCTCCCTCAAAGTACCGACACTGGCCTGGCTGAAAGATTGGCGAACTTGCAGTGTGTAATTAATCCCGGCTAGTCTTTCCTTTTAGGGTTTGAAGGAAGATTTGATAAAAAGTAGTGGGAGCCATCCTGATTAGATAAAATAATAACCAATCTATTCTTGCAAGAGCGCACGCTGAGTGTTTTCTTCTCTCTCTCTCCAGGTAGCGACCATATCACGCCTTAATCAAGATAATAATATGGATAATTGACCGAACCGGCTTGTTATACTGAGCTGGGGAATGTTGGTCCCGCTCCAACTTATAATTGTTATAAGACAGAGCAGGAAATTGGGGAATACCAGAATTCCCGTACCGCCCAAATGAAGAGAGTGTATGCTGATGCATCATCTTCGGGTGTGTTCATTACAGAACTGTTTCTCAGTATCCTCTACGTCCTGGGTATGTGATACCAGATCAGGATCCCAGATATGTAATCTGTTACATAGGGCTACAGAAAGGTAGAGAACTGAGAACGGGTGATAAGTTTCATGAGGCAGAAAACGGGGCAAGTGTTGCAGCCAAGTCTGTTGGTCACTGTCACCCTGTATTACCAATACATTGATTCTGAACGAATGTTATTAGATACCGAACCTGATATACAAAATCATATCAGTCTCTTTATTAGTAAAGAAAGGATATAATTTTGTATTGTTGGATAATGTTTTGAACATTTCCTATATCAAAAGTTGATCGGTTCAGGCACGTTATCTAAAAGCATTGATGTTCTAAATCAAACTACAGTTCTTTAGTATACTGAACACACAAAAGAGGAAGAGTTCAGAAAATGAACGAATCCTTCTTGGGGCATTGTAGACTAGGTCATATCAATGCGACCTGACTAGCTAAAGTTATATTTAGATGCATATTTAAACCAGTTTGAATTTACATCTTCTGAAACTTGCCAGTCATGTCACAAAGATAAGATGACCATAGCTCTATTTATTGGAAACAGAGAAAGAGTTAATGAACTCTTGGGACAGATACATGATGATGTATGCAAGGTCTCCTGTCTACACATGCCAGGACTGGTTCTTTATACTTCATTATATTCTCTGATAATCTGTCAAGATTCAGACCTATGTTCCTGTTGAAACACAAGTCCGAACCTTTTGAGATATTCACAGAATATAAGTTAGAAGTAAAGAACCAAAATACGGGTATAAGTATTATGTCCTTTGATGTGATCGAGGAGGAGAATACTTGAGCACGGAAATCCTGGACTATTCTAAAGGAGAATGAGATTCTCTCTCGGCATTACTCCTCCGAATACACCATAGCACGATGGTATATCGGGGCGGAGCAATCACACCCTATATAATATGGTGTGCTCTATGATGAGTACTATTGAGTTACCTGTTTCCTTTTGGGTGTTATGCACTTGAGAAGTTGCATACCTATTGAATAGGGTTCGAATCAAATCAGATGCCTACCACTTCATATGTGATATGGAAAGGGAAGAGCCCATATCTTAAGCTAGTTAAGATTTAGGGTTGTCCAGCCTATGTCTAAAAGAAAAATCCGGACAAACTCGAGGCAAGGTTAGTTATGTAGAACTGGAAAGGTTCCAGCTATGCAAACTACAGAAGATGATTTGATAGAACCAAAGGATTCAATAGTTACCAACGAACCTCGGCCTCTCCACCGATCTAGTAGGGTTCCTCACCCACCTGAGAGATACTTCGGTTTCTCTATGACAGTGGGAGCGAGGATTGCATCATGAGATGATGACCCAACTAGTTTCAAGCTGGCCATCAGGAGTAAGACTCTGTAAGAATGGCTGGATGTTTAGCGATCTGAGATGGAATCCTTATACACCAACAAAGTATGGACTTTGGTTGCTATATCTGAAGGGTTAAATCCCCATCAGGAGCAAGTATATCTTGAGAAGATTACTTGGTGTATATGGAAAGGTTGAGACTTTCAAAGCTAGACTTGTTAAAGGTTTTCGTCATCAACCAAGCGTGGATAATGATGAAACTTTTTCAAGCAACTATGCTTAAGTCCATCCAGATCCTACTTGTCACGGCTACATACCATGACTACGATATCTGGTGGTTGGGTGTCATGACTGCTTTTCTAAATGATGTTTTAGAAGAGTACGTCTATAAGTACACAGCCAGAGGGCCTCGTAGACAGTGGGAGCAGCGGAAACGTGTGCAAGATGCTTTATAGGATAAAGCAGGCATCGCGGAGTTGGAACATCTGTTTTGATGGATTAGTCAAAGAAGTTGACATCATCAAAATGGTAGATGAACCTTGTATAAACAAAAAGGTAGTAGGGAGTATGGTGACGATCCTCGTAGAATACGTGGATGACATACTCTTGATAGGGAAGGAGTTTCCTATGCTACGCTCGATCAATCTCCGATTATCACAATGATTATCCACATAGGATCAAAGTGATACCTACTAAATCCTGAGTTTTGGATCTATGAGATAGATCTAAATGGATATTAGGACACTCACTAGTTGTAGTGAGATGGTATCAGTTGATCCTGGGGAGAATCACTGGAAGTGTTCCAGGGTGATAAAGACGACTGAATGTCAGTCGCAGGCATTGTCTTTACCCTCAGTAAAGGGATGGTATGTTGGAAGAGTTCCAAGCTAGATACCGTGACATAGTAGACAATAAAGGCAGGATACATCGCTACTTAAGATGCTACCAAGGAGGATGTTTGGGTGTATATTGGTTCATGAGATGAACTACGTTCCAACCATTGTAAGACAATGGAGTTGTGGCTTATGCCAAGGAACGTCCGTCGCATCAGTGATCCAGACATATTCTAAGGCAGTGTCACCTGATCACGGAGATGGTTGATCTCTAGGGAGATCGAGGTTAGGAGAGTAGACTCAGAGGACAACACAGCGGATCCACTCACAAAGGCCTGTTCCCAGAGAGAGACTTTTATGGGATGGTTGAGTATGAGATACTGCAACCACTGCTATCAGATGGCCCTAGTGCAAGTGGGAGATTGTTAGTTATATGTATGCCCTAGAGGCCATTACTATACATAGGATGTATATTGTAGTGGATGCTGGGACATATATAGGGAGGACTTTCTTGCTCGACATGATAGTATGCTATCTGGTTGATCTTTACCTTAACGTGTACACTGATTGTCTCCCTGTTACATGTTGGTAAAGCCCTTAGGATCTGTACTTGACTACCTGGACTATGATGCGGATCATACTAGTGGGGACATGGTAGTCCATAAGTACATCCTTTAAAGTCCCTAGTCGTGGGTATATCGAAACGGGGCATCGATATACCAGAGTAGACTAGCGTATACCTTCTCGACCCATACAGATGGGCGATGGATGATCCCA
This sequence comes from Agapanthus africanus, assembly GCA_030015575.1. NCBI lineage: Eukaryota > Viridiplantae > Streptophyta > Magnoliopsida > Asparagales > Amaryllidaceae > Agapanthus > Agapanthus africanus. The sequence continues at coordinate 230,769,791 of CM057343.1, forward strand.
TATCCATTGGTGTTTGACATCAGAGATGATATACGGGTGCTCAGTAGAGACTGGGTATACTGGACGGACTCGCCGAGAACTCCCAGATGATATTATACCTCACGTCAGATGGCAGTTCTCTGGTGACACTGGTACAGAGTAGTCTGTTGACCCGAGATCGTCATAGAGTCTTGTGTGGTTCCCACTGTGCTTTGATTTCCATCTTACCACGTCCAAGAGGGCGTGCAAAACGGTAGTTTTTGGGTACAGTCCCGAGTCACATGGAGGCAATGAGGGATAGGAGGGGATTCGTCTCTCTCGGTATAGGGAGTTGATGTTGCGCTGTGTTCGATTGGCTATAACAGGAAATCCCTGGCCAGGGTTGCTGAGATTTACTGGTAAGTGTTACCAGTAATTTCTCGAACAGTTATAGACCTCATATCGACACGACTTATCGAGCTATTGGGGTCTGACGTTTACCACCCCTAGGCGAGATATGCGACATATCAGACGATCAGACCGGACTGTACGGTAGTGTTACTGGTTGGATTAACTGGAGTGTGAGAGGGCTTGCTCGTCGATCTTCAGATCGCTCAATACCCGGGTGGCCGTTACGTTTAGCAGACCGCTTGCGGTTTGTGGATGTTTGATATGATCATCATCCGCTGCCGGCGTATTGACGAGTCTTTAGAGTCCTACACAGAGGTTTCCTGGCTCAAGTGAAACGAAATAGGAGCGCATATGAGATATGTGCGGGACCGAGAATAATGCGTGTATGTGATACCGTATTCTATTCTCGCGATGAATGTATCGATTGGTTATATACGATATAACCTAGTTATCGAATTAAGGATTGGTTCGATAAGCCGATGCATAGGATACTAGTCGGTTATGTGCGACATGACCGGATCGTTAAATCAAGAGTTGATTTAATGATTTAATGCATAATTATATATATTTGATATATTACTTTGCGTTAACTAGTATTGGTTCACTTAAAATAGATTTTCTCACTCGGATGTGCGCATTATATATGTGATATGATTTTGTGCACTTGCTTGTATCATGTTTGATGATACATGCTTTTTGGTTAAGTGTAAAGTATTAAACCTTGGTTAATGAAATGGTTAGGGTTTATTATTTGTTATTCATTTATCTTATTTAATTATCCATTTATTTTTGATAAATGAATAAAAGAAAATGAAATGAAATGGTGGCTTTCATTTGTTGTTTTCATGAAGCTTCATGAACACTTTGACTAAGAGACCATTTTGTCTCTAGCTTGACCCTAACCATTCCTTTAACCATGATTGATTCTCTACACATTACCATGGTTAATGATATGATAAGTATTCATTTTTATTATTCTTTTTAATTAACTTATCATATCATTATCTTCTTCTTCTTCATCTTCAACCTTGAAGAAAGCTTTCTACCAACAATGGTGGAATGTGAAAATGAGTGAGAAATCCAATTCTAAAGTGAACCCACTTCCTATTTCTTCATCCTCTACCTCTTGCCAAGTAGTAGAGTGTGTTTCCTTCACAAGTTTTCTTGACTTGGTGAAGTTGGAGCTTGATCTAGCGATGCCTCGACGTAGATCATCTTCGGCACGTCGTCGATGACCTAGCCCGCTTCTTCTCCGATGAAGCCGACGCTAGGCCCGGATTTTGATTTGGACAGCGGAGAGGACTTCATCACGGAGTCGTGGAGGTGGAGGACCGGATCTACAAAGGTTGTATTTCCGTTCCTTTAGTTTAGATGTAAACTAGTTTCATTTTCGCCTAGAAATCTAGCCAACGGTCCGTTCTAGGGTTTCTCGGCACCGTTTAAATTTGAAATTGGCATGGTTGATGCCTTGTGAGACCTCATTAGGGTGCCTAGGAACCCTACATTGTGCACGTGTCATATTTCGGACAGATAATACTGGTGGGCTTTGGATTAAGCCGGATCCAAGTAATATATTGAGTCGAAATATTTTAGTGTCATCGTATTCGTATTCGATCGGAATACGGATACAGGTATGTATTTACAGGTGAGGGGTATTCTCGTAATCCGTTACGAGATTACTTTAGAAGATGCATTTCTTTTTGGAATAATTATTTTGGTTTAAATGATTAATGAAATGTGTGACTCTTTGTTGTGACTCATTAATTCTAGAATATTTACTAATGACTCATGTAATGAGTCATCTAGTGAGTCATTAAAGTATTAATGAGTTTTGTTTTGGGTATGGATATTTGAGGAGATATTTTCATAAGATATTTTTCTTTTGGTTTTTGATATACAAACCTCATATATCTATTCACAAAAGAATGAATGAGAAGAAAAAATAAGTTTATGGGCTTGGTTTTCTTTTTCTCACTTGAGTTTTCTTGAGCTCACAATTTCTATCTCTAAGCATCTTCTTCAACCTCCACCCTAACCCTCTCATGTTATGAGAACCCTAGGGTGTTTGAGATAAAGTATTCTACTCATTCTCTACTTCATCTTGGACATGTCGGTTAGCATACTTCATGTCCGAGTTTCCTCGGTATAGAGGCGGGATTCCGTTTAATGATCCGTTGACGTGGTGCCACCTCGATGAGGAGACAAGAGATCGGAGTTGCCGCGAGGAGCGTGGGATGATGGCTAAAGACCAAAGGACTCGGATCGATCGGTTTAGCCTTTCTACCTCTTTACAGTTTGTTAGTTTAGCGTTAATGGCAAGATCCGGGTTATAGTATGCGGTAGCGCCAGTTGTAAAAGTTTTTGTTCCACGTTTAGCGTCAGAATGACGGCCGGAGAGCTACCGTAGACTTACAATTGAATCTAGCCCAGACGCATAACGTCATGCAAAGGATGCATGGGGCCAGCGCCTAGGCGCTTGAGCGCAAGCGCGCCACGTGTCGGCACGTGGGTGCTTTGCGCTCGAGCGCAGAGTGCCGGAGCGCAAGCGCGCCACGTGTCAGCACGTGGGCGCATTGCGCTCGGGTGCTGGGCGCTTAAGCTCAAGCGCGCCACGTGTCGGCACGTGGGCGCTTTGCGCTCGAACGCAGAGTGCTGGAGCGCAAGTGCGCCACGTGTCGGCACGTGGGCGCTTTGCTCTCGGGCGCGGGGTGCTTGAGCGCAAGCGTGCGACGTGTCGGCACGTGGGCGCTTTGCGCTCGAACGCAGGACGCTGGAGCGAAAGCGCGCCACGTGTCGGCACGTGGGCGCTTTGCGCTCGAGCGTAGGGCGCTGAAGCGCAAGCGCGCCACGTGTCGGCACGTGGGCGCTTTGCGCTCGAGCGCTAGCGCGCCGGCGAGGAAAAGTAGGCTTTTAGCCCCGGAAATTCTCTGAAGAGAATATAGGGTGGAGTTTAAACTCCTAATATGCTTTGGGTTAATGAAGGGGGTTCTTCTTCTTCCTCTTCTGTTGGCTGGATCTTGAAGATCAAGAGATATGTGATTTTTAAAAATCTCTCCTTTTTGAGATCTAGTGACGATCCAAGTTCCCCTTTGTGGGTTTGGGGGTGAAAACTGGTTTGTTTTATAAAATGAAGAGTAAAACCCTTGATTTAATTCAAAAGAAAGAAGAAGATTTTTGGAATCTTGAAGAAGGAGAAAAGATCTCAAATATAATTTTTTTTGGAGAGAGAAAAGTTGTGAGATATTTTCATTATCCTTGCCTTTATAGGCTATACACTTTACACATAGCCCCTTGGGCTTCACAAAATGGCATTTTGCCTATCCCATGGCTCATGTGCCATTTCTTTTTGCACATAAGCCATGGGCTTTACAAAAATTTGACTTTATGCCTATTTTTCTTACATTTATCCATAAAATAAAATAAAAGAAATGCAACAAAATTATTTATTTTCAAAATATTTTATCTTGGCTTGGGGGGAGGCCGGCCGCTTCATGTTCGAGCTCGACCCGGGCATGGGCCCACTGGATCTGGGCTTGGGCCCACTTGGCTTGGGGTTGACTTTGATTTTGACTTGGTCAACCGGGGTGTAAATTTTTACCCCAACAAAGAGATCTCGGCTCTTTCCTCGTGGAATGAGGTGCAGGATATTCCAACTGAATACCGCGATGCAAAGCAACTTGTAATCGACTATAGTGAAGTTATTACCCTGACGCAAAACTTCTGCCCAAGGGGTCATTCCCGGTGAAGGGATATCGGCCCTAGCCTCGTCGAATGAGGTGCAGGATATTCCCGCCGAATACCGCTATGCAAAACAAAAGGAAACGTCTTTGTAATAACACTTTTTAAAACTGTTCCAACAACATCCAAACAAGTTTGTTTTCCTTTGCATTGATCAGAATCAACGCAGTCCCATCATCTAATCACACCAGAAAAGAACGAAAATAAAATGTATGTATATGCCATCCACATTCATCACTTGGTCCCGTCATTACCCGTTAGGCTATTTAACTAATGATAGAGCGGGGACTGGACTAGCGCGGGTGCAAAACATATACAACATCTACTAGTATATATACCAATATACAATAATCGCTCTAGGCGTGATAATATGCAACATTACAGAAAAGTAATAAGCATCACAGAACAATACAGATAATCTAGGATCCCCGGGTTTCACAGAGCCGCTACTGAAACCCGACGTTCCCCTGGTCGTGTGGATAGCCTGTGCAATGAAACCTAGACCCCTACGGGTGCGGCAAGTTACCCACCAAAACCTGAAGCGAGGCAGCCCCCTACAGCATAGTGAATGGACCACCCAGCACCTCACGGAATCCGGTAACTTGAGCACCCCTCCTTGGGTCAACCTATACCCCCTACGAGTGCGGAGAATAGTCTGCTAATTCTAGAGTGAGGCCCCTCTGCCTCTCAAAGCCATGAGATACGGACCCGTTGCCCTCCAGAACCCGACTATCCGTGCACCCCGTCGCGGGGTAAACCTAGTACAGAAATAAAAATATGTACAACGGGTACATCGGCCCCAGCCAAGTCGTGCCCCAAAAGAATAATGGCGATTTTTGAAACTTTTCACATAAAATTACGATTTTTGAAATTCCATTCGATCGATATTTTAAACGTGTTAGCTCAAGTTAGTGAAGCTTAATGGCGAGGCTCTGATACCACTGTAAGTCTACGGTAGCGCCCCGGCCGTCTAACAGACGCCAAATGTGGAACAAAAAGTTTTTAACTGGCGCTATCGTATACTATAACCCGGATCTGCCATCATTGCTAAACTAACAAACTACAAAGAGGGTAGAAAGGTTATACCGAACGATCTGAGTTCTTCGTTCTTTAACCATCATCCCACGCTCCGTTGCCGCTGCTTCGATCTCATCGATCTCCGATCTGCTCGTCCAGGTGGCACCACGTCAACGGATCTTTAAACGGGCTCCCGCTTCTGACTTGAGGCAACTCGGTCATCAAGTTTGCTAAAAGAGATGACCAAGATTGATGTAGAGAATGAGTAGAACCCTTTGTCTCACTTCGTCCAAAGCCATGGACGAACGGTTAATGCAGTTGCTATTTGGAATCGGGTGATGAGAAAATGAGCTATATGAAATTTCCATGAACCAATATATCATAATCTTTTTCCCAAAACAACTTAGCCCACCAAAAGAAATGGCCGGCCACTTTTAAAGAGGAGGGGTGAGTGTAGGAGGGAGGAGGGGGTGACCACAAGCAAAGAAAACTTATCATCACACTTAATGAAAAGAATGAGTCACAAAAAACATTAAATGCAAATGAATGATTCATTAACCAAGTCACCATTCATTTAATGCATACATTGAACCAAAACCAAGTCACCACATCTAGAACCTTCTAGAACCATGACTCACCCTCAAGAAAAGATAAATCCGTATTAAACTGAATGTTTAATACGGCCGATAGAAAACTGGAAACTGGCAACTTCCAAAAGCGATCCCGAAAAGAATTTCAGGACAACCCCGTAACAGTATAAATATACCCGCATTTGTATTACGACCGAATAAAATGCAACCGAGACAAAGATATTATATCTACACAGTATAATACTCGGATCCGGCTTAAACCAAAGCCCACTATTATTATCTGCCCGAAATATGACATGTGCGTAAACGCACGTGTATTTTCCGAACCCTGCCATAAAACCATACGGCCTCTATAACGTTTCGCCCGAACTTGGGAAACTATCTGTGGGGAACTCTAATGACTCATCAGTATCCTGGCAGTGGGTTTAACCATAAGCCGTCAGCGGCACTAGCTGTGCGTAATGGCTGCCCATGTACTGACCTCAAGGGAAGCTGATGAGCGAACTCATCCTGGAACCCTACTGAGCCTAACAGTGACAATGTATATACAGTCCGGTCCATTCGTCTATGAGTATCGCATATCGGCCTAGGGGGGTGGTAACGTCAGACCCTCAAAAGCGGTATAAGTCATGTCGGAGTGTAGCCCAAAAACACCCTGAGATACTACTGGAGTACCTACCAGTAAATCTCCTGCCTCGGCCGAGGGCTATGTATAATGGCTCTCCTAGACACAGCGCGATCTCACCCCCAATACCGGGAGAGACGAATCCCCTGCCGATCCGCTCACTTGCCTCCATGTGGCTCGGGACTGTACCCAAAAAATACCTGTTTGCATGACTCCTTTGAGCCGTGGTAGGGTAGAAATCAAAGCACAGTGGGAACTCACACGAGACAAATGACGACCTCAGGTTGATGAACTAACCTGTACACATGTCACCAGGGAACTGCTATCTGACGATTGGTATAATACCAACTAGCAGATTCCCAGCGAGTCCTGTCCGGTGTACTCATAACACAATGAGCACCTGTAAACATCTTAGGTGATCCAACTGACACCAGTGGGTTGTGAGACCGGCCACCGCCCCTCGTCGGGGACTCGACTGTATACACTAGTCTACTCCGGAGAATCGATGCCCTGTCTCGAAACTCCCACGACTAGGGACCACAATTAAGGATATGCTTATAGACCACCCAACTCTCACGTATATGATCGCCATCATACTGTTGGTAGTCAAGAAAAATCCTAAGGGCTCTATCAACGTATAACAGTGATCAGTCACCTGAACCTATACACGACTGATAAAGGCAAACCAGATAGCATACTTTCATCTCGAGTAAAACTGTACTACCGGTATAGGTCCTCCTCAATCATTGCAATCACGTGCCTGCGATCCAATAATTGACTTTGAGGGCACTATATCCAACATTCCTCGCTCTCACTGTTATCGAGAAACTGAAGTATCTCTCAGGCGGATGAGGAACCCTACCAGATCGGCGTAGAGGCTGATGTTCGTCGAGACCTATTGAATCCTTATTCAATAGGTACGCAGTTTCACAAGTGCATAACCCCCAAAAGAAACAGGTGACTCGGTAGTACTCATCTGTAACATTTTAAAAATAAATAAATAAATAAAAATCCTTTAGCCGAATTTTCTGATTTTCGGTAAAATAAACGGAATTTTCCGTAAAACATAACCATAATTATTTTTCATTATAAATTTAAAAAGACCTATTTTAATTATGTAATTACTAGTAAATGGTGTTTATTTAGTCACTTATAAATTTTTAGTTTAATAAAATATTTTTCCTAAATTAATTATTTTAAATATTAACATAAGCTTTATTTATACATTAAATTAGTGTAAATTGTAAATTTGCAATGGGTTTTTTTTTCAAAAGTGAACCATGACATATTAGAATTAGGTTTTTAGCATGCTAATCTCTTCTTGAATTGTCTTTAAAATTCTAGAGTTTTCTATGATGAATTGAATTAAGAAAATTAATAAAATAAAGAAATTTATGAAAAAACATAAAAGGTGTATTTCTTTGGAGAAAATTCTATACTATTCTTCATTCCTTCTTCCTCTCTTTTCCTCACCTCATGGCCGGCCCTCACCTCCATGGGCAACCCCAAAAAAATTTCCCCATCATTTTTGCATTAAAAATCATCAAAATTCATCAAAAATTCCAAAAATAAACCTCAAAAATCAACATTCAACCTCTACCATTTTCCTTTGACCTATTTAGGATGGAATTTGGAGTTGGAAACTATTATTTTAGAAGCATATTTTCATGTTTGGATCTCATTCCTTGAAGGTATAATTTTTATTCTTATGATTAATTGTTGTTAAATGCTTTTGTTTAGCATATTTAGATTTTCTTAATTAATTCTATTTGCAAGTTTAAAATTCAAGATAGGCTTTCTAAAATCAAGTTAGGGTTTTTATTAATTAATTGGGGTTTTAATAAGTAGCTTAACATTTTTAGAAGGGAAAAATCTAGCATGGTTGATGTATTATAATTTGTGCATTCAAAATTGTTTAAATTAAGCAATTTTGCTAACTAGATTTTTATAAATTATATATATTGGTGTGTTAAAATTCTAATTATGGTTTTTATCATTATATTGTGGTTTTAATGAGAATATTAACATGTTAAAGGAATGAAATACCTAATCTAATTATTACTTTCAAATTGTTAGTTAATATAATGTGATAAATATGTTATTTCGGTTAACTAGGTTTTAGAAATTAATTTAAAATGTAGTATTAAAAATCTAATTAGGGCTTTAGCTCATTCTTAAGGTTTCATGGAGTGGTTTAAAACTTTAATAGATGCAAAATCAAGTTTAGTAGTGGAATTGTGAATTTTTGCTTAACAAGTGTTAATTTTGGCTAATTTGCAAACTAGAAATTTTGAATTAAGACAAAATGGTGTGAGAAAAATATAGTAATGGTTTATATAACCTATTTATGTGATTTAATGAATATTATGACCATTAGTTTCATTTAAACATCAAGTTTTGGAGTAAAACGGTAAATTGGCGTTTTCAGGATTTTACGAAATCGGACGATTTGATCGATTTTAGGGTTTCGATGATTTAAACCATGTTTTATATTATAAATAATGAGTTTTGAAACTACAAGTTGTTTGTTGGTGTTTTATCTCGATTAATCGGCGTTTGTACGCCGATATCGAGCGATAATGGTTCCTTTGCATGAGCGGGTCATAGTTTTAACCTATGCGCGTTTCGTGCGTCATTTTGGTTTTATCCGTGATTCAGTTACGAAATTATATATGTTTGTGTATAGGTACCCCTCACGTGGACTTTGGACGAGGAAGAAGAAGAGGGCGACATCGTCTTCGGCAGACAAAGACAAGGTGAGTAGATGTATATCTACGGGGGAAGTCGGGTGGATGGCGTTTAGCACCCCCGCAAACGTAGAATAGGAATATTATTTGTTGTCATTAGGGAGTCGGACGTGACCTTAGATTCTTGGCGAGTAGGACCCTATTAAAGACCTTTGGTTGGACTAGACTGATTTAGATAGATTTTATCAGAGGATGAATGTCTTGGAGGAAATTCGTAGGTTTCAGGTAGACACACACACGCACACACAGAAACTTGACTTGGGGTATATGTGTATGTGTATATATATAGGACTGTGTGTAGGTATATATATGCACAACATGCATATGTGATATAAGGTTGTGATATGATATATGGGGATGAGACAATATAACTAGGCTTGATGTTGTGATCTATTGGCTATACATTCGTGTTATAATGTTAGCGGATCGTTGGAAAATGAGAAAATGGATATGTATACATAAACGATAATAGGTGATGACGACATTGAGATATACGAGACTCTAGAATAGAACCCGGACTGTAACCTGTGACTTGATTACGATATGATATATGTGTGACTTGGTTACGATATGATATATGTGTGACCAGATTACGATATGATATATATGACATGATATTTCTGAGGAACAATTGACGATGTATATGTACGCGGACAATGAGATATGATTGATGATATTGGGATGTATGCGATTACAGTACAGTACCTTTGATCGTGACATTATTTGATGATGATATTATACGAATGATGATGTACGTAGGTGATACTTGACCCGTACCCCGATATTGGGATGCCGTACGATGGATTTTACCGTACGAGGCATTGATGTGATGATTGATCCACACTCTTGATTCGAGGAAGTCGTACTATGTACGTGACGCTATTGAGGTTGGATCGCCGACTACTAGAGATATGGACTCAGACCCTAGGTGGATCCTTATTTCTAATCGATTAGTTTCTTAGAGGGTTAGATAGATTCTAGTTTAGGCTCGAGTCATTTAGTTGTAGTTAGACATGTATATTACCAATGAGTGGTTAATAAACATTCATCTTTACTTTCAGATTGTAATCATCATGTTGCATGTTCATACATATGTTTCTTTAGTCAGTATGAAACTCTGCCTGTTAGGACACCAGCACCATTACCGATGATGCGCATATTCCACGTACACTTATTTGCCGGCTCACACACATCATCATCGGTAATTGCTATGTCACGTACACTTTAGAACATATTATCTTTTATTGATAGAATCAGCTAAAGGCTAGATCAATATAATATTGTGATTACTCTCAGGTGTTAGTCTAGACATTGCATTTATTACTTAGACATTTCATGCATTCATAATTTCATGATAACATGCAGTATTGTGGGGCTTATGCCGACACTTATCATTTACTTACTCATGATTTTGGGATTTTGGATTTCTATGAGATTTCTGGATTTTGGGGAAAACCGCAAGAATATATATAAAAGCTTCTCTCTCTCCTCCTCTCTTTTCAAAATATAAGTTGCGGTTTTCTCGTGATGTATGTGTCATCCACCATGAGATTTCATGTTTTCTGTTGGATTTCGAGACCCGATTCGAGGAACGGATGAGCCGTTTCGGGTACATAGTGGGCCCGGTATGGTACCCCGGGGCAAGAAGATCGAGTTGTAGACGATGAGCCTGGCAGGGGAAGACTACCTACCGGTGATGTCTGGCGCGGCGGATATCCGGAGGATACCGACCGTTGTCGTGAGATTTGATGATATGGGTCGATCCGGACTGACGGAGCCCGAGATATTGAGACTATGAGATATTGAGACTATGAGGTATTGAGACTTGAGATTTACATGTTTTGTTTCGATGCATGACACGGATTTCCATGGATTTCATCGATGATATTTCAGATTTCTATACAAATTTTACCATGATAAAAGTTAAAGATTTCTTATACAGATATATCCAGATTTCAAGATTGATTGTTTTACATTCATGGTGCATGCATACTCATTCACACGACATCATACTATTTGAGGCACTGACACGAGCACGGAGCATTTGCACTTACGCGTAGTTTATTACCCTGCACTGCTAGATGACTAGTGATATATTAGTATATTATTATGACCTAGGATAGCGTCGTGCATTCGATTTCTTTTCGCAGATGTCTTCTACTTACGAGTTGGCAACTCACCTCTGTTGTGCCAAATTTTTCTACAGGTTTCGATGTACAGGTTTCCTTGACAGTTTGCTGGAACATCATTTCATTCAGGGTGATTTGCTTGGTAGGTTGGTTCACTTGTATCAGGACCGCCGTTATACTTTTATTATTTCATTGGTATCTAGTAAGCTCCATCAACCAGACTTGTATTACTTGATAGTTTAGAGGACCAGTTGTTTATTTCGACCTTAGAGTCGTGCTTGTATTATTATAGTATCTGGTGGATTTGTTTTCTTTTGAGTTTTGAGCCTCGCCCTTTGGCGTTGTATGTTATTGTGCATGGTGTAGTTGTTTCCGCCTGTTGGCGTAGAGCTAGCTCTCGCTTGGGGATGCCATTTTATTGTTTGTATATATTATACTTGTTTGTACCCATTTGGGGCCAGTTTTTACAAAGGAGACTCTGCCGAAATTTTTGAGAAAATTTGATCTTCTTTTAAACATGTTTTCCTATATGTTTTCCTTTACATATTCTTTTATTTGGTTTAGATTTCTGGGCTTCGGCTTACTTAGATTACGTTGCACCGCTAGACGCTCCGTAATTTAAGTGCCGGCCACATTTCGTACCTTCAAGTCGTGACATCATCATAGAGCACACCATATCTATTAGGGTGCGATTGCTCCGTCCCGATACACCGTTGTGCTGTGGTGTATACGGAGGAGTAATGCTGAGAGAGAATCTCATTCTTCTTTAGAATAGTCCAAGATCTCCATGCCTCAGTATTCTCCTTCCTGATCTCACCAAAGGACATAATACTTATTCCTGTATTGGTTCTCTACTTTTATCTTATATTCTTTGAATTTCTCAAAAGCTTCGGACATGTGTTTCAACAGGAACATGTGTCCGAATCTTGAGAGATCATCATTGAATGTAAGAAAGTATAAAGAATCAGTCCTGGCATATGTAGACTGGGGACCTTCATACATCATCATGTATTAGTCCCAAGATTTCACCAACTCTTTCTCTGTTTCATGTAAACGGAGCTATGGTCATTTTATCTTTGTGACATGACTGGAAAGTTTCACAAGATGTAAATTCAAACTGATTTAAATATGCATCTTAATGTAACTTATCTAGTCGGGTCACATTGATATGACCTAGTCTACAATGCCTCAAGAAGAATTCGTTCATTTCTGAACTCTTCCTCTTGTGTGTGTTCTGTACGTTAAGAATTATGGTTTGATTTAGAACGTATATGCTTTTAGATAACGTGCCTGAAACCGATCAACTCTTGATACATGATATGTTCAAAACATTATCCAACAATACAAATTTATATCCTTCTTTAATAAATGAAGAGACTGATATGATGTTGTATATCAGGTTCGGTATCTAATAACATTCGTTCAGAATCAATGTATTTAGTAATACAGGGTGATAACTGCCAACACCTTGGCTGCAACAATTGCACCGTTTTGAACTCTTGAAACTTATCACCCATTACCTATCTGTAGCCCATATAACAGATTACTTATCTGGGATCCTGATCCGGTATCAAATACCCAGGACTTAGTGGATACTGAGAAACATTTCTTTGTAATGAACACACCCGAAGGAGATGCATTATCATGCATTTTCTTCATTTGGGCGGCATGCGAGTCCTGGTATTCCCTTATTTCCTGCTCGGTCTTATTACAATTATAAGTTAGAGCGGGACTAGCATTCCCCAGCTCAGTATAACAAGCGGGTTCGGACAATACATCCATATTATTATCTTGATTAAGGCGTGACATGGTCGCTACCTGGAGAGAGAGAGAGAAGAAAACATTCTGCGTGTGCTCTTGCAAGATTAGATTAGTTATATATTTTATCTAATCAGGATGGCTCCCACTGTTTTTATCAAATCTTCTTTCAAACCTTAAAAGGAAAGACTAGCCGGGATTAATTATACCCTACAAGTTCGCCAAACTTTTAGCCAGGCTAGTGCCAGTACTTTGGGGGAGGTTCCCCGTGCTTTCGCACGGACCTAATTAAAATAAACCTCGTTTTCCCAGGGGCGTAACCCCGTTGACACCTTTCTAGACACCTACTTGATCGGCTAATTGTAGAGTGTAAAACTCTCCCAGGAGTAACAATTACTCGCAGTGGGTATCAGGATCCAACTATCATATAGAAGGTATGCAATCTCATTGCAAGTTTCAACACTTGAAACTCCCGATATTGGTTTTTACCCCTAGCACTTATGACCTTGGATATGGTCAACAAATCATAAGCACTAGTCAAGTTCTACCCGTCATTTGATGATTAATTATACCCACCCACATGACCCTTAGCTAAGGTCAACAAAGTCACATGATTGTCCTAACTAATCGCATCATATGCTGTGTAGGAAGAGATCACTTAGCTACCGTACACTGCGCCTTGGCTAACGTCAACAAACGCTGCACGAATACTAAGTATCCTACTTCCTAAAATGACGGAGGGTTGCGGATGGTTTTAAGAAAACCTTTAACGCTTTGAACTTGATCTCGTTGAAGAATCAAATGATTTTAAATGGAGTGTTTTTGAAGCTTTTAGTAGTTTCGCTAAAGAGGTCACTCCCGGTGAAGAGATCTCGGCACTTTCCTCATCGAATGAGGTGCTGGATATTCACAATGCCACTATTCAAATCAAGAACTAGAAAAACAATCAAAAGACAAAACCGAGGATTGTAGCATCTGCTAGTTATTGCTAAAGAGGTCACTCCTGGTGAAGAGATCTGGGCTCTTTCCTCGTCGAATGAGGTGCTGGATATTCTTCAAGGAATACCGCTTTGCAAAGAAACAACTAAACCTACCTGATTTTTGAAATTCGATTCCACAAAATCTTTTAGGTTTATTTTTATTTCATTAATCTCATTAATGAATGTCCCATCATTTAAGTTACCTAAACATCACAGATAAATACAACGTACGCTTATACCATCTGCATTCGCCCCGATGTCCCATCATGCACCGTTAGGTTAGGTAACTAATGGCAGAGCGGGGCAGGGCTACCGTGGGTGTAAAACATAAGCAACATCTATATAATATATCATATATACTATATACAGTATCTATCTCTACATATCAAATGATCACATCACAGATATCGCAGCAGAAAACAACATATGAAATATTGGATATACTAGGATGTCCGTGTTTTATATTGAGCATGTATAAAACACGGATTCCACGGTCGTGATGAATAGACATACCCACATCCCTAGAACCCTACGACCGCGGCAAGCAACCCTACCAATTCTAGAGTTCGGAGACCCGGTCTCGACTCCTCGAGATGGTCTCCCACTGGACCCTAGAACCCGGTTACTTGTGCTCTCCTCCTTGGGTCTATCCTAATGCGGAAAAGTAAATAATATACATCAACGGTGACATCTTCCACAACCCGGAAGTGCCCTAATAAAAGAATATTACATACAAGTTTTTACACGAATAAAAATGAAAAACACTCATCTCACATAAAAAAAACCCGGCTATTCAAAACGCGACGATCTAATATAACATATCCAGCAACACATAATATCACATGTCATCAACGTAAGTAAATATCCGTATCCCAATTGTTGTTGACGTATAGCAATGAAACCGGCGATACTCCACATATTACACTTACGGTCGCAGAAAAGAAAGTGAAAACTACAACATTTGGAATCCGCAACCACCTTAGACATCATAAACCCGTAATATCTCATATTGCGGATTTCAAGCCTAATAATATGAATTCCTTAGACATCATATGCCTAACAATTATAAACCCCGCATTTTAGTCTCGATATTGAAAACGCTTTCCAATAATCAGTCGGGCAATTCAACAAGATTCCCAACATCCCAATTGAATGCTCATCGGAAATTTTAGTAGATGTCTACACCCCCGATGCTGACGACGATGTAGCGGAACACCGCGGCTGCGAGCACCCGGATGGATGCTTTTTGGCAATGGAGTTCTCCTATAGTCACTTGGTCACAGTTATGGGGTGTGGTTCTATAATAATGTTACTCGGCGAGTATCCGAATACACAAAGTGATTGGGACGGACTTTTGATCGCATCAAAATTCCGTGGCAACTGATCAGATGAAACAAAATTACTAGACTTATAAAATACATATGTTGTTGATTCCAAGTTATGTATCACAATATACTAGACGATGTTAAACGTTTTGACCGAATCAACTAACATCCCATCACCCGATAAGCTCAACACTTGAATGAAGTTAAAGTACTCAAAACGTGTCACAGTACCTATGATCCAGCCGTAGAAGGGTCAAACCAACGCCTCACCTATGACACCGCGGAACTATGGCGAACCCTAGGGTTCAAGTCGCGGTTCCGAGGGCATAGAATCAAGTTAAGGTTTTTGTTCTTCTAGAGGGTCCATAGAGTTACTTGCACGAACATTGAATATAATTAACTTAGAAAAATTCCAACACTTGGAAATTTCAGGGGGGACATGGGGTGATGTTTGAAGATCATTCGAACTGTCAAACATAGCCTAGGTTACCATCACAATGTTAAATTATACGACTACGAAACACTCCATTTTGGTCCTATAGAAAACTTTACATCACATGAAAATTTGGACCAAGCGAAAAATACCTGAAACCCTAAAATACACACACTAGAGCACAAAACAAAAACGATGCACAGAGGAGCATGCAGGGCTGGCCTCCCCGGTTTTTGAGTAAATGTGCTCGGTTGAAAATCGAGCAATGGGCCTCGTTTTTGTTCTGTGCACTATAGGTCTCACATACATGAATCTGCACTTGTTTGCACAATTTTTTTAGAACTTTTGGAAATCAACAGAGAGCAAAATGTGCAGGGTTTCAGAAATTGCATGTTTACGGATTTGTTTCGTTTCCGTATTAATCTAAAATCGTCTAGATTTCTAGTTAGGCTCTGATACCATGTTGGGATTCCTTAGCACTATGCCTAGGGTTTGCAATCATCACGCATGCCATAACAAGAATTTTAAGGGGTTCTAAGCAATAAAACTACGAATCGTACTAGAAAACTAGGGTAACAAAACTTTGCAATCTAATATTACAAGAGAAGTGAACAAGAATACAACCTTTGTAGATCTGGTCCTTCACTTTTAAAGCTCCTTATTGACATTCCTTCGCTGCGATCATCGTTGTCCCGAACTCTAGAATGGATTTCCCCGGAGAAATGAACAAGCTTGCTCGTATACATCGAGGCCGAAGATGATCTACGTCGAAGTGACTCAAACTCAAGCTAACCCTTCACTGGATCATGAACTTTGTGAAGAGAACACCCTAAACTAAATGGAAAGTAGTAGAGAATGATGAAATTGGAAGTGGGTTCACTTTGGATTTTGGTTTTCTCACTTTATTTCTTCACTTAGAAAAATCTAGCAAGGTTTTTCTTTTGGATGAAGAAGAAGAAGAAGAATAAAATCAAATGAAGAGAATTATGAATAATGCAACCATGGGTGAGTTAGTATAATCCACTAACCATTGTAGAGACTAAACCATGGTTTAATATAATGGTTTGGTTTAAAAATATCTTAAGTAAAACAAAATGTGTGGACTTTGTCAAAGATGCTTGATGCTTCATGAAGCTTCAAGCCATGACAAATAAAGCCACCATTTTGAAATGCTTAAAATAAATAAAACCCTCACAATTATAAATAAACATGGTGTAAGTCTTACACACACCCAAGTTTGCATGTCTCATCAAGCATGATACAATCATGTACACAAACATATATCAAATATACATTTTGTGTACATCAAGTGAGAAAATAATCTTAAATGAACCAATACTAGTTAATGTAAAGTAATATATCAAATATATAATTATACATTAAATCATTAAATCAACACTTGATTTAATGATCTGGTCATATCGCATATAACCGACTAATATCTACTGTATCAATATATCGAATCAACATTTGATTCGGTAACCCAGCTATATCGCATATAACCGACCGATGATACAAATCGCGAGAATATAATACAGTATCACATACCGGTATTATTCTCGGTCCCTGCACATATCATATACATGCTCCTATTTCATTTCGCCCGAGCCAGGAAACCTCTGTGTAGGACTCTAAAGACTCGTCAATACGCCGGCAGTAGGTAGTGATCATATCAAACACCCATAAGCCGCAAGCGGTCTGCTAAGCGTAACGGCCACCCTGGTATTGAGCGATCAGAAGATCAACAAGCAAGGCTGCTCACACTCCTGCGAATCCAATCAGTAACACTTACCGCACAGTCCGGTCTGTTCGTCTGATATGTCGCATATCTCGCCTAGGGGTGGTAAACATCAGACCCCTGTAGCTTGATAAGTCATGCTGATGTAAGGTCCATAACGGTCGTGAAACTATTGATAATACTTACAAGTAAATCACAGCAACTCTGGCCAGGGATTTCCAGTTATGGCCAGTCGAGCATAGCACAACATCAACCCCCAATACCGGGAGAGACGAATCCCCTCCTATCGCTCATTGCCTCCATGTGACTCCAGACTGTACCCAAAAAACCACCTGTTTGTACGACTCAGTAGAGCCGTGGTAGGGTGGAAATCAAAGCACAGTGGGAGAAACACAAGACTCTATGACGATCTTGGGTCGACAGACTAAGCTGTACCAGTGTCACCAGAGAACTGCCATCTAACGTGAGGTATAATACCATCTGAGAGTTCTCGGCGAGCCCGTTCAGTGTACCCATTCAGCACTGAGCACCCGCACACCATCTTTGATGTTAAACACCAATGGATATGGAATCATCCCTCGCCCATCACATGGGTCGAGAAGATATACGCTAGTCTACTATGGAATATCGATACCCTGTCTCGATATTCCCACGGCTAGGATCATTGAAGGATGTACTCATGGACTACCCAGTCCCCACTAGTATGATCTGCATCATAATCCTGAAAGTCGAGTACACATCCTGAGGGCTTTATCAACATGTAACAAAGAGACATCATGTGTACATGTTAAGATAAAGAGCAACCAGATAGAGTACTATCATATCGAGCAAGAAAGTCCTCCCTATATATGTCCCAGCATCCATTATAATATACATCTCATGTACAATAATGGCCTCTAGGGCATACATACAACTTACACAGGTTAGTCCGTTGACTTTGCATCACTATTTATCTTAATCGTGTCCCCACTGTACTTAGATTACTACTCTACCACGGCTCAAATGAGTCGTTCAAACATATAGTAGTTGGGTGCAGTCCCGAAGCACTTGGAGGCAGTAGGGGTTAGATGGGATTCATCTTTCCCGGTATTAGGAGTTGATATCGCGCCGTGTTCGGATAGCCAATACACAAAGTCCCTGGCCAGGGTAAGAGAGATTTACTGGTAGGTACACTAGTAGTTTCTCAGGGTGTATTGGGCTATATATCGACACGACTTATTGCACTATTAGGGGTCTGACGGTTACCACCCCCTAGGCCCGATATGCGATACTCTTAGACGAACAGACAGGACTGTACGGAGATTGTCACAGATAGGCTCAGTAAGAGTTCAGACGAGTTTGCTCATCGGCCTTCTTATCGACAGTTACCTGGGTAACCGTTACGTACAGCTAGTGCCATTGACGGGCTTATGGTTACACACACTGCCAGCGTACTGTCGAATCTTTAGAGTCCTACAAAGAGAGTTTACCTGGTTCGAGCGAAACGATGTAGAGACCGTATGGTTTTACGTGTAGGGTTCCGATCATATACGTGTACTAGCTGCACGGATGTTGTTCGGACGGATAATATTAGTGGGCTTTGGTTTAAGTCGGATTCTAGTATTATATTTTTGGATTATTATTATCTCATCGTATTCATATTTTTTGTAGTACGAATACAGGTATGTATATACGGTGAGGGCATTCTTGTAATTTCACAAGAGATGCTTCTAGAAGGGGGCACCTCATTATTAGATTTATCTATTTTTGGAAATAGATTAATGAGGTGAAAAATAGAGATATTTGTGGCATGGAGTGAAGATGGCTTATTGTTTTGTTTATTGGTTTAGCCTTACTATTAGTATGGTTGATATTTTCAATTGGAAAATATTGCATGCTTGATGTGAGAAAGAGCATGAGCCATTCTTCACTTGCCTCAAGACTAGCTCATTTGCATTTTTCCTTTCTCTCTTCATTTCTCCTTTCCTTCATCCTCAAGACCCTAAACCTTCACATGAGTTGTGAATCCTACGGTCACTTGTGATTAAATAGTCCAATTAACACTCTACATCTCTTAAGCTACCTAGATTAGCGAACTAGGTTCTTTAGTTGCCTCGGTTTAGAGGTTGGAGCTTGAACCATAGACTCTCGGGTGGATCTTCTTTGACACGAGGAGACCGACGATCAAGCGCGATTTGGACATTTGAGGAGCTTCAGAAGAGGAGAAAAAGATCCGAAGGACTCGTAACTATAACAACTCTGTTTCATTATACAGGAAATTTGATTAAATTTTAATGTACAAATGGAGTATTTGCAATCCTGTGTACACTATATGTATTTGAATTGCTTTTTGAACAACAAGAAAGCACTTGTAGCTCATTGGTAAAGACTTGCACTGCTGTGACGTAGCCCCTGTGATCGAATCCCCTCCAGCTACTTATATTTTTAATTGATTTTTCTTTTAATCTTTTAGAAGCCTAAAGGTTTACACGTGCACTACACATAAAATGAAAAGTCACAAAGTAATCAAACAGTGCACTGAGGTATACCAATCGACAGGGACACGTAGCCAAAATCCCAAGCTCATGCCACCGGATTGGATCAGCGAGATTCAAAGGGGAGGCCGGCACCGCCGGTCATGTCCATAGGGGATGCCCTCATTTTTTAACCCCAGAACCCTTTGGCCTACCCCACTACCCCTATGTCGTTTGATTTCTCTGCACATTTCTAGAGAATTAAAAATGGGTATTAATCCACATTTTAATTCTCAAATTTATTACCCTAACCCTAATTTTCCCTATAAATACCACACTCCATTTCACCCCTCCTCATTCAGAATTTCATTACAAAAAATCTATAAAAATTTCCAAGTCCCAAGTTGTACAAGTAGAGTTAGCAAAGGGCAGGGTTTCGGCAAAGTTTCAAGAAGAATCAGGCGACGAGAAGACTTCCCGGCGATCCCAAAGTCTTTCTCTACCTTTTCTCTTTGATTCAAATCTGTAAGTCCCCATTCCCCTTGTCATGACCCGAAATTGGCATGTGACGACCCTTAAACTACGCAATGTCTATAGGCGTAACGCAATTTAAGTAAGCCAAAAATCCAGCAATCTAAACCATCAAAAATAGTAAGAAATAAGAACAATTTTTAAAACCTTTAAAATCTCAACCCAAATTCTTTAAAAGTCCAACTTTATTTCCTTTAAAATTTCGGCAGCACCTCATTTGTAAAAACCAAACCCAAAAATGGGTACAACATAAATATAAGTAAAGCATCCCCAAAGGGAGCAAATCCGTGCCCAACGGTGGAAAACAACTACCACAACAGATATACGACGCCGTAGCGAAGAAATAAAAGACGATAGAAGTAAAACTACATAAAAGACCTCCAAGTCACAAAATAATATACAATATCGTCCTCACATCAAGTCTCTAAGTCATACAAGATAATGGTAGATGGAGAGTACATGGATACAACGAATATACAATAAACAACCTTGGATAACCGCAAAACCCACCTAAGCAAAACCGCACACTGTGAGCCGAAGCGGTATCCGCTGCAAAAGATGATGCGATAGATGAATAGCCTGCCTCGACTACTCTGGGGAATAACTTGCAAACACTGTGGCACAACCAGGGTGAGTTGCCAACTCGTGAATAATAAATAACATAAGCAGGTAATCGCAAGTATGCACGTACAGCGCGAATCTAACATATGTAAGCTAAGAAATAAATAGTCATATGAATGCAATAGTCATGAAAGATACTCTAACAGGTACATCTAATACATAAAGCAATAATATGACAAACTGTATGCAACAATCACGTAAGGTACTATATCAGGTACAGCTAATACATGAAGCGATGATATGACAATGTATATATACAACAGCCATGAAAGGTACTCTAGCAGGTACAACTAATACATGAAGCAATGCATATAAAATAAAGTATGTGAATACAACAGTCATGGAATGTACTCTATCAGGTACTACTAATATATGAAGCAGTGCACAAATAAATAATGTGGAGTATGGAATGAAACATGTCATTTCCACGGAATCCTGCTATCGTGGTATGACCAAAGTCCATCAAGACAATCCAAATCCCAATTCTTCAAATCAGCCTCCAAATTGGCTCTCATATCATGTAAGTCTCACAAATCCTGAATGTACAATATCAGCAAATCTCATATGTTCTGAATGTACAAAATAAAGTAAATCTCATATATCCTGTATCCAATATCAAGTGAATCTCATATAAATCCTATATCCAACATCAAGTGAATCTCATATATCCTGAATCCAATATCAAGTGAATCCCATATGTCCTAAATATATTTGCATGAATTATTATGATGATGTATATAATTGATATGTATACATATATATTAGCGTCCCATTCCACTAATATATATATATATATATATATATATATGCATATATAACAGCCTCCCATTCCACTGTTATGTATACTTAGGAGTAAAATATCATGAAACCAATGTGTCAAGTATCGACACAGAAAAGATGATCTATCAGGTGCTGTTACCACGACTGGCACCCTGATAGGTTCGTATCATACGCTATGCCGAAAGCTCGAGTGCCTAGCTCTAACCCTCTCCTCTCGACGTATCCATACGCACATGACTCCCGTCGGTATCCCCACGATAACCGCCGAGTCATAGGTAGTGTCAACGGATGGTATGGTTCCCCTGCCTGGCTCAATCGGCAAGGTCCTTCAATCGTCTTGCCTCGGGGTGCCTACAGGCCCCACTATGTACCCTCATACAGCACACGACGCTCCTCGCATGGGGTATATATATCAGAACCGATAAATCTCATGGTGGCTGCTGAAATATCATATCAAGAGAAACCGGGTTTTTCAAATAATGCATAATTTCATGAAACAACCACGGTCCTCAAATCCAGAAGATATCATGAAAAATCCATATCTCAATGCCAAAATCCATGAATATAATATACGCAACATAAAACTGAAATGGGAGCATATAAAGGAAAATCCGCTATTTAACTGCTACAAGTTAATATAAATATCATGCGGTTCCTAATTCCTCCAAATCTATATAACATCAAATAAAGGTAAACATATAACTATAGCCAGATATATGTGTAAACATAAAGATATTGCAAGGTATATGTATCTACCTATAAGTAATGATGTAATATACCCTCCAGGTATAAATGAAGTATGTATGTAAGGTATACATGTAGCTATGTCATTATGTGTGTATGTACCTATCACTAATGGTACAATATCCTATAGGTATACAGGTAACTAGCATGTAAGCATGTTAAGGCATATGTGTAAGCATGTAGGTATACAGGTATGCTATATGTCATATGCATAAAGAAATATGAATCAATGTCTCAATGTCCCTAACCAAAATATCATATAGGTATATGTGTTGTGCGTGTCATGGCAATTATTGACGGTGTGTGTGGCATACAATCAGTGCTCGTGCAACATGAGCCGTCAATAATAGTGCAGTGTCCTAAAGGTACAAGTCCAAGCACAACAAATAACTAAGCAATAAGGTGTATGCGCAACTCTATATATGAAATAGAATATGCGACAATTCATAACATCTCTAGCCCAAACGCATAACGCCATGCAGGTGATTCCCCTGTAGATGTTAAATCTACTCACCAACGATCCTGGCTAAGTAATGCCAACCACCTGCTTTCCCCTCTTCGCAGCGTCCGAAGTCCCCGCCTACGATCTTGAACACATATAACATGAAGCAAATGTATATAAGCAATCGACGAAAATACACACAACTATGTTTAACCGACACACCAACTCCAAACATACACCCAAGTGTTTGTTTTAGTGGCTAATGCGCGTAGCGACATTACGAAACGAACTCAAGAGCAAAAGCTACACAAAGACACGAACGACATCGGCACGACCCTATCTAGGAACGCGAAGCGACACAACTACCAAGTCTAGACCCTGATCGTACCGATCGCATATTCACAACACAAGATATAGCGTGAAATCAATATACAAAACGTCGCAACGTCAAAAGAAACCCACGCCTAAAATATCCATAAATCTAGTAAGCAATATATCATTTCAGCACAAAACTATAAGTTTAATCAAAACTAGAATTTACAAACATCTCAAAATAGCAAGGTTAAACCATTTAAAGCCTTACTAAAATTTTAGATTTCACTAATTAGGATTAGCAAAATTTTAGTTTGTCAATTAGCTTAATTAGCCGATTAGGAAAATACATTTAACAAGTAGCAACTTGATTAAGTTTTCATTTGTCTTAACTTATCACTTAACCAAACCACTAATTAAAACCCTAATTTGATTATCAAAATGATATCTTGAATTTCTAAATAAGAATTTAAAAGCTTAAATTAAACATCTAATTAAGCTAATTAAAGTATTAAACTACAAAAAGAGATTAGGGTTTAGATTTATATCTTCAAAGAGACAATATTTGAAACAAGAACAATCTAAATTTTAGCCTCCAAAATCCCCACTAGAATGAAGATCCAAGCAAGATTGAAGAAGAAGAATGATGGGTTTGATTTATAATTGAATTTGTATGAATTTATTTGGATTTTTCAAGATTTTTTTGAAGCAAAATGAGAAGAAATTGGTGAAGAAAAATGAAGGGCAGCAAGGAATTGGATGTGGCCAACCAAGTGAGAAGGCTAGGGTTTGTGCGGAGTTGTGTGGAAATTTCTAGAAGGAAATTGCAATAATTGTATAATAAAACAAAAACTTTACGTCTTCATTATCTTTTCTTTTAAAAAATCAAATAATTCCACAAAAATCAAGATATTTTGGTGAGAAGGTTCTAAACATAATTCTAGTGATTAGTTTAGCATAAAACCATATTAGTAGTAATTAACCCACAAAAAGAGTAATTACCACTAATAAAGTGCACAAATAAAACATTAAAATAATATTTTATTATGGAAAAATTCTTTGTGAATCAAAACTTCCCATTGACCCCTAAACTTCGCGTACTAGCTTTATTCTAGCTAAACTAGGTGCCGGCAAGTCTATATTGAAGTTTGATCACAATCGGGTTAAAACGGAAAATACCGACTATTTTACCCTAAAAACGTAAAATTCGCAAAACAGTTTCTAAAACGTTACAATCTTCCCCCCTTAAAGAAATTTGGTCCCCGAATTTAAAATTCTCACTAAGCGTACTTTCAAAGAGATGAGTACAAAACTCCCAAATATCGCTGGCAGCCTCCCAAGTGATCACCTCACCATACGGCTACGGCAGAGAACCCTCACAGATGGCTAGACCCTTGACCGAAATTCCTCCACCTGCCGATCCACTATAACCATCGGCTGCTGGTGAACGAAAGATCGCGTCCAAGCTAAATGGTCTAATGTTGAATAATGTGAAAAGGTCATGAAGGTAATTATGAAATATCGACACAAGGAATATGGGGTGAATAATCAAAAAAATCTGGGCGGAAGTGCCAAATTATAGGCAAAAGGACTAACTCGCTTCAAGGATCTCAAAAGGACCTAAAATTTTGGGACTAAGCTTCCCAAAACTCAACACGCCATTTCACCGGAAAAATCCGTAGGAATACTTGATCTCCCACTGCGAACTCAAGTCTGCGACCACCATGGTCGGCATAAGACCTTTGTCTGGACTGGGCTGCTTTCATTCTGACCTGAACCAACTGGATCATCTTCGAAGTCTCTAGACTAGCTGGGGTCTAAAAATCCTACTTACGCAGAGTCAGAAAACAGAATGGCGATCGACACGACCTAACAACTAAACCTAAAGGTTGCCAATTGGAGTGCCTCCTGATAGCAGCTATCGAAGGAGAACCCTAACAATGGTAAGTGACGATCCCAACTACCAACAACAATTAGTACGTACGCACAAGTATATCCTCCAGAGTCTGTATAGCCCGCTCTCACAAACCTACGTCCTGTGGATGGAAAAGCAGAGATAAAGCTCAGCCAGTACCCAAGGCTTCTTGAAACTTCTGCCCAAGACGGCAAGCGAACAGGGTGCCTCTATTGGATACAACATAAGAAGGAACTCCGTGCAAACGCACAACTTAACAAAGAACAACTGAGCAACTGAGCATAACCGGACAACAAACACCTAAATGGAGTCACACCCTGACTAAACCTGGGTAGACGCCACAACGAATATTCATGGAGATCTTCTCCCATGCCTACTCTGGAACAGTTAAAGGTTGCTACTCTCCAGCCGGTCTTAGATGCTCAACCTTAGCTCACAACAAGACAGACACCTTGAAACGAAATTCTACACTTCACTCTTCATCCCTGTCCACCTGTAACTATCTCACAAGTCACGCTACAAATTGGTGGAACTTGAATGAACACTGAAAGCTGACTGAGATGCCTGCTCTAGGATTTCGCGTCTCTATCCATCAGCAACAGGTACACATAATCGCGTCCCTAAACGTAGCACACCATGGTCACAAATCAAGGACTCCGAATCTTTACCCAGCCGAGTATGCTCAAGAATCTCTGACAAACGAGCATAGGCGAGCAGTGCCTCGCGAAAACGATTAAGGAAAAATGGATGGGCGCGGACATGAGCAAGCTGCCCCCTCAGTAGAGGCGAACTTAAGCTATACTCTACGATCGCACAAGAACTGTAAATCTGCAGAAGTCTGTCCCAACAATCAAAAACCCGCTACAGGAAGATGTATATTAAGCTCTGGTGGTCCGTGAAAATCTGACATGACTCTCCGAACAAGTAGTGCCTCCAAATATCCAACGCACAACTACCGCGGCCATCTCCAGATCAGGAGTGGGATATCCTGCTCATACTTCCTCCAACTGTAGGGAAGCATAAGCGATAACTCTATAGTGTCACATCAGAACACAATCGAGCCCCACTCGCGAAACATCACAGTTAAACAACAAAGCCGCCCGAACCAGAAAGCAAAGAAAGAACTGGTGCAGTTGTCAACCGAGTCTTCAACTACTGAAAACTCCGCACGCATGCCTCAGTCCAAGAAAAGGAACCTCCTTTCCGGTCAGTTCTGTCAACGGGGCAGCACTACACTAGCAACCCTGCACGAAACGGCGGTAAAAACCTGCTAAGCCCAAAAATTTGCGGACCTCCGTCCCGTACACAAGTCTGGGCCAAAGCTGTACGGCCTCGATCTTCCTCTGGACCATTCAAAAACCATCTCCTGTAACTACAAGACCTAGGAGTCAACACAATCAAGCCAGAAGGAACACTCCGATAATTTAGCAAACCACTGGAGCTCTCCCAATGTCCGCAAAGAAAATCCTCAAGTGCTGCTCCTGTTCCTCACGACACATTGGAATAGACCAGAGTGTAATCAATAACACAATAATAAACTGGTCGAGGAACGGCCTGAAGAAATCTGGTTCATCACATCCACGAGTGCAATTAGGGCATTGGGGAGTCCAATGACACCACCACAACACATATTGCCCGTAGCACGCACAAAAGCAGTCTTCGGAATATCATCACTCCGAACCCGCAACTAATGATGACCTGATCCCAAAAAAAACTTAGAAAATGTCTCGCATTTTGGAGCAAGTCGAACAAATCGTCAATGCGAGATAAAGGATACCTATCCGCGCCGTAAGCCGGTTCAATTGACGATCTATCAATACACAACCTCAAACTGCCGTCCTTCTCCTTGACGAACAGAAATAGGAGTTCCCCAAAGTGAAACACTTTGATACAACATACCCCCCAACAAACAACTCTGCAGCTGATCCTTAAGCTCCCTAAGCTTCGAGGGCTCACCTGGAACAACGTCGAAAAACTCTTGCACGATAGGAACCCGGTCGAACAATCCCACTATGGCTCCGGCATCACGAATGAACGCCAAGAATTCCTCGACATCCTCTCCTCAAAACCCGACTAGCGAAAAAGGCTGAATCCAAGCTGTGAGAGGCGACACCACTGTCCTCCCATGCACAACAAGAACTGACTCGCCGGGAAAACAAAACCTGACTGCTTCCTCGCGATAGTCCACAGACGCCTAGCACGTAGCTAACTAGTCTGTTCCCAGGAGAACGTCAAATCCAACATCTCTAGAAGCATCACAACGACTGACGAAACTTTATCTCCTATCCGATTGGCATATGACTGAAACACGTGTCGCGCAACAAAAGAATCACTGACAGAAGTTAACACAATAAACGGCTAATCTAGCTAACACGACTCTCGGCCCAACCATGGCACTAAGAGTGTAAAATAAACAAGTGCATCAAAAAAGAACACACAAATTAAGAATACCTGAAGACTCTGCATTGGACGCCCGCGTGTCCCGATGAGTAGAAGCAAACTCTGGTGTTTTCCTCCTACCCGCAACTGGCTGAAATCCTCCTCTACCAACCTGACCCCTCTGAGCGAACCCTTCGCGTCCATGACCTCTCTGAATACGACCCTGACGCAGTGCTAAGGAACAATCCCTGATGAGGTGATGAAGGCTCCAGCACCAGAAACATTCACGCGATGGCTGCCGACCCTCCTGGGATGAGAGTTGAACGACTGACCTCGTCCCAAGCCTCTGCTACTCCCACGACATGCACAAAATCTGTCTCGATGTCTAAGCCTCCGTCTCTGGGCTGGTACACCGGTACGAGTCCTCTACTGTTCCGGAACTCCCAAGGTCTCTGGAAGACATGCCTCGTCAACTGGCGCTGCATCCACTGGTGCTATGTAGGTGATGGAATGCTGTGTACTGACCGCAAGGAACAACTGGGTAACAGGGGTGATAACCTCCTGTCGCTGCGCTCGAATGGCCTCAACCAATGAATTCATCGTCTGGCGCATGTCCTGCATATCTGCCACAAGCCTAGCGAGATGATCTGTTGAAGGCGGATCCATCTGCTCCTATGCAATGAGCGTGCCATCCTGGTCAGTTCTCGTCCCACCCGAGTCAACTCTGACCTCGGCCCTCGCTGCATCACTCTGAGTCCCCATAGTCATCGGCGGCAAAGGCTAAAAATGGAAATAAGATTCAATAAGAGCACGGAAATCGAATCATAAGGATATGAATCATCAAGGAAGGAATTTCAAGCAATTTGTACTTAGGTCACTTTAGGCGGAGTACCGCATCGTGAGTATGCCGCGGACATACACACACTACGTTACTTTGCTTAAGCTACCAACTCTATCATACCAAGGTCATCCTACACTTCGAAAGGTAAAACCTAGCGCTCTGATACCAACTTTGTCACGATCCAAAATTGGTACGTGACAGCTCTTAAACTACGCAACGTCTACAGGCGTAACGCAATTTAAGTAAGCCGAAAACCCAGCAATCTAAACCATTAAAAGTAGTAAGAAATAAGAACAATTTTTAAAACCTTTAAAATCTCAACCCAAATTCTTTAAAAGTCCAACTTTATTTCCAATAAAATTTCGGCAGCACCTCCTTTGTAAAAACCAACCCCCAAAATGCGTACAACATAAATATAAGTAAAGCATCCCCAACGGGAGTAAATCCACGCCCAACGGCGGAAAACAACCACCACAACAGATATACGACACCGTAGCGAAGAAATAAAAGACGATAGAAGTAAAACTGCATAAAAGACCTCCAAGTCACAAAATAATATACAACATCGTCCTCACATCAAGTCTCTATGTCATATAAGATAATGGTAGATGGAGAGTACATGGATACAACAAATATACAATAAACAACCTTGGATAACCGCAAAACCCACCTAAGCAAAACTGCACACTATAAACTGAAGCGGTATCCACTGCAAAAGATGATGTGATAGATGAATAGCCTGCCTCGACTACTCTGGGGAACAACATGCAAACACTGTGGCACAACGGGGGTGTGTTGCCATCTCGTGAATAGTAAATAACATAAGCAGGTAATCGCAAGTATGCACGTACATCGCGAATCTAACATATGTAAGCTCAATAGTTAAGAAAGATACTATAGCAGGTACATCTAATACATACAGCAATAATATGACAATCTGTATGAAGCAATCACGTAAGGTACTATATCAGGTACAACTAATACATGAAGCGATGATATGACAATGTATATATGCAACAGTAATGAAAGGTACTTTAGCAGGTACAACTAATATATGAAGCAATGCATATAAAATAAAGTATGTGAATGCAACAGTCATGGAAGGTACTCTATCAGGTACTACTAATACATGAAGCAGTGCATAAACAATAAATGTGGTGTATAGAATGAAACATGTCATTTCCACGGAATTCTGACATCATGGTAGGACCAAAGTCCATCAAGACAATCCAAATCCCAATTCCTCAAATCAGCCCCCAAATTGGCTCTCATATCATGTAAGTCTCACAAATCCTGAATGTACAATATCAGCAAATCTCATATGTCCTGAATGTACAAAATCAAGTAAATCTCATATATCTTGTATCCAATATCAAGTGAATCTCATATAAATCCTGTATCCAACATCAAGTGAATCTCATATATCCTGAATCCAATATCAAGTGAATCCCATATATCCTAAATATATTTGCATGAATAATTATGATGATGTATAAAATTGATATGTATACATATATATTAGCGTCACATTCCACTAATATATATATATATATATATATATATATATATGCATATATAATAGCGTCCCATTCCACTGTTATATATACTTAGGAGTAAAATAACATGAAACCAATGTGTTAAGCATCGACACAGAAATGCTGATTTATCAGGTGCTGTCACCACGACTGGCACCCTGATAGGTACGTATCATACGCTATACCGAAAGCTCGAGTGCCTAGCTCTGACCCTCACCTCTCGACGTATCCATACGCACATGACTCCCGTCGGTATCCCCACGATAACCGCCGAGTCATAGGTAGTGTCACCAGATGGTATGGTTCCCTGCCAGGCTCAATCGGCAAGGTCCTTCAATCGTCTTACCCCGGGGTGCCTCCGGGCCCCACTATGTACCCTCATACGGCCCACGACGCTCTTCGCATGGGGTATATATATCAGAACCGATAAATCTCATGGTGGCTATTAAAATATCATATCAAGAGAAACCGGGTTTTTCAAATAATGCATAATTCTATGAAACTACTACGGTCCTCAAATCCAGAAAACATCATGAAAAATTCATATGTCAATGTGAAAATCAATGAATATAATATACGCAACATAAAACTGAAATGCGAGCATATAAAGGAAAAGCCGCTATTTAACTGCAACAAGTTAATATAAATATCATGTGGTTCCTAATTCCTCCAAGTCTATATAACATCAAATAAAGGTAAACATGTAGCTATGGCCAGATATATGTGTAAACATAAAAGTATAGCAAGGTATATGTATCTACCTATAAGTAATGATGTAATATACCCTTCAGGTATAAGTGAAGTATGTATGCAAGGTATACATGTAGCTATGTCATTATGTATGTATGTACCTATCGCTAATGGTACAATACCCTATAGGTATACAGGTAACTAGCATGTACGCATGTCAAGGCATATATGTAAGCATGTAAGTATACAGGTATGCTATATGCCATATGCATAAACAAATATGAATCAATGTCTCAATGTCCCTAACCAAAATATCATATTGGTATGTGTGTTGTGCGTGTCATGGCAATTATTGACGGTGTGTGTGGCATACAATCAGTGCTCATGCAACATGAGCCGTCAATAATAGTGCAGTGTCCTAAGGGTACAAGTCCAAGCACAACAAATAACTAAGCAATAAGGTGTATGCGCAACTCTATATATGAAATAGAATATGCAACAATTCATAATATCTCTAGCCTAGACGATAACGCCATGCGGATGATTCCCCTGTAGATGTTAAATCTACTCACCAATGATCCTGGCTAAGTAAAGCCAACCACCTGCTTTCCCCTCTTCGCAGCGTCCGAAGTCCCCACCTGCGATCTTGAACACATATAACAATGAAGCAAGTGTATACAAGCAATCGACAAAAATACGCACAACTACGTTTAACCGACACACCAACTCCAAACATACTCCCAAGTGTTCGTTTTAGTGACTAACGCGCGTAGAGACATTACGAAACGAACTCAAGA
Organism: Agapanthus africanus; assembly: GCA_030015575.1. Classification (NCBI taxonomy): domain Eukaryota; kingdom Viridiplantae; phylum Streptophyta; class Magnoliopsida; order Asparagales; family Amaryllidaceae; genus Agapanthus; species Agapanthus africanus. The sequence goes on from CM057343.1 coordinate 230,801,280, forward strand.
GCAAAATCTACACAAAGACACGAACGATACCGGCACGACCCTAACCAGGAATACAAAGCGACACAACTACCAAGTCTAGACCCTGATCGTACCGATCGCACATTCACAACACAAGATATAGTGTAGAATCAATATACATAACGTCGTAACGTCAAAAGAAACACATGCCTAAAATATCCGTAAATCTACAAAGCAGTATATCATTTAAGCACAAAACTACAAGTTTTATCAAAACTAGAATTTACAAACATCTCAAAATAGCAAGGTTAATCCATTTAAATCTTTACTAAAATTTTAGATTTCACTATTTAGGATTAGCAAAAATTTTGTTTGTTAATTAGCTTAATTAGCCGATTAGGAAAATATCATTTAACAAATTAGCAACTTAATTAAATTTTCATTTGTCTTAACTTATCACTTAACCAAACCACTAATCAAAATCCCAATTTGATTATCAAAATGATATCTTGAATTTCTAAATAAGAATTTAAAAGCTTAAATTAAATATCTAATTAAGCTAATTAGAGTATTAAACTACAAAAAGAGATTAGGGTTTGGATTTATACCTTCAAAGAGACAAGATTTGAAACAAGAACAATCCAAACTTTAGCCTCCAAAATCCTCACCAGAATGAAGATCCAAACAAAATTGAAGAAGAAGAATGATGGGTTTGATTTATATTTGAATTTGTATGAATTTATTTGGATTTTTCATGATTTTTTTGAAGCAAAATGAGAAGAAATGGGTGATGAAAAATGAAGGGAAGCAAGGAATTGGATGTGGCCGGCCAAGTGAGAAGGCTAGGGTTTGTGTGGAGTTGTGTGGAAATTTCTAGAAGGAAATTGCAATAATTGTATAATAAAACAAAAGCTTTAAGTCTTCATTATCTTTTCTTTTAAAAAAAATCCAATAATTCCACAAAAATCAAGATATTTTGGAGAGAATGTTCTAAACATAATTCTAGTGATTAGTTTAGCATAAAACCACATTAGTAGTAATTAACCCACAAAAAAAGTAATTACCACTAATAAAGTGTATAAATAAAGCATTAAAATAATATTTTATTAGGGAAAAATTCTTTGTGAACCAAAACTTTCCATTGACCCCCAAAACTCGCGCACTAGCATTATTCTAGCTAAACTATGTGCCAGCAAGTCTATATTGAAGTTTGATCACAATCGTGTTAAAACGGAAAATGCAGACTATTTTACCCTAAAAACGGAAAATTCGCAAAACGATTTCTAAAACGTTACACCCCTCCTCCATCTCTATTCTAAAATAATCTATTTTCAAAACTCGTCGGAAGCGGAGTTATTCCGACTTCCGATTCGTTTTTCTTTAAAAACTCCATTTTTCTTAAATAATAAATTACCATATTCCCTCATAATGGTCAACAAACTTAAACAAACACATTAGAACAAGTTTTATCTCAAAAGAATCTATTATGTAACCTTTATCGCATTTTTACGGTTAAATACCATATATTTTACTTTCAACACAATTCAACATATTCCCTTATATTACCTTTAGAAAACTCACGAGGTAATGACTTACCTCATCACAACACACATTTTTGACATAGCACGATAACTCTTGGGACATTAGTTTATGGGATAATACGAGTTTGCATTTAAATACCATGAACATTCAAAAATCGTTTTCTTTAAAAATTGTGTTATTTAATTCCATGCAATTGCGCCTCTACAACCCATTTTGGGGAACCCCGATCAGGATTGTGCGGGTTATCGTACATCCTCGGGCCTAGTAGAGCGAGATGTAGACCTCCACAAGGAGCATTCAATCTCGATGGAATTTTAATGCAATTTTTAAGAAAATTGTGATTTCTATTTAATAAATAAGTTCTATTTTTATAAATATATATATATATACTATCAAAATATCTACTTTAAGTATACAATATTTATATATATATATTCCATGTTTTCTAAATTAAAGGAATCACCAATTTCATGAATGTACCATTACAATTCAATACCATTCCAAGATTACACTAAAATACCATATACAATGAAATCTTGGTTATATCCACTAGAATATTTCACTTTATAAAAATTACAGTTATGAAAACCCTAAAGACGTTAATTAAATACTTGAGGTGTATTTTGAAAATATATCAAAACTATTTTTCATAAAACCCCCTCAAGTTATATTAATTTACAATAAGGATCCTAGTAAACATAGGTTTAAGCGGGACCAGTTCTTGTGAGCTTCAGGGAGCTGGAGAATATGGGTGATTGCCTATCTAAGGTAGACAACCTAACAACGGTGTTATCAACACGGTAATTGTCTTGGAAAAAGACACAAATCCTGCCGTCCATGTGCAGCAGTTACCGATAACATCAGAACTAATTCAGGATTTCAATTTCTTTTCAAAGTGTCTCACTCAGATAGAGTCTCCATCTAATATGAAATCAGTCTGACTTGAATCCAATTCAAGTATAATTACAATACAACATGAATCCATGATTACCAGAATACAATCCATATCAATATGAACATGACCGAACCGAACCATGGACATACTCTGATTACATGACTATCCATTTATATCCATTCCGTTTACTGATATCATGGTTTCGGCAAGTCTTCCATTTACTACAAGACAATACAATACAATCAGTACAATCAATACAATCAATACAATAAACATTACGGGGTTTTAAAGGGGTAGACTGGTACGGAATGTGTTAGAAGTGGCACGAGACGGTCACTTTAATACACCTAATCTGAATATCCATTGCTGTTGTACCGTGGCTTAACGGTTCCTTATGCTCCGTATACCTTAGTCTCCGGAATAGTGGGACTCCTCTCATATACACTGGCATATTCTGTACCATGCAACAAACAATTGCGATAACAGAACAAAAGATAACATTATACAGTATATTCTCTTTTCTATCTATTCTACTTCTCTCTTCATTTAGGACTTACCGAGCGATTGTTCGCTGACGACATTTCTTTTATTCTTTCTTTGGAATGTTGTCGGGTGGAGCTGACTCACTAGAGATCGACCCAGTATTGAGGACTTGGAGCAGTTTCCAATGACCCAGAGCTGTAGGTGCTTATATATATTTTTCATTTCAGTTATGCCATTGTTTAGGCTTTGCTTTCTATTCCTGTATTTACATTTCCAGTTGTACGTGTAAAGAATTGTTAAATAAATAAAAGTTGCTTTTCATTTATATTCATGTCTCTTGTGTACATTTTACATTATTTTGCTTAGATACGCTTAACGTGTTTACTTTTGAGTAAGTACGTCGCGTGACCCGTCGCGTCTCCTTACCATACACCGGGAAGCGGGGTGATTGATCATCTTTGTGTGTATTTGGAAAAGTTTTAATCACAACCAAAGAAATTTGTAACCGCAATCAAAACGGTGTCTATTGAAGTTTCGTTAGCGAATACGGATCGTCCACTGAGATTGTGTGAATTTGTTTGAATTTGTTTTAGTTAAGTTGAAAAGAAAAGATAAAAGAAAATGATTCAATATTTGTGAGATTTAGTTTCAAGAAACATAAAGAAATATATCTAGGATCAAGAATTGATAAAGATCAAGAAAATGTCCAAATGATTTAATTATCAAGATTTGAAGAATAGCTTATAGGGATCGATCAAATAAGTAGTGATCATGAAAACTAAAGATTACAAATCTTATCTATTGAGGAATTGTAGCTAGATCGATGGCGATCAATGAAGATTAGGGATCTATTGAAGAAACTAGGGTTTCACCTTCACTATCCTTTGTCTTTTCATTGACTATCATTCAAATTCTAGCCTCTTGCAAAGAAAATCACTGATCATTGATCTCTAATTTGGAGCAAAGATATTCAAGAAAGTGATCTCGCTCAAAGTTAGGTCATCGATGATTCTCTTTCCTAGAGTTAACAAACTTCATAAGACTTAAGAATTGCTTAAGAATTTGTTTATCATCATCTATCTATTCTCTTGATTCCGTTGGAAGCGGAGATTTCACTCACACATAAAAATGAAAGAATCAAGAATCAATAAATTTTCATAATGCAAGAATGTAAAGAAAGCAAGATTTAAAATTTTCACCTTTATTAATCGACGATTAGGTACACATTCACTCAATTCGAGGTTACAAGATTTGAGGAGGTAACTAGATCCGTCGAAATTAGCGTAGCATCGATATCCTTGAGTCATGGAACGGTTGCGATCACTTGCTCTTGATGAAGACCGGCGTCGCTACAAAGGATCGTTGATGGCTTGCTTGATTTGCTTCTCAATTGATCTTGATTTAGCTTTGAAATTGGATTCTGGGCTAGGATTTTGATTACAAGTTGTGTCACTCAACTTGTATTTGGAATTGATGAATAATGAACAACCAATCAACAACCATTGTAATGGAGACCCAGGTCCCCTTTTATAGTTTTTCCACTATCTTCTCCTAGAAGCTAGGTTGTTATGAGGCTTGCATAGGAAGATAGGTAGGTATCAAGCTTACACTAGAAGCTTGGCTGTTGGAGAGAAGTTTCTGGAGATTTCTAGGGACTTTCAAGCGTCTTGAAGAAGTTTAGCCATTAAAAGAGAACCTCTGCAAAAAGTTTCCACCGCCGACGAGTCGAATCGGCCGCGGATACGCGGCGGATTGGCCTGACTCGGCCGCGGATCCGCGGCCATATAATGGGCTTGATGGCTGAAATCTTCAGGGGTATTGTAACACCTTAGGATGTGATTAGTAGCTAATTATATTCTAAAGTATGGTTTTTAATAAAAATTTTACCAAATCAATTTTTAAATATTTTATCAAATTTAATGAATATTTTATTAGAATTTATTTAGGCTTGCACACACATGTGCATGTAAGCTAGGGTTAAAATTAGGGTTAGACCATGATTAGCAACCATGGTGGATTAACCCATTTTCCTTAAGCTAATTTAAAATTTGAATTAAGTGTTTTGGGTTAGTTGTTTTTTTTAAAATGAAAATGATTTGAATTATGGTTGACTTGGAGAGAGAGGGGGGGGAGGGAATGGGCATCATGGCATGAGCCCATACTTGCATTTAATGAAGAGAGAGAGGGGGGGTTGACTAGTTAGACTCCCATTTCTTTTCTTACTTCACTCTTTTCTTTCTCACAACACTCTCTCACTCTCACTCACACACACAAGCAGTAGCAATAGCAGAAGAAGCAGCAGCAGCAGGAGCATCAGCAGCAGCAGCAAGCACCAACAACAGGAACCAGTAGCAGCACCAGGCACCCAAGCAACAGCAGCAGCAACCTGCATCAGCATTAGCAGCCCCCAGCAGCAGCAGCACCTCTTCTTCTTCTCATCCTTTCTCCTTGTACCTAGGGTCAAGTGAGGTATAAAATCTGAGCCCAACTTCCTAGCTTGCTAAATTTGTGTGTTAATTAGTTTCGATTAGTGTTAAATGTGCGTTTTATTGCTAAAATGTTGATTTTTATGAAGTTTTGGCCAAGTAGTGATATTGAAAGTTAGCTTAGCTTAATTAAGTGTTATTAGGGCCACGTAAACTTAGTTTAACTCCAGTTTTCACTAAAATACCATAGGGTTTCATTTAGTGCAAAATATAACGTTTTAAAGTAAAATTAAACCTTTCTGTGATTTGCTGTAGGCCCGGTTACTTCAGAGAAAAAATGAGAAAACTGGAGCTTGTACAGTAGGTCTAGACTACACACACGAAGCACGAGACCCCCTACCCACCATCAGGCTGCCAGTTTATTCGTTCTGGCCGCAAATTGCGGCCAGATAGGGGAATTGGGAGCTGGGGCTTTGCCTAGGAGAGTCTGCTGCATATTCTAGTGTTTTGACATATGTAACTTTTTACTTTTGTTCCCGAGTCAAAATCTGGAGCCAAATATCGTTTTTCCTATACGTTTAGTTTGCGCGACACGTGTGATACGTGAGTGGGTTTAGCGTTTCTGCGTGTCGCGACGTGTCGGGGTAGTTTTAGACACGTATTCACACATTTCAGCATATCAGACGCACGCGCGTTTAGTTCGCGACGCGAGTTTCTCGTTTGATTTCGATATCGCATTTTTGTAGGATTTTGCTTATATGGATTCTTTGTGTAAATTCTTGGTTCGCAGGCGGGTACGTCGAAAGCCGCAAAGAAAGGGAAGCAAGTGGTCGGCTACGCTTAGCACGCGACTAGGTGATTAGATTTAACATCTACGGGGAAATCGCCCGTATGGCGTTAAGCGTCAGGGCGTGATAGAATATTTAGTCGTAGATGTTTATGCATACTATTGTAGCATACCTCTCTTGTTGCATATAGAAATGGTAATTATAGAACACTGCACTGTAACTAACGGTTCAAGCTGCACGAGCACTATTTGTATGTTACACTCACACCGTTAGTGATTGCCATGACACTCGCACTATAGGATTGCTACGAATTATATATATCGTCTTAATTGCCGCATCATAGATGATTGTCATGACTTTATCGCATATCGGCATATAGATACCTATATTGATATCTCCATACTTGCGCACATGCACACTGTATATTCATATTAGTGCATACATCTTTGATATATCCGTACTTGCATACATGCACACTGTATATTCATATTAGTGCATACATCTTTGATATATCCATACTTGCGCACATACACACTGTATATTCATATTAGTGCATACATCTTTGATATATCCATGCTTGCGCATATGCACACTGTATATTCATACCGGTGCACACATATATTGATATCTTCATACTTATGCACATGCACACTGTATACTCATACCAGTGCATACATATATTGATATCTTCATACTTGCGCACATGCACACATATATTGATATCTTCATACTTGCGCACATGCACACTGTATATTCATACCAGTGCACACATATATTGTATATTGATATCTTCATATTTACGCACATGAACACTGTATGTTCATACTAGTGCACACATATATTGATATCTTCATACTTGCGCACATGCACACTGTATATTCATACCAGTGCACACATATATTGATATCTTCATACTTACGCACATGCACACTGTATATTCATACTAGTGCACATATACATTGGCACACCCATATTCGCGTATATATCCATTTGCACATCCATACCTACATACATACATATGTTACATACATCGATGATATTGATTCGAATTCAAGAAAATAGGGACCGCATGAGATATTTTCAAAACTAGATTCTTTTAAAAGAGCGGTTTTCCCTTTTTACTCTTAGTGTCATACGACACATTGCATGGATTTACGCATTGAGTTTGGATTTATGGGATTTCTGGATTTGAGAACCGTGGTATTATTTTAAGAAAATACGCACTGTTTAAAAAAAAACCTGGTTTCTCTTGATATGATATTTCAGTGCGTCCACCATGAGTTTCTCGGTTCCAGAGTGCTTGTGTGAGTATACCCGATTTGAGGAGTGGTAGGCACCAATTACGGGTACAAGGTGGACCCGGTATGGTACCCCGGGGCAAGAAGACTCGTATTGTTAGACGGTGAGCCCGGCGGAGGGACTACTACCTGTAGGGTGTTTTTCGTCACCCCATTAAGATGGGAATACGCGCGCGCTGGTCGGGCGCAGTACAGATTCTCCCTGCCTACGGTAGGCCGGGGTTTGTTGATTGTGGGGATCCGAATCTCCGACAGCCGCGGACTAAGCTTCCGTTAATTACCCCTCGCATTTGGAGCGAAGGAACCTCCGATTGACGGGTTAAACTGTTCATGTGAACTCAATATGCAGTGCGTTGGTGTGTGTGTATTTTTTTTTTTGTTCCACTTGTAAAAAAAAGATATATATATACATATATATATTCTATATATATAAAAGCAAAAATAAATAAGTAAATAAATATTTAGAGATTTTTTTAATTAATTATTAATTTTCTTAATTTTAAAATATTATTTATAATTTATTTTTATTTATTTAATATTTATTTATTTTTATTTTAAATAAAAAAAAAGAAGGAAGAAAGAAGAAAAGAAGAAAAGAATTTTTTTTTAAAAGTGGGGTGACATGTTAGCATGTGACCCCTCATGTGAGGGGGGTCACATGCTAGCATGTGACATGGAGGGTCACATGTTAGCTTGTGACCACTCATGTATGGGGGGTCACATGCTAGCTTGTGACATGGAGGGTCACATGCTAGCATGTGACCCCTCACATGCTAAGGGGGAGTCACATGCTAGCATGTGAGGGGTCACATGCTAGCATGTGAAAGGGGGTCACATGCTGGGGGTAAAAAGGGCTCCAGATTTTTTTTTAACGTGGAGTTCAACTCCAAAATTTTTTTATATGGCTAAAAGAATATAATGTGGAGTTAGACTTCCCAAAAAAAAAGTATTTTTTTGTGGAGTTAAACTCTAAAAGAATTTCTGTAGTGGAGTTAAACTCCAAAAGAATTTTATTTGTGGAGTTGAACTCCAACGGAATTTTATTTGTGGAGTTGAACGCCAAAAGATTTTTGCTGTGGAGTTAAACTCCAAAATAATTTTCCTGGTGGTGGAGTTGAACTCCAAAAGAATTTTGTTTGTGGAGTTGAACTCCAAAAGATTTTCTCCTTTCTCCTTTGAGAAGAAACCCAAAATGGGTTCTCTTGAAACTCCAAGATCTAGATCTTGGATGATAAAAAAAGAGACCCTTTTTCCTCTCTTGATGGAGTCTTGGGAGTTGGATTTATGGTAAAACTTTGTTTAGTTTAAAAAAAAAAGAGAGCTAAGCTTTTGATTTATTTGGAAAATGAAAAGAGAAAGAACTTGAAAAAGAGAGAGTGGAGGCACAAACCCTAGTTTTTTGAGGGAATGAAAAAGTGTATTTTATTCATCATCATTTTGCCTTATATAGGCTTACATATTTACATATAGCCCCTCGGGCTTTGCAAAATGGCATTTTGCCAATCCTATGGCTCATGTGCCATTTCATTTTGCACATAAGCCATGGGCTTACAAAAATTTGGCTTTATGCCCATTTTGCATACATTCATGCACAAAAATTACATAAAAATTATTTGTTACATGATTTTTGTTGTTGGCATGGGAGAGGCCAGCCGCTGCATCGACTTGGACATGAGCCCGCTTGACTTGGGCTTGGGCCCACCAGGCTTGGGGTTGACTTTGATTTTGACTTGGTCAACCGGGTTGTAAATTTTTACCCCAACAAATTGCCCCCAATCAATAAATGCACACTGCATATGTGGGTCGCGTGCATCAAATTGATGGATCTTCTTTTGCATGGAGGCGACTTGCTTTGGTTCCTACTTTTTAGGATGCACTGCCCTTTTTACGACATGGACGGTCGGTGCTTGACGCGTCTCCGAGACGGAGTGTCCGTGGTAGACGTTTCTCATACCCGGAGTGTCTGTGTTGGACGTATCCCCGATGTAGAGTGTCGCTTGTTGACGTGTCCCCGGCACGGAATGTCTGCTTGACGTTTCCCCGGCAAGGTGTGTCGTTGTCGGACGTTTCCCTGATGCGGAGTGTCTGTATTGGACGTTTCCCCGATGCAGAGTGTCGTTTGTTGACGTGTCCCATATGCAGAGTGTCGGGTTGACTTTTCCCCGGCGCGGAGTGTCGCTGATCGACTTTTCCCCGGCGCAGAGTGTCGCTGATCGACTTTTCCCCGGCACGGAGTGGCGGGTTGACTTTTCCCCGGCGCGGAGTGTCGCTGATCGACTTTTTCCCCGGCGCGGAGTGTCGGGTTGACTTTTTCCCCGGCACGGAGTGTCGCTGATCGACTTTTCCCCGGGGCGGAGTGTCGCTGATCGACTTTTCCCCGGCGCGGAGTGTCGGGTTGACTTTTTCCCCGGCACGGAGTGTCGCTGATCGACTTTCCCCGGCGCGGAGTGTCGCTGGTCGACTTTTCCCCGGCGCGGAGTGTCGGGTTGACTTTTCCCCGGCACGGAGTGTCGCTGATCGACTTTTCCTCGGCGCGGAGTGTCGCTGGTCGACATTTCCCCGACACGGAGTGTCGCTGATCGACTTGTCCCCGGCGCGGAGTGTCGGGTTGACTTTTCCCCGGCACGGAGTGTCGCTGATCGACTTTTCCCCGGCGCGGAGTGTCGCTAGTTGACTTTTTCCCGGCACGGAGTGTCGCTGATCGACTTTTCCACGACGCGGAGTGTCGGGTTGACTTTTCCCCGGCACGGAGTGTGGCTGATCGACTTTTCCAAGGCGCGGAGTGTGGGGTTGACTTTTCCCCGGCGCGGAGTGTCGCTGATCGACTTTTCCCCGGCGTGGAGTGTGGGGTTGACTTTTCCCCGGCACGGAGTGTCGCTGATCGACTTTTCCCCGGCGCGGAGTATCGGGTTGACTTTTCCCCGGCGCGGAGTGTCGCTAATCGACTTTTCCCCGGTGCGGAGTATCGGGTTGACTTTTCCCCTGCACGGAGTGTCGCTGATCGACTTTTCCCCGGCGCGGAGTATCGCTGGTTGACTTTTCCTCGGCACGGAGTGTCGCTGATCGACTTTTCCCCGGCGCGGAGTGTCGGGTTGACTTTTCCCCGGCATGGAGTGTCGCTGATCGACTTTTCCCTAGCGCGGAGTGTCGGGTTGACTTTTCCCCGGCGCGGAGTGTCGCTGATCGACTTTTCCCCGGCGCGGAGTGTCTGGTTGACTTTTTCCTGTGCGGAGTGTAGCTAATTGACTTTTCCCCGGCGCGGAGTGTCGCTGGTTGACTTTTTCCCGGTACGGAGTGTCGCTGATCGACTTTTCCCCGGCGCGGAGTGTTGGATTGACTTTTCCCCGGCATGGAGTGTCGCTGATCGACTTGTCCCCGCACGGAGTGTCGCTGATCGACTTGCCCCCAGCACGGAGTGTCGCTGGTTGATTCCGAGTCGAAGCATATTTCCGACATGGAAGGCAGATACGCCTGAGGCGAAGCATGATTTCGACACGGGGTATATTCCGGTACGAAGCATGATTCTGCCGCAGGGACTGTTGGTTTGATTTATTTGATTTGAGTTGACATCAGCATCGCTATACTGGAATATGGTACCAGGAGCGAATCATCATCCTTCTTTCAGAGGATTTGGGAATTGGGGATTTTGTTTGGCATCTGCATTGCTGCACTGGAATAATGCCAGGAGCAACTCATCGTTTGCCCCGAGAGGATTTGGGAATTGGGGTTTTTGTTTGGCATCTGCATTGCTGCACTGGAATAATGCTAGGAGCAACTCATCATTTGCCCCGAGAAGATTTGGGAATTGGGGTTTTTGTTTGGCATCTGCATTGCTGCACTGGAACAATGCCAAGAGCAACTCATCATTTGCCCTGAGAGGATTTGGGAATTGGTTTTTGTTTGGCATCTGCATTGCTGCACTGGGATAATGCCAGGAGCAACTCATCATTTGCCCCGGAAGGATTTGGGAATTGGTGGCTTAGGAGACAGGTTTAGATCCCTATCACCTAGGGCTTTTCAATTTTATGAGCCGTAAGGGTCTCACAAAGCATTTTCTCCCTACGGGTCGTAAGGATCCCGTAGGTGTATTTTCTCCTTAGGAGTTGTGGGGACTCCTAAGTGTGTTGCTCCTTTGTGAGTCGTAAGGATCTCACGCGGGAATTTTCTCCTTACAAATTCGAGAGGACTTTGCAAGTGCATTTCATTTCCTTTTTTTTACGAGTTTGCGCCCTTTCGGGTTTTCACAAACTAGCCGACAGTCCTGATGTTTTTACTCACGGAGCCCTTTCGGGTTTTCATCCGTGCCCATTTTGCTTGTGGACATACCATTTTTTTATTTTTTTTATTTTTGGTGGGACTTTGAATGTGGTCTCACCGGTAGGACTTGGGAGAGACAGGGATTGTTTTACGCCCATGGATTGTATACGGTTTTGCAGGATGTATGATCCAGACCGTAGGGCCAAAAACATTTTGGGTCTTTGTTGGCGTCTGCATCGCTGCACTGAAATATGGTACCAGGAGCAACTCATCATTCGCCGTTGGGAGTTGGAATTTGGCTGGCGTCTGCATCGCTGCACTAGGATATGGTACCAGGAGCGACTCATCATTCACCATTGGGGTATGGGATTCGGAATTTGGTTAGCGTCTGCATCGCTGCACTGGAATATGGTACCAGGAGCGACTCATCATTCGCCATTGGAATTTGAATTTGGAATTTGGTTGGCGTCTACATCGCTGCACTAGAAGATGGTACCAGGAGCGACTCATCATTTGCCGCTTGGGGATTGGGGAGCGATGGCGTAGGAGACATGTTTAGATCCCTATCACCTAAGGCTTTTCAATTTTATAGGCCGTGAGGGTCCCATAAAAGCATTTTCTCCCTACGAGTCGTAAAGATCCCGCAGGTGTATTTTCTCCTTAGGAGTCGTGAGGACTCCTAAGTGTGTTTTTCCTTTGTGAGTCGTAAGGATCCCACAAAGATTTGTTCTCCTCATGCATCATGAGGACACATGAGTGGATTTCCCTTCGTCCCTAGTTTAATGACTTGGGGGTCATCTGTTTCCAGTTTAACGACTTAGAGGTCATCTGTTTCCATTTTAAAGACGTAGAGGTCATCTGTTTCCAGTTTAACGACGTAGTGGTCATCTGTTTCCAGTTTAACGACGTAGTGGTCGTCTATTTCCAGTTTAAAGACTTAGAGGTGTACTGTCTCCAGTTTAACGACTTAGAGGTCATCTGTTTCCAGTTTAAAGACTTAGAGGTCTACTGTTTCCAGTTTAACGACTTAGAGGTCATCTGTTTCCAGCTTAAAGACTTAGAGGTCTATTGTGCCCAGTTTAACGACTTGGCGGTCATCTGTTTCCAGTTTAACGACGTATAGGTCATCTTTTTCAAGTTTAAAGACTTAGAGGTCTACTGTTTCCAGTTTAACGACTTAGAGGTCATATGTTTCCAGTTTAAAGACTTACAGGTCTATTGTGCCCAGTTTAACGACTTGGCGGTCATCTATTTCCAGTTTAAAGACTTAGAGGTCATCTGTTTCCAGTTTAAAGACTTAGAGGTCATCTTTTTCCAGTTTAAAGACTTAGAGGTCTACTGTTTCCAGTTTAACGACTTAGAGGTCATCTGTTTCTAGTTTAAAGACTTAGAGGTCTACGGATGGCGAGCTTGGAATTTTAGGGTAGGGGCCGGCATCAGCGTTGCTAACACTGAAGCAGAGGTGCCAGGAACAATTCATCATTTGCCTATTCCTGTTGGGGGAGCGGTGGCTTAGGAGACAGGTTTAGGTCCCTATCGCCTAAGGCTTTTCAATTTTATGGGCCGTGAGGGTCCCATAAAAGCATTTTCTCCCTGCGAGTCATAAGGATCCCGCAGGTGTATTTTCTCCTTAGGAGTCGCGAGGACTCCTAAGTGTGTTTTTCCTTTATGAGTCGTAAGGATCCTACAAAGGTTTGTTCTCCTCATGTATCGTGAGGACACATGAGTGGGTCTTCTCAATGGAGCATAATTCCAAAGGCGGAGACCAGCCGCGTAACTGGTGATTGTGGTGGGGCATGGGTATGAAGAGAATTATTTGAGCCCGTGGATTGTATACGGTAGTCAATTTGGGGATTAACCGTAGGGCCGGAAGAATTTTCGGAAACTGGATTTTGGTCAGCGTCTGCATCGCTGCACTGGAATATGGTACAAGGAGCGACTCATCATTCGCCGTTTTTTTTTGTTTTTTTTTTGTTTTTTTGTTTTTGTTTTACCGTGATTGCTCTATCATTTCAGCTTTTCTTATCGCGAAGGTCGCGATTGCTCTATCATTTCGACTATTTATTCGCGGTTGCCCTATCATTTCGGCTTTATATCCATTTTTATTTTTACTCGCTGATTTTTATTGCGAGTTGCCCTATCATTTCGGCTTTTCTTTATTTTTCTTTTATTTACACATTTTTTGTTTATTTACATATAAACATATATTTTTACATTCCCAGTTTAACGACTTAGAGGTCGACTGTTCCCAGTTTAATGACTTGGTGGTCGATTATTCCCAGTTTTAAGATTTGGTGGTCTGTCATCCCCAGTTTAACGACGTAGTGGTCAGCGGGTGTTCCCAGTTTAACGACGTGGTGGTCCTTTTTGCTTATCCCAGCTCCTGGAACTTTGATCTTGGCGGAGCTGTGTTGATGACCTAGCTCTGTGGCTTGCCGATACATCCGAGGATTGTGAGGTTTTTCCCAGCTTATATTGGTCCTCTGCCCAATCTTTGAAAATATAGCAATCTTCGATGGTATGACCCACCACTCTATGATATGGGCAGTATATGGGATTGCCGGTCATGTTCATTTCCTGTGGCCTCTTTGGAACAGGCAGTTGCAGATGTTCAAGGCGTCCATGAATATTTTGCGGACTTCATCCCTCCTTAAGGAGTATACCTTCTTCTTTCTGTCCATTGGAGTAGGTGCCTTTACTGATGCTGGTCCTCAAGGCCGATCGGTCTTTGGTTCGCCCTTTTCAGATAATGGCACATGTCTGGGAGGATTAGGTTCCCGAAAGTTTTCGGTCTCCATTTGCATGAAATCGGCGGTCGTGGCTTGACTGTTTGCTAACGAGCCTTTAGACAGTTCTATCTCTTTTGTCCTCTATTGCCTTTCGACCCAATCTTTGAAGACGAAGCAGTCCTCAATGGCATGACCTATCACCCTGTGATAGGTGCAATATTCTGGGTCGTCGGTCATATTCGCTTCTTGCGGTCTCTTTGATTCCGGCAGTTGTAGATCGTTTCTTAGGGCGTCCCTGAATATCTTGTGGACTTTTTCCCTTTTGAAGGAATAGACCATTTCCAGCTTCTCTTTCAGAGGTGATTCTCCCCTGGCGTATGTATCGGAGGGACTGGAGGCTGATTGGGGCCGTTTTTCACGAAGGCACTCCGCTGTTAGGTTGAAGGGGATATCAGTTGGCTGCCTCCGGGTATCAATCCCTGGCTCATGAACCAAAATTTGATTCTGCTATAATTGCAATCGGGCGACTTGGATCGTGAGATCTGCCACGACGTTTGCCAGCTCGTCGACTTTGGAATAAACCTCGGCCACCTTCTCATCCCTGTCCTGAAATTGCCTTTGAAGCCATTGGAATAATGCTTGTTCTGTAGTTCCGGCTATGACAACCGGATAATCTTTATTGCTTGAGCTCAATTCCGTTGGAACCACGGGCTCTTCTGGCTTATCGGCCTGAGCGGGCTCTTTATCATTTAGATCGAGCCGATGCTGGGTAGCGTCAACCATATCATCACCATGGCTGTGAAGAAGAGGAGAGTTCGTTTCTTTATGTCCGGCCATATAGACAGTGTGGATAACACATTCAACCATTCTTTCATCACTGGCAGCTGGTTTCGCGGAGCGGTCCGGGGTTTGGAAACTCATAAATTTTAACATGGCCAGAGCCCTAGCCCTTTTGTTGGCTCTATATCTGAGCCGCTTCTGCCTCAGCTTCTTTGCCTTAAGCGCTTGGCAGGCTTCTGCTCTTCGGGAAGCCGCCATAGGCCGAGTGATGGGGATGCTTGAGAAGACATCTTCCCGCGTGTCTATCGAAGGTATCGCCTGGGCTTGCCCACGACGTCTGGCAACTTCTTTTGTTCCGATGGCTTTGCCCCCAGTTGGGGCCAGAGAGGGTCGTTCAAACACCGATTTGCGTTTGAGTTGGGGCGCCTTCGAGACCACCACATTTGGCCTCTTGCCTTTCGAGACCGGTTTGTCTGTCACCGGAGCTTGAGGTGCCGGGATGACTTTAGCTGACACGAACAGGATAGAGCTGAATGGTAGCGGCACCTCCTCCCATTGTCGCCCGAGACTGGCCGGAAAGACCGTCCTGGAGTTCATCTTCATCGTGTAGGAGATGGGAGTCGTGCTGAGAGCTGAGATCGTCCTTGGAGACATTGTTGGAGAGTGATTGCTTGAAAACCTGCATGAAAAAGCATTATTTTAGTTTAAATATAGGTATGTATATTGATTGAGTTCGCATGAACGTTTAACCTGAAACATGGGAGGAGAGATTTGGTCCCACCGGACGTGCCAGAATCTGTAGGGTGTTTTTCGTCACCCCATTAAGATGGGAATACGCACGCACTGGTTGGACGCAGTACAGATTCCTCCTGCCTACGGTAGGCCGGGGTTTATTGATTGTGGGGATCCGAATCTCCGGCAACCGCGGACAAAGTTACCGTTAATTACCCCTCGCATTTGGAGCGAAGGAACCTCCGATTGACGGGTTAAACTGGTCATGCGAACTCAATATGCAGTGCGTTGGTGTGTGTGTATTTTTTTTGTTTTGTTCTACTTGTAAAAAAAATATATATATATACATATATATTTTCTATATATATAAAAACAAAATTAAATAAGTAAATAAATATTTAGAGATTTTTTTAATTTATTATTTTTTTTTAATTTTAAAATATTATTTATAATTTATTTTTATTTATTTATTTTTATTTTAAATAAAAAAATAGAAAGAAGAAAGAAGAAAGAAGAAAAGAAGAAAAGAGAATTTTTTTATTTTTTAAAAAAAAGTTGGGTCACATGTTAGCATGTGACCCCTTATGTGAGGGGGGGTCACATGCTAGCATTTGACATGGAGGGTCACATGTTCGTATGTGACCACTCATGTAAGGGGGGTCACATGCATGCTAAGGGGGAGTCACATGCTAGCATGTGACCCCTCACATGCTGGGGGCAAAAAGGGCTCCAAATTATTTTTTTTTAAACGTGGAGTTCAACTCCAAAAGAATTTTATATGGCTAAAAAAATATAATGTGGAGTTAGACACCCCAAAAAAAAGTATTTTTTTGTGGGTTAAACTCCAAAAGAATTTCTGTAGTGGAGTTAAACTCCAAAAGAATTTTATTTGTGGAGTTGAAATCCAAAGGAATTTTATTTGTGGAGTTGAACTCCAAAAGATTTTTGCTGTAGAGTTAAACTCCAAAAGAATTTTTGTAGTGGAGTTAAACTCCAAAATAATTTTCCTGGTGGTAGAGTTGAACTCCAAAAGAATTTTATTTGTGGAGTTGAACTCCAAAAGATTTTCTCCTTTCTCCTTTGAGAAGAAACCCAAAATATGTTCTCTTGAAACTCCAAGATCTTGATCTTGGATGATAAAAAAAGAGACCCCTTTTCCTCTCTTGATGGAGTCTTGGGAGGTGGATTTATGGTAAATCTTTGTTTAGTTTTAAAAAAAAAGAGCGCTAAGCACTTGATTTATTTGGAAAATGAAAAGAGAAAGAACTTGAAAAAGAGAGAGTGGAGGCACAAATCCTAGTTTTTTGAGGGAATGAAAAAGTGTATTTTATTCATCATCATTTTGCCTTATATAGACTTACATATTTACATATAGCCCCTCGGGCTTTGCAAAATGGCATTTTGCCTATCCCATGGCTCATGTGCCATTTCATTTTGCACATAAGCCATGGGCTTACAAAAATTTGGCTTTATGCCCATTTTGCATACATTCATGCATAAAAATTAC
Organism: Agapanthus africanus; assembly: GCA_030015575.1. Lineage (NCBI taxonomy): Eukaryota > Viridiplantae > Streptophyta > Magnoliopsida > Asparagales > Amaryllidaceae > Agapanthus > Agapanthus africanus. Next base: position 230,818,675 of record CM057343.1, read on the forward strand.
ATAAAAATTATTTGTTACATGATTTTTGTTGTTGGCATGGGGGAGGCCGGCCGCTGCATCGACTTGGGCATGGGCCCACTTGACCTGGTCTTGGGCCCACCTGTCTTGGGGTTGACTTTGATTTTGACTTGGTCAACCCGGGTGTAAATTTTTACCCCAACACTACCTACCAGTGATTGGTTGGACCTGGCGGTTATCCGGAGGATACTGACCAGAGCTTAGAGATGGATACGGGCCGACCCATACTGCCGGGGCCGAGGGCCGATTCCGCAGACGGAGCCCGTGGTCCGATCCGGACTGACGGATCCCGATACTTGAGGATTTGCGTGTCAATGCTGGACACAATTATTTTATGATATTTCGAGTTCCGATGTTGGGCACTCACGATTCTTTGAGATTTACAGCATTTGAGGGCCGATTAGAGTGACGGCGTCTGAGTTTTACTGGGATTCGGGTGTATTGATGGACACCGGTTATTTTCCACGTTGATATTCCGTGTAGATGTTATTTATCCCCATACTCAGCATTCAGTGTTATACATCTCATCCTGTATGTGTAGTATCTGATAGAGTACACTTGCTATGCACGATTATTGCATACCCTGCTCATCCTATATAGATATTATTAGATTGCATTTGCTATGCATGATTATTGCATACCCTGCTCATCCTATATAGTTGTTATTAGATTGCATTTTCTATGCATGATTATTGCATACCCTGCTCATCATATAGAGATGTTACTAGATTGCACTTGATGCATGATTATTGCGCATCCAGCTCATCATTTAGATGTTATCTGTTGGCATAGCTTAGAGTATCGCAGTACGTGCATACTCGCGATTACCTTTATATGTTATCTACTATTCACGAGTTGGCAACTCACCCCCGTTGTACTACAGTGTGTGCAGGTTGCCCCTCAGAGTAGTCGCGGCAGGCTGCTTACTTGCATCGTTTTATACGGATACCATTGCAGTTGGCGCGTGAGCCCTTTTGCTGATAGGTGGGTTTTTGCGGTATTCGTTTATTTTCCAGTTGTATACACTGTTGTATCTAGTACTCTCCATCTACTACTTATGTATTGACTTAGAGACCAGTTGTGAGGACGATGTATATTATTTTGTACTCTGGTGTCGAGCTCATTGTGAGCCGACTTTATTTATGCAGTTTTATATTTCATGTTGTCTTCACTTATTTTTACTCATTCTTCGCTACGGCGTCGTATATTATTATTGTGGTGATTGTTTCCGCCGTTGGGCATGATTGCTCCCATTTGGGATGCTTTATTCTTATTGCATATCATTTTACTCATATCGTGTCTTTTACCCGATTTCAGGGCTAGTTTTTACAAAGGAAATGCTGCCAAAATTTTTAAGAAAATAACTTGAACTTTAAAGAATTTTACTAAATTACTTAAGGTTTTCTAATTGTTTTAACAAATGTTTCAATTAAATGTTTTAACACTCATTACTTTTAATGGTTTTGATTTGTGGGTTTCGGCTTACTTAGTCGCGTTATGCCTGTAGGCGTTACGGGGTTAAGTGCCGGTCAAAGGCCGAACTTTGGGTCGTGGCAAAGTTGGTATCAGAGCGTAGGTTTTACCTTCGGAGTGTAGGATGACCCTGGTATGATGGAGTAGGTAGCTGAATCAGAGTGGCGTAGCGTGCGTATGTTCCACGGCATACTCACGACACGGTACTCCGCCTAAGCGACCTTAGGACTTATTGATTGGAATTCCTTCATGATGGTATACATTCTTGTGATTCGATTTCCGTATCCTTATCGAATCCTACTTTCTTTTCAGCCATTATGCCGCCAAAGAGTACGAGGGCGCAGAGAGCGGCCACGAGAGCCGAGATTCGAGTTGACTCGTTTGAGACGAGGACTGACCCGGACAGTATACCCGTTGTACCAGAGCAGACTGTTCCTCTTAGGACAGATCAGATCGCCATGCTAGGGGCCGGTATGCAGGAGATGCGCCAGATGATAGGGTCGCTAGTCGAGACACTTCGAGCACAGCGACCAGAGGTAGTTCCACCCGTCATGGGGACCGCGATGGTACCTACAGTACAGGCAGTTGCCCCTGCAGCCATGGAGGTTATTACAGTATCGCTATCAGAGTTTATGAGGCTGAAGCCTCCCGTCTTCACAGGCACCGATGCAGCCGAGGACCCACAGTCTTTTATTGATAGGATGGCCCGGATATGCCGTTCACTCAAATGCTCAGATGCGAGATGGGTAGAGTTCGTGAGCATTCGCCTGGAAGGTCTTGCGCAGAAATGGTGTGAATCGGTCGAGAAGGGGAGAGCAGCAGGTCTTCCTCCTATGACCTGGACCGAGTTTGTGATGGTATTTCTAGCCCGTTTCCTTTCCCAAAGTGTCAGGGATGCCCGAGCAAGCAGGTTCGAGTCTTTACGCCAGACGGTGGAGATGACAGTGGCAGAGTACGATGTACTATTCACCGAGCTATCTGTTTATGCCCCATACCTAGTGGCTACTGAGGAGATGCGAGTCAAGAGGTTTGTTCAAGGCTTGCTTACCCCACTGTTCCTGGCGATCAGCGCACAGTATTGCGAGACTTATGCAGTAGCCGTAGACGCAGCCTTATTAGTCGAGGAGCGCCTTGCAGAGATTTCGGTAGTTCCAGGGCCGAAAAGGGTTCGTACTGATACAGCAGCACGGAGACTTCCATTCGGACGCCGTGATAGACGTCGTACATGTGGCAGAGACTCGGGGCGAGGTCAGATGTTTAGCTCTTATCCCCAGGAGGTCAGCAGTCATTGCGTGGATGCTTTGGGTGTGGTAGTCCCAGTCACCGCATGTCACGACCCGAAATTGGCACGTGACGGCCCTAATACTACGCAACGCCTACAGACGTAACGCTGTAAAAGAAAGCCAAAACTCAGAAATATAAACCATTAAAAAGACAAGAAAAGATAATAGAAGTTTTTAAAATATTTGAAATCACAACCCAAATTCTTTAAAAGTCCAACTTTTCTTTCTTTAAAATTTTGGCAGCACCACCTTTGTAAAAACTAGCCCCAAAAATAGGTACAACATAAATATAAATGAAACATCCCCAAACGGGAGAAAATACATGCCCAAAGGTGGAAAACAACCACCACAACAAATATAGCGAAGAAATAAAAGACGATAGAAAGAAAGTTGTATAAAAGACAAACAAGTCACAAATAATATACAATATCGTCCTCACCAAGTCTTTAAGTCAACAAAATAATAGTAGATGGAGAGTACAAGGATACAACGAATATACAATACAACAATACGGATAACCATAAAACCCACCTAAGCAAAACTGCACACTATGAGCTGAAACGGTATCCGTAGCAAAAGATGATCAGATAGATGAATAGCCTGCCTCGACTACTCTGGGGAACACCCTGCAAAACAACTCTGGCACAACGGGGGTGAGTTGCCAACTCGTGAATAGTAAATAACATATGCAGGTAATCGCAAGTATGCACGTACATCGTGAATCTAACATATGTAATTAATAGCAATAACAGGTCATATGAATGCAATAATCATGAAAGGTATACTAACAGGTACAACTAATACATGAAGCAATAGTAATATGACAATTGGTATGCAATAATCATGCAATAATGATATGAAAATGTATATATGCAACATTCATGAAAGGTAGACTAACAGGTACTACTAATACATGAAGCAGTGTATAACAATAAATGTGGAGTATGGAATGAAATATGTCATTTCCATGGAATCCTGACATCGTGGTAGGATCACAATCCATCAAGACAATCCAAGTTCCCATTCCCCAAATCAGCCTCTAAATTGGCTCTCATATCATATAAGTCTCACAACTCCTCAATGTACAATATCGAATAAATCTCCTATATCCAGAATGCACAAAATCAAGTGAGTCTCATATATCTTTTATCAAATCCCAAGTAAATATCATATGTCCTAAATCCAATATCAAGTGAATCTCTTATAATCTAGGTATATTTGCATGAATAAATATGATGAAGTATCTAAATTGATATCAATACACGCCATTTCACTAATATTGGTGTAAGAGCATATATAACAGCGTCCCATTCCACTGTTATATATACATAGAAGTACAAAGAAATATCATGAAACCAATGTGTCAAGCATCGACACAGAAATACTGATCTATCAGGTGCTGTCACCAAGACTGGCATCCTAATAGGTACGTATCATATGCTATATCGAAAGCACGAGTGCCTAGCTCTGAACCTCGCTTTTCGACGTATCTATACGTACATGACTCCCGTCGGTATCCCCATGATAACCGTCGAGTCATAGGTAATGTCACCGGAAGGTATGGTTCCCCTGTCGGGCTCATCGGCGTGGTACATTGGCATCCCTTTCTTACCCCATGGTACCTCCGGGCCCCACCATGTACCCTCATACGGCCTCGACTCCTCCTCGTAGGGGTATATATATATATCAGAACCGATAAAACTCATCGTGGATACTGAAATATTATATCAAGGAAAACCGGCTTTTTTCAAATAATGCATAATTTCATGAACTCCCACGGTCCCCAAATCCAGAAAACATCATGAAAAATCCATATAACAATACGAAAATCCATGAATATAATATATGCAACATAAAACTGAAATGTAAGCATATAAAGGAAAAGCCGCTAATTAACTGCAACAAGTTAATATAAATATCATGCGGTTCCTATTTTATCCAATTCTAAAATAACATCAAATAAAGATAAATATGTAGCTATAATTATTGTATGTGTAAATATGAAGATATAGCAAGATATATGTATCTACCTATAAGTAATGATGTAGTATACCCCCTGGGTATAAGTGAAATATGTGCAAGGTATACCTGTAGCTATGTCGTAAAGTGTATATGTACTTATCACTAATGGTACAATACTCTATAGGTATACGGGCATCTAGCATATAAGTATATGAAGGCATATGTGTAAGCATGTAGATATACAGGTATGCTATATGTCATATGCGATAAGAAATATGAATCAATGTCACAATGTCCCTAACCAACCAATATCCTAACTATAAGGGGTTTGTGTGTGATATGGCAATTATTGACGGTGTGTGTAGCATACAATCAGTGCTCGTGCAACATGAATCATCAATAATATGTGCAGTGTCCTAAGGCTACTATTCTAAGCACAACAATATCTAAGCTTTAGGGTAAAGGCGCAATTCTAAATATGACATAGAATATGCGACAAGTATTAACATCTCTAGCCTAGACGCATAACGCCATGCGGGCGATTCCCCTGTAGATGTTAAATCTACTCACCAGCGCTCCAAGCTAGGTGAATCCAACCACCTGTTTTCCCTTTGTAGCAGTGTCTGTAGTCCCCGCCTGCGAACCTGCAATATTAAAACAACAAAGAAAATATATATTAATAATAGACCTAAAATACTTACAATCTACACGGACCAACATGACACACCTACGTACTCTAAAGGGTTCGTATTGTAGCTAACGCGTATAGCGACACTACGAAACCAACTCAGCGTAACAGCAACACATAACACGCATCGTATCGGATAACGTATCGCACGAAACGAAACACTAGAAACACACAAGTGGTCCCAGATTTTTCTGTGTTAACAATTTGTAAAAATTGCAAGTACCATGAGACTACAATTAACCCCAGAGACCCCTACACCATAAACCCAAACCCTAACTCCCTACTCTGGCCGCAAATTGCGGCCAGAACCAATAAATCTGTCGCCTGAACAAGGAGGAACTGGCTCGTATTTTGAGGGTAGCTTCTAGGTCTCTATACTAGGTTACTGTTAAGTCAATTTTTGCAACAAATACTTAGTTTAACAGCAGATCATCCGAGACCCCACATCGACACTAAAAATATGATATTTATCCAAAACGATACGATACGCGATACAAATAGCAACTTTAACGTTAAGCTACACAGAAATGACTTAAAGAACAGAAAAGAAACATTACCTACACAAAAGAACTTAAAGATCCATGCTTTGTATGCTCCATGGCAACCAAGAGGGAAAATCAAGGTAAAGAAGTGATTTTTGTGAAGTTTTTGTGATTTTGTGAATATTGTGATGAATTTTGTGTGAAGAAAATGTAAGGTTTGTGTAGCACCCTATGAAGAGTTTTGAAGCATCACATGTCTCAAAGTATGTATTTTTATGGTGCTAAACGAACATGCAAAGGAATCGATCCTAGAAAATTAGGGTTTCGAAACTTTAAGCTAATAAAAATTAGGGTTTGAAGGCTACAACCTTTGTAGCTCCCCTTTTGCTTGACTCCTTAGTCTCTAGGGTGTTGGAAGAAGGTCCACTTGTAGTCCTCTTTCGTCCACGACGATCCACCCGAAGTTTCCCGTCCAAGCTTGCAACTTTGGAAAAGCAAAGAGAACGCTCTAATTAAGTTGGGTAGACTTGAGTAGAATGATGTTGTGGCTAAGGATCTCACTTCAAAAACCTTTCTTTATTTGTGTTTTACTCACTAGAAAAAACTAGAGAGGAAAAAGATGAAGGAGGATGAAGATGGTGGCTATTTTTAACAAGAGGTAAAAAGATAACCCTTAGTTGCAAAGAAATGAAATATAACCTTTTATATTTTATTCCTTCTTGCTATCAACCATGATTAAATGATGGATAGTTAATTTAACTTGGGTTTTAAATGATAAAGAGAAGGATAACCCTAGGTTAGTGGTAGTTGAGCATGGTTAGGTCAAAGGAAGAATGTAGAAGCTAGAATGATTATCCTTTCCTTTTCATTTTCTTTTAAATCCAAAATCAAATAATAATCTATTATTTAATCCGTGGTGTGAATCTTATATTGCCACCATTTCCATATGCTAACAACCATGATGGATGGGTGTATGTATGTATGCATGTATGCACATCCACATGTGCATGAAACTAGAATGAAAGAAAGAAACACATGCATGCTTACATACATCCATCACATACTAGAAAGGTTTCAAGTGAGAAAACTAATGGTTAAATGATAAATCAACACTTGATTCATCAATCCGGCCATATCACATATGACCCAACCAAAAGCAAGCCGCCCGATCAATGTTCGGTATCATATACGCACATTTCAATCGGGTGCATGCGCATATCGCATACGCGCACCACAACGTTTCGCCTGGACTGGGTAACTCCTTTATGGGACTCTAAGACTCGTCAATACGCCGGCAGAGGGTGATGATCATATCAGGTACCCTCAAGCCGTAAGCGGTCAGCTAAACGTAACGGCCACCCGGGTATTGAGCGATCAGAAGAAAACAAGCGAACCTGCTACAACTCCCGTCGAGCCAACCTGAAACACTACCGTACAGTCCGGTCTCTTCGTCAGATATGCTGCATATCGAGCCTAGGGATGGTCACGTCGACCCCAATAACTCAATAAGTCGTGCCGGTGAATGGTCTATAACAGATCGAGAAACTACTTATAACACTTATCAGCAAATCTCAGCAGCCCTGGCCAGGGACTTGCTGTTATAACCAGTCGGGCACAGCACAGCATCAACTCCCAATACCGGGAGAGACGAAACCCCTCCTATCGCTCATTGCCTTCGTGTGTCTCGGGACTGTACCCAACGGCCACCTGTTTGCACGACTCAGTAGAGCCGTGGTAGGGTGGCAATCAAAGTACAGTGGGAGAACACACAAGACTCCATGACGATCTCGGGTCTACAGACTAACCTGTACCAGTGTCACCTGAGAACTGCTATCCGACGATAGATATAATTCCATATAGGAGTTCTCGGTGAGTCCGTCCAGTGTACCCAGTTAGCACTGAGCACCCGTATATGATCTTGATGTCAAACATCGATGAATGTGTGAACATCCATCGCCCATCATATGGGTCTAGTATCATATACGCTAGTCTACTCTGGTATATCGATGCCCCGTCTTGATACACCTCCGACTAGAGACATTTCAGGATATGCTTATAGACTAAAAATGTCCCACTAGTATGATCTCTATCATAATCAGAGTAGTCAAGCCGATATCCTCAGGGCTTTATCAGCATGTATGAATGAATAAAAGCATGATCAAATCAACATGTCAGATAAAGAAGAACCAGATAGCATACTATCATGTCGAGCAAGAATGCATACTGAATATATATACATGTATAGATACATCCACTATCATATAATGGCCTCTAGGGCATACATATATCCAACAATCTCCCACTTGCACTAAGGCCAGTTATTGGCGTATCTCATACCCAACATCTCAAAAAGTCGCTCATGCTGCGGCTGAGGGAGGGCCTTGGTGAATGGATCCGCGGCGTTGTTCTTTGTGTCTACTCTCTTAATCTCGATCTCACGGCGATCTACAATCTCCCGGATCAAATGAAAGCGCCTCAGGATGTGTCTGGACCACTGATGGGATCTGGGCTCCTTGGCTAACGCCATAGCCCCATTATTATCACAATACAAGGGTATTGGATCAATAATGGTTGGAACTACTCCTAGCTCCGAGACGAACTTCTTCATCCAGACGGCTTCCTTGGCGGCATCATTTGCAGCAATATACTCAGCCTCCATCGTAGAGTCTGCAACGGTATCCTGTTTGGAACTCTTCCAACTCACCGCCGCTCCATTGAGGGTAAATACATACCCAGAGATAGATTTGCTGTCGTCCTTATCTCTCTGGAAGCTCGAATCGGTAAAGGCCTCCATTTGGAGATCTCCATTACCATACACCAAGAACAATTCTTTAGTCCTTCGCAAGTACTTAAGAATGTTCTTCACTGCTGTCCAGTGATTCTCCCCTGGGTTGGATTGATACCTGCTTACAACACTAAGTGCGTAAGCTACATCTGGGCGTGTACATAACATCGCATACATTATAGATCCTACTGCCGAAGCATAGGGTATAATACTCATGCGAGCTCTCTCTTCATCGGTCTTTGGACAAGAATCCTTGGAGAGAGTGACCCCATGGCAAGCGGGTAAGGCACCCCGTTTGGAGTCTTCCATACTAAACCTTTTTAGGATGGTGTCAATGTACCTGGTTTGGGACAATCCCAATAACCTTTTGGATCTATCCCTATAGATCCTTATGCCCAGAATGTACGTGGCATCACCCAGGTCCTTCATGGAGAACCTTAGTGATAAGAAAGATTTGACCGACTGTAGCATAGGAATATCATTTCCTATCAGAAGAATGTCGTCTACGTACAATACGAGGAATGTGACAGCTCTCCCTATAGCCTTCTTATAAACACAAGGTTCATCTGGATTTTTGATGAAATCAAACTCTTTGATGACATCATCGAAACAGATGTTCCAACTCCGTGATGCCTGCTTTAACCCATATATGGATTTAAGCAATTTACATGCTTTCCCGCTGCTCCCACTGTCAATGAAACCCTCTGGCTGATCCATATAAACACATTCTTCTAAATTTCCATTTAGAAATGCGGTTTTAACGTCCATCTGCCAGATTTCATAGTCGTAGTGAGCAGCAATAGCAAGTAGGATCCGAATGGATTTAAGCATGGCTACAGGAGAAAAAGTCTCGTCATAGTCCAAACCTAGTCTTTAACGAAAACCCTTCGCCACAAGTCTTGCTTTATAGGTCTCCACCTGCCCATCTACACCAATCTTTCTTTTAAAGATCCATTTGCACCCTACAGGTTTTACCCCAGGGGGTACAACGTCCAAAGTCCACACTTTGTTGGTGTACATAGACTCCATTTCGGATCTCATGGCATCCAGCCACTTCACAGAGTCTTTACTCGTGATAGCTTGCTGAAAACTGGTAGGATCATCATCATCCATGATGCAATCTTCTCCGTTACCATCAATGAGGAAACCGTAGTACCTCTCCGGTGGGCGAGAAGTCCTACCAGACCTACGGAGTGGCCGAGGTTCTTCAGTTTCTGCTGCAACAGCCGGTTCAACCAAATCGTCATTTGTAGTTTGTGTCTCTAGAACCTCTTCTAGATCCACCACCTTGCCATCATCTTTGTCTGTGAAAAACTCTTTTTCCAAGAATGTGGCATGTTGAGAAACGAACACTTTTTGTTCCTCTTTGTGGTAGAATAGATATCCATAAGAATTCTTTGGATATCCCACAAAGTTACACATGACCGACCGTGTCTCGAGTTTGTCCGGATTCTGCTTTTTAACATAGGCCGGGCAACCCCAAATCTTAATTCTCTTAAGAGATGGTCTCTTCCCATGCCATATCTCTTATGGTGTGGTGGACACGGCTTTGGTTGGAACCCTGTTCAGTAGAAACGCTGCAGTCTCTAATGCATGCCCCCAAAACGAGATGGGTAAATCAGCGTCACTCATCATGGACCGGACCATATCTAATAGGGTCATATTCCTTCGTTCTGACACACCGTTGTGCTGTGGTGTGTAAGGAGGAGTGAGCTGAGAGAGAATCCCATTCTCTTTCAAGAAGTTTGCAAATTCTGTACTGAGATACTCACCACCTCGATCTGATCGAAGCATCTTGATACTCAAGCCGGTTTGTTTTTCTACTTCTTGTTTATATTCAATGAATTTCTCAAAAGCTTCGGACTTGTGTTTTAATAAAAATACATGACCGAATCTTGAGAAATCATCAGTGAATGTAATGAAGTATGAAAAACCGCCTCTAGCCTGTGTAGACATAGGCCCACATACATCACTATGTATGAGGCCCAGGAGCTGAGTAGCTCTTTCTCCGTGTCCGTTAAACGGAGTTTTGGTCATTTTACCCTTGATACAAGACTGGCAAGTCGCATAAGATTTATATTCAAAAGAATTTAAATATCCATCTTTGTGTAACTTGTTTAGTCTCGTTTCGTTAATATGACCAAGTCTACAGTGCCAAAGAAAAGCTTCATTTAATTCTGAAAGTTTTCTTTTATTAGTGTGTTGTATACTGAAAACTGTGTGTTGATTTAGGACATATATTCCGTTGTTAAGTGTACCATACCCAACCAACATTTGATTTAGGTTAATGTTCATAACATTGGACTGCAATACAAAATTATACCCTTCATTGTCCAACAAAGAAACGGATATTATATTACATAGCATACTTGGTACAAAATAACATGGATTTAAAACCAAAATACATCCAGATGGCAACCCCAAGTGATACTCTCCCACTGCGACTGTATGTACATTGGAACCATTTCCAACGTGGAGAGTATGGTCACCTGTCCTCAAAACCTTGCTATTTCTCAGCCCCTGCATAGAATTGCAAATGTGAGAACCTGAACCGGTATCCAATACCCAGGAAGCAGAGTTTATAGAAAAACAGTTTTCAGTCACAAACGCACCTGAAGCAGAAGCATCACCATGCTTCTTCTTGAGACTTAAGTACTCCGTGCAATTGCGCTTCCAATGTCCTGTCTTGTGGCAGTGAAAACATTCGCCCTTCCCTGAGTCTCCATCCTTAGACTTTCCCTTTCCCTTCACCTTTTTAACTCCGCCCTTAGGATTAGTGGGTTTCCTCTTTTTCTTTCCCTTGGCCTTGGCTTTCGGGCGAGAAGAGGAAGACTGTCCAATAGTCATAACGGGGGTTTTTGCTAACTTCATAGTGCTCTCTGCACTCCTTAACATATTAAGGAGTTTAGGGAGGTCCTTCTCCATGCCATGCATGTTGAAGTTCACTATGAACTGAGCAAAGGTGGAGGGGAGGGACTGCAGAATAATATCTATATATTGTTCATTGTCCATCGTCCATCCAAGGTCCTCAAGCTCTTCTATAAGAGCTATCATCTTCAGAACATGGTCTCCTACTGGTGTGCCAGGGGCCATTCGCATCTGAAACAATTTCTTTGATGCTTCGTATCGTAATACGCGGGACTGCTCCCCATACAACTCCTTTGTATGGAGCAATATACCGTGAATGTCTATGTCCTCGTGCTTCTTTTGATGTGTGTTATCCATCGATGCAAGCGCGAGGCATGTGGCTGTGGCACAGTCAGCGTCCCATGTCTTGCGGACTTCAATGTCCGCAACTGAGGATTTTGGACCAGGGACGGGCGGGGCTGAAGCCGTGAGGATATATGATACTTTATTATACATCAAGGCGATTTTCAGATTCCTCAGCCAGTCTTTATAGTTGGTCCCATTCAGTTTGTTTTTATCCAGTAGAAGCTTAAGTCCAGTCATTGGTATCTGCCATTAAGAGAGAGAAAAGAATACACTCAGCGAAAGCTCTTGCACAGATTAGATTGGTTTATTATCTTGTCTAATCGATGTTTCCCACTGCTTTTCATCAAGTTTTTCTTTCAAACCTTAAAAAGAAAAACTAGCCAGGATTAATTACAGTCTACAACTTCGCTAACCGTTCAGCCAGGCCAGTGTCGGTACTTTGAGGGAGGTTCCCCGTGCTTTCGCACGGACCTAATTAGAGTAAACCTCGTTTTCCCAGAGGCGGAGCCCCGTTAACACCTTTCTAGACACCTAATGAGTTAGCTAATTGTAAACTGTAAAACTCTCCTAGGAGCAACTATTGCCCACAGTGGGATCGGGATCCAACCATCATATGGAAGGTATGCAATCTCATTGCAAATTTCAACTATTGAAATTCCCGATGTGGTTTTTACCCCTAATACTCGTGACCTTGGCTAAGGTCAACAAATCACGAGCACTAGCCAAGCTCAACCCGTCATTTCTTGATTAATTAGACCCGTTCACATGACCCTTGGCTAAGGTCAACAAAGTCATATGCCCGTCCTAATTAATCTGCATCATATGCGTTTGTAGGAAGACATCACTTAGCTACCGTACACTACGCCTTGGCTAAGGTCAACAAACGTAGCACGAATACTAAGTACTCTACTTCCTAAAATGACGGAGGGTTGCGGATGATTTTTAAGAAAAATCTTTAACGCTTTGAACTTGATATCGTTGTAGAATCAAACAGTTTTCAAAAGGTGTGGCTTAAGCTCCGCAGTTTTGAAATATAGCTTTTTCATAAATAGCCGAGTAGTTTTCAAATCCGATTCTACAACATCTTTTTAGGTTTATTTTCTTTACATTAATCACATTAATGTAATCCCATCATTTAAGTCCTTAAGCCAATCACAGAAAAGAAACGAAAATAACACGTACGCTTATGCCATCCGCATTCGCCGCAATGTTCCGTTATGCACCGTTAGGTTACTTAACTAACGGCATACCGGGACGGGACTAGCGCGGGTGTAAAACATAAGCAACGTCTACTATATATCATATATATAATATGTCATTCGTCTCAGATATCACAGAACACAGGCAGCAGAAACATAGATATAACGTGGGATATCCTAGGACGTCCGTATTTAGTATTTAGCCAGAATAGAAAATACGGATTCCACAGTCGCGATGAATAGCCAAACCCACACCCTGGACCCCTACGAGAGCGGCAAGTGACCCTCCCAATTCTGGAGTTTAGGAGACCCGGTCTCGACTCCTCGAGATGGCCTCCTACTGAACCCCAGAACCCGGTCACCTGTGCTCCCCTCCTTGGGTCCATCCTAATGCGGAAAAGTAAATAATATACAACACTGGTAACACAACCTCAACCTGGAAGTGCCCCAAATAAAAGAATATTACATTACTTTTGAATTTACATGAATGAAAATATAAAACTCTCATCTCACATAAAACCCCCCGGCTATTCAATCGCGACAATCCTGCACATCATATCTCAGCAACACATAATATCACATATCATCAACGTAAGTAAGTATGCGTACCCCAATTGTCGTTGACGTATAGCAACGAAACCGGCGATATCGAATATACTACACTTACGGTCACAGAAAAGAAAGTGCAAAACTACAATATTTGGAATCCACACTCTTTAAACATCATAAATGCGAAATATCACATATTTCGTATTTCATGTCTAAACTATATGAATTCCACATATTGTATCAAATTCCGGATAAACAGACAGTATTGAAGTTTTCGAACGAACGATCAAATACCCAGGATTCACTAAAGCCCAACACTTGAGCAGAGTTCAAACACCTGGAGTATGACACAGTAGTAGCGGTCCAGCCGTAGAAGGGTCAAGCCAACGCCTCACATGTGGCACGCCGTACTGCCCCAAACCCTAAGGTTCAAAGGGCAGTTCAAGACGGTCACATAATCGAGTTAAGGTTTGTTGTCTTCTAGAGGGACCACCACAAAAGGACTTGCACGTATCTCCAAAGTATTTAAACCGCGTGAATAATGAGCAAATGATACTCGTTCAAACACTTTAATACTTTCTAATTTACCCGAAAAAGTAACGAAATGAAAATACCGATCGAATCTATGCGTCCAAAACCATCTCCAGAAGATACAGAACTATATTCAGATTAAACATACCTAAAACAGTATACTAGCAGACCTAGGAATTATGGTGCAAATTTTATAGCATGACGTCACTGTATGGCCGCGGATCCGCGGCCTAAGCAAGGAATTGCCGCGGTTCCGCGGCCATATGAACAGTACACTTCATCGTGTTTCACCATTATTCTTAGTTTTCCCTGCTGTATTTTTTAAGTATTTTTAATTCTGAAAAATGTCAGGTTTTAAAAAAAGTCCAGAGAGGGTCCAAAAAATCGTATTTTTTTGTCCGATCGGGATTTTTACTCCGTAAAAGCGTCGCCTAATGTTCTAGGTCGGCTCTGATACCAATGTAAGGTTTGTGTAGCACCCTATGAAGAGTTTTGAAGCATCACATGTCTCAAAGTATGTATTTTTATGGTGCTAAACGAACATGCAAAGGAATCGATCCTAGAAAATTAGGGTTTCGAAACATTAAGCTAATAAAAATTAGGGTTTGAAGGCTACAACCTTTGTAGCTCCCCTTTTGCTTGACTCCTTAGTCTCTAGGGTGTTGGAAGAAGGTCCACTTGTAGTCCTCTTTCGTCCACGACGATCCACCCGAAGTTTCCCGTCCAAGCTTGCAACTTTGGAAAAGCAAAGAGAACACTCTAATTAAGTTGGCTAGACTTGAGTAGAATGATGTTGTGGCTAAGGATCTCACTTCAAAAACCATTCTTTATTTGTGTTTAACTCACTAGAAAAAACTAGAGAGGAAAAAGATGAAGGAGGATGAAGATGGTGGCTATTTTTAACAAGAGGTAAAAAGATAGCCCTTAGTTGCAAAGAAATGAAATATAACCTTTTATATTTTATTCCTTCTTTCTATCAACCATGATTAAATGATGGATAGTTAATTTAACTTGGGTTTTAAATGATAAAGAGAAGGATAACCCTAGGTTAGTGGTAGTTGAGCATGGTTAGGTCAAAGGAAGAATGTAGAAGCTAGAATGATTATCCTTTCCTTTTCATTTTCTTTTAAATCCAAAATCAAATAATAATCCATTATTTAATCCATGGTATGAGTCTTATATTGCCACCATTTCTATATGCTAACAACCATGATGGATGGGTGTATGTATGTATGCATGTATGCACATCCACATGTGCATGAAACTAGAATGAAAGAAAGAAACACATGCATGCTTACATACATCCATCACATACTAGAAAGGTTTCAAGTGACAAAACTAATGGTTAAATGATAAATCAACACTTGATTCATCAATCCTGCCATATCACATATGACCCAACCAAAAGCAAGCCGCCCGATCAATGTTCGGTATCATATACGCACATTTCAATCGGGTGCATGCGCATATCGCATACGCGCACCACAACGTTTCGCCTGGACTGGGTAACTCCTTTGTGGGACTCTAAGACTCATCAATACGCCGGCAGAGGGTAATGATCATATCAGGTACCCTCAAGCCGCAAGCGGTCAGCTAAACGTAACGGCCACCCGGGTATTGAGCGATCAGAAGAAAACAAGCGAACCTGCTACAACTCCCGTCGAGCCAACCGGCAATACTACCGTACAGTCCGGTCTCTTCGTCAGATATGCTGCATATCGAGCCTAGGGATGGTCACGTCGACCCCAATAACTTAATAAGTCGTGCCGGTGAATGGTCTATAACAGATCGAGAAACTACTGATAACACTTATCAGCAAATCTCAGCAGCCCTGGCCAGGGACTTGCTGTTATAACCAGTCGGGCACAGCACAGCATCAACTCCCAATACCCGGAGAGACGAAACCCCTCCTATCGCTCATTGCCTTCGTGTGTCTCGGGACTGTACCCAACGGCCACCTGTTTGCACGACTCAGTAGAGCCATGGTAGGGTGGCAATCAAAGTACAGTAGGAGAACACACAAGACTCCATGACGATCTCGGGTCTACAGACTAACCTGTACCAGTGTCACCTGAGAACTGCTATCCGACGATTGATATAATTCCATATAGGAGTTCTCGGTGAGTCCGTCTAGTGTACCCAGTTAGCACTGAGCACCCGTATATGATCTTGATGTCAAACATCGATGAATGTGGGAACATCCATCGCCCATCACATGGGTCTAGTATCATATACGCTAGTCTACTCTGGTATATCGATGCCCCGTCTCGATACACATCCGACTAGGGACATTTCAGGATATTCTTATAGACTACAAATGTCCCACTAGTATGATCTCTATCATAATCAGAGTAGTCAAGCCGATATCCTCAGGGCTTTATCAGCATGTATGAATGAATAAAAGCATGATCAAATCAACATGTCAGATAAAGAAGAACCAGATAGCATACTATCATGTCGAGCAAGAATGCATACTGAATATATATACATGTATAGATACATCCACTATCATATAATGGCCTCTAGGGCATACATATATCCAACAGAAAAGAGAGAGTTCGGTTTAGAAAGAGAATGAGATAAAGAAATGAGAAAGAGATAGAGAAAAAGAGAGGGGGTGTGAGGAAATGAGAGAGGGAGGTGAGTGTAGGGTGAGAAGGAGAGTGAATGTATCATTAGCATTAATTGCAACCATGCCTCACATTTATTGCTCCATACCTCATCATTCCAAAACAATTATTTCTCTCTCTCTCTTACAAAAGATTAAGGGTGGATTTAATGAAGGATTAGGTTAAGTATCATGGTTGCTAAAACTAGATTAGCACAAACAAAACTCACATTTACGTGCACACGCACGCGCATGCTTATAACAAATAATAATAAATTATTAATTAAATATTATAAAATGTGAGGAACCCGAATTGGTAAACTTTTTACAGTAAACCCGCATTAACATCTAAACGAACACTAACCGAAATCTAAGGCGTTACACCGCATCAGAGATTGTACAGAGATACTGTAGGGGTTCCTAGGAACACTCATGAGGTTCTACAAGGCATCTACCATACCAAAATCAAATTTTTATGTGCCGAACAACCTTATGCAAGATCGTATACTAGAGATTAGTTGAAACTAAAAGCAAGTTAAACATTTGAACTACAAGTGAAAGGGATTACAACCTTTGTAGATCCGTTCCTTCACTTCTAAAGCTCCGTTTTGACATCCCTTTGCTGCGATCATTGGGATCCCGGACTCTAGCGATGGTTTCTTCGGAGAAATGAGCGGGCTAGGTCGTTGACTTCGAGGCCGAAGATGATCTACGTCGAGGAGACTCAAACTCAAGATCCATCTTCACTTGGTCATGAACTTTGTGAAGAGAACATCCTATACTATATGGAAAGTGGTAGATCATGAAGAAATAGGAAGTGGGTTCACTTTAGATTTAGATTTCTCACTCTTTTTCTTCACTTGAAATTTTTCTAGCAAGCTTTCTTCTTCTTGAAGAAGAAGAAGAAGAAGAAAAAAATATGAATGAATAATGAATTAACTAAAATGAATAATCCATTGAAGTATATCATAATGCAACCATGGGTGAGTTAAACTTTGTAGAGACTAAAGCCTAGTTTAAGTTAATGGTTAGGTTAATGAAAATCTCATGCAAAACAAAATGGTTGGACTTTGTCAAAGATGCTTAAAAGCTTCATGAAGCTTCAAGCAAAGACAAAGAAGGCCACCATTTTGTTTTACCAAAATAATTAAAAACCTAAATCATTAACTTAAATATGGTGTAAGTCATACACACACTCAAGTTTGCATGTATCATCAATCATGATACAAACTAGTGCACAAACATATATCACATATACAACTTGTGCACATCAAGTGAGAAAATCAATCTTAAGTGAACAAATACTAGTTAATATAAAGTAATATATCAAATATTTAACTATACATTAAATCATTAAATCGATACTTGATTTAATGATCCGGTCATATCGCATATAACCGACTAATATCAAGTGTATCAATATATCGAATCAACACTTGATTCGGTAACCCGGCTATATCTCATATAACCGTCCGATGATACAAATCGCGAGAATAGAATACAGTATCACATACTGGTATTATTCTTGGTCCCGCACATATCTCATATGCGCTCCTATTTCGTTTCGCTTGAGCCAGGAAACCTCTGTGTAGGACTCTAAAGACTCGTCAATACGCCGGCAGTAGGTGGTGATCATATCAATCACCCAAAAGCCGCAAGCGATCTGCTAAACGTAACGGCCACCCGGGTATTGAGCGATCAGAAGATCAACGAGCAAGCCTGCTCACACTCCTGTGAATCCCATCAGTAACACTTACTGCACAGTCCGGTCTGTTCGTCTGATATGTCGCATATCTCGCCTAGGAGTGGTAAAGTCAGACCCCAGTAGCTTGATAAGTCATGCCGATGTAAGGTCCATAAGAAGCATGAAACTACTAATAACACTTACCAGTAAATCAGTACAACCCTGGCCAGGGATTTCCAGTTATGGCCAGTCGAGCATAGCGCAACATCAACCCCCAATACCGGGAGAGACGAATCCCCTCCTATCGCTCATCGCCTCCATGTGAATCGGGACTGTACCAAAAAACTAACTGTTTGCACGACTCAGTAGAGCCGTGGCAGGGTGGAAATCAAAGCATAGTGGGAGACAAACAAGACTCTATGACGATCTCTGGTCAACAGACTAAACTGTACCAGTGTCACCAGAGAACTGCCATCTGACGTGAGGTATAATACCATCTGGGAGTTCTCGGCGAGTCCGTTCAGTGTACCCATTCACCACTGAGCACCCTCATACCATCTCTGATGTCAAACACCAATAGATATGGCATCATCTATCACCCATCACATGGGTCGAGAAGATATACGCTAGTCTACTCTGGAATATCGATGCCCCGTCTCGATATTCCCACGACTAGGAACAATGAAGGATGTACTCATTGACTACCCAGGCCCCACTATTATAATCTACATCATAGTCGTGGAAGCCGAGTACACATCCTAAGGGCTTTATCAACATGTAACAGAGAGACAGTAAGTATACATGTTAAGATAAAGAGCAACCAGATAGCGTACTATCATGTCGAGCAAGAAAGTCCTACCTATATATGTCCCAGCATCCACTACAATATACATCTCATGTACAGTAATGGCCTCTAGGGCATACATATAACTAACAGATACGACGGAGGGAGGCAGTAGTACGACATGTCACACTTCCACCTTCCCCACCCCAGAGGGCGTTACCTATTGTACCTACTATTGCACCGCGCCAGACTCATGCATAGAGAGGCCGTGGTCGCGGAGGGTTTACTCATAGAGGACGAGGTGGCCGAGACAGAGGACAGCCAGCTGCCGGTAGAGTACAACTAGTTGCTAGTAGGGGACCGCCAGCCGTAGGTGGAGGACAGGCACGGGTTTTCGCATTGATGCATCAGGACGCGCAGGCGTCCAATGTTGTGGTCTCAGGTACCCTATCAGTATGTTCTGTTGACGCACACGTATTGTTTGATCCTGGATCCACGCACTCGTACGTTTCCACACACTTCATACCGAGTTTGAGTAGGGAGTCCGTTTTACTTAATCAGCAGCTTGTTGTGACCACTCTTGTGGGAGAGTCGTTTGTTGCTGGCACGTGTTCCGATCCTGTGTTGTTCGTATTGGCGAGAGAGAGTTGCCTGTCGACTTGATCCTTCTTGAGATGTTGGACTTCGATATTCTTTTGGGCATTGATTGGTTAGCCACATGCTATGCGTCTGTGGACTGCCGCGAGAAGACAGTTAGATTTTGTTTTCCCGGCGAGTCGGCTTTTATTATGCAGGGGGACAGTGGCGCCACCCCTCACAGTTTGATTTCTTCTCTTCGCGCTGGACAGTTTCTGAGGAAGGGATGTCAGGGATTTCTAGCCTATGTTTGCGATACTAGAGCTACAGATGTTCTGTTGGACCAGGTTCCGATTGCTTGTGAGTTCCCTGATGTCTTCCCTGACGAGCTTCCTGGGCTACCGCCTGAGCGCGATATTGCTTTCTGTATTGATTTGATTCCGGGTACGGGGCCTATTTCTATACCGCCTTATCGGATGGCCCCGGAGGAGCTTAGAGAGTTGAAGGGTCAGTTGCAAGATTTGCTGGATAAGGGACTTATTCGACCCAGTGTGTCTCCTTGGGGTGCTCCGGTCCTGTTTGTCAAGAAGAAGGACGGCAGTTTGCGTTTGTGTATTGACTACCGCCAGCCGAACAGGGTTACCGTGCGGAATAGATATCCTTTGCCACATATCGACGACTTGTTCGACCAGCTTCAGGGTGCAGGATATTTTTCGAGGATCGACTTGCGATCAGGATACCATCAGCTGCGGGTTCGACAGGAGGATATACCGAGGACAGCTTCCCCACGCGCTACGGCCATTATGAGTTTTTGGTGAAGTCGTTCGGACTCACCAACGCCCCAGCAGCATTCATGGACTTGATGAACCGTATTTTCAGGCCGTATCTTGACTTGTTCATCATTGTATTCATTGACGATATTTTGGTGTATTCCCAGAGCCGAGAAGAGCACGAGCAGCACCTACGGATCACACTGCAGACTTTGAGGGAGCACCAGCTTTTCGCAAAATTCTCCAAGTGTGCATTCTGGCTTAACAACGTAGACTTCTTGGGTCACGTGATTACACGAGATGTTATATGTGTGGACCCGAAGAAGATCGAGGCCGTTCAGCGTTGGCCCAGACCGACATCAGTTATTGAGATCCGTAGCTTTGTAGGACTGGCTGGCTACTACAGGCGATTTGTACAGGACTTCTCCCGTATTGCTGCACCTTTGACCGGGTTGACACGGAAGGGAGTTCCTTTCGATTGGACGGAGGAGTGCGAGCATAGCTTTCAGTAGCTACGGACTTTTTTGACAACGGCGCCGGTGTTATCATTGCCTTCAGGATCAGGCGGATTTGTGGTCTATTGTGACGCTTCTCGAGTAAGGCTAGGGTGCGTATTAATGCAGCAGGACAGGGTGATCGCGTATGCTTCACGGCAGTTGAAGAGACATGAACTGAACTACCCCACTCATGATTTAGTGATGGCTGCAGTGGTCTTTGCACTCAAGATATGGCGACATTACCTATACGGAGAGTCGTGCCAGATATTCACTGATCACAAGAGCTTAAAGTATATATTTCAGCAGCGAGACCTGAATCTCAGAAAGCACCGTTGGATGGAACTAGTAAAGGACTACGATTGCGAGATCTTTTATCACCCGGGAAGGCTAATGTAGTGGTAGATGCTTTGAGCAGGAGGACCAGGGGTAGTCTATCTTGTTTGAGCGCAGTGTAGAGGCAGTCTTCGGCAGATTGGCGGATTTTATGCGACAGCCGAGTGCAGTTCGAGTTCACGCCGATCGGAGGACAGCTTGCGCATGTTCGTGCATGCCCACAGTTGCTTGACCGTATACATGAGGCACAGTACAGTGATGACCGTTGTTCAGAGATCATGGCACAGATTGGACAAGGCGGACTTTCCGAGTTCGTGATTGATGATCAGGGGATACTGCGATTTGGGACTAGACTGTGTGTACCAGATGCTAAGGGACTGCGGCGTGAGATTCTTGAGGAGGCACATCGATCGGTGTGTAGTGTTCATCCGGGTTCCACCAAGATGTACCATGATATGAGAGACGTTTACTGGTGGGAATAAATGAAGAGGGACATCACTGACTTCGTGTCGAGATGCCTGACTTGTCACCAAGTCAAGGCCGAGCACCAGAGGCCAGCGGGAGAGCTACAGCCGTTACCTATCCCGGAGTGGAAATGGGAGCAGATTTCTATGGATTTCATTGTGGGTCTACCCAGGACTAAGCGAGGGTATGACTCCATTTGGGTGATCGTGGATCGATTGACGAAAGCGGCTCTCTTCCTGCCGGTGAAGACAACTTTCGGATTTGCTCAGTATGCCCAGATATACATCGACGAGATTGTACGACTGCATGGAGTCCCAACATGTATCGTGTCTGACCGAGGCACCCAGTTTACCAGCCGACTATGGCAGAGGCTTCAGGAGGCTTTGAGCACCCGCTTGAGTTTCAGCACAGCATTTCATCCGCAGACCGACGGCCAGTTAGAGCGGACTATTCAGACTCTCGAGGACATGCTCTGAGCGTGCGTTTTAGACTTTGGTGGTAGCTGGGATCATCATTTACCCTTGGTGGAGTTCTCCTACAACAATAGTTTCCACGATACTATTCAGATGGCACCTTTCGAGGCTTTGTATGGGAGGAGATGTAGATCGTCCGTCTGTTGGACCGAGCTCAGTGAGAGCAGTATCTTGGGGCCGCAGATCGTACAGGAGACGACCGAGAAGATACAACTGATTCGAGATAGGATGAGGACAGCTAAGAGCAGGCAGAAATCGTATGCTGATAGACGCCGCCGCAAATTAGAGTTCGCAGTTGGCGATCACGTTTTTCTGAGGGTCTTTCCGATGAAGGGAGTGATGAGGTTTGGACGGAACGGGAAGCTTAGATCCAGATTCATAGGTCCCTTCGAGATCCTCGAGCGTGTGGGCGCAGTAGCATATCGTTTGTCTCTTCCACCTGACTTCCCAGATGTTCATCCCATATTCCACGTGTCGATGCTTCGTAGATACCTACATGACCGTTCACACTTGATTCAGCATCAGACCGTTCAGCTCGAGCGCGATCTTTCATTCACCGAGCAGCCAGTCGAGATATTGGACCGGCAGGTGAAGAAACTTCGATCGAAGGTCTTGCAATCTGCGAAGGTGCTCTGGCGCAGCCCAAATGGTGAAAAGATCACTTGGGAGGCCGAGGGCGAGATGCGGAAGAGGTTTCCTCATCTCTTTGAAAGTATGCGTAGCTTTATAGTTTTAAATTCGGGGACGAATTTATTTAAGGGTGGAAGATTGTAACACCTTAGGATGTGATTAGTGGCTAATTATATTCTAAAGTATGGTTTTTAATAAAAAGTTTACCAAATCGATTTTTAAATATTTTATCAAATTTAATGAATATTTTATTAGAATTTATTTAGGCTTGCACACACATGTGCATGTAAACTAGAGTTAAAATTAGGGTTAGACCATGATTAGCAACCATGGTGGATTAACCCATTTTCCTTAAGCTAATTTAAAATTCGAATTAAGTGTTTTGGGTTAATTATTTTTTTTAAATGAAAATGATTTGAATTATGGTTGACTTGGAGAGAGAGTGGGAGAATGGGTATCATGGCATGAGCCCATGCTTGCTTTTAATGAAGAGAGAGAGAGAGGGGGGGTTGACTAGTTAGACACCCATTTCTTTGCTTACTTCACTCTTTTCTTTCTCACAACACTCTCTCACTCTCACTCACACACACAAGAAGCAACAATAGCAGAAGAAGCAACAGCAGCAGGAGCATCAGCAGCAGCAGCAAGCAACAACAACAGCAACCAGTAGCAGTAGCAGCAGCCCAAGCAACAGCAGCACAAGCAGCAGCAGCAACCTACATCAGCAGCAGCAGCCCCCAGCTGCAGCAGCATCACCTCTTCTCCTCCTCCTCCTTTCTCCTTGTACCCAGGGTCAAGTGAGGTATAAAATCTGAGCCCAACTTCCTAGCTTGCTAAACTTGTGTGTTAATTAGCTTCGATTAGTGTTAAATGTGCGATTTAGTGCTAAAATGGTGATTTGTGTGAAGTTTTGGCCAAGTGGTGATATTGAAGGTTAGCTTAGCTTAATTAAGTGTTATTAGGGCCACGTAAACTTAGTTTAACCCCATATTTCACTAAAATACCATAGGGTTTCATTTAGTGCAAAATATAACGTTTTAATGTAAAATTAGACCTTTTTGTGATCTGCTGTAAGCCCGGTAACTTCAGAGAAAAACTGAGAAAACTGGAGCTTGTACACTAGGTCTAGACTACACACACAAAGCACGAGACCCCCTACCCACCATCAGTCCACCAGTTTATTCGTTCTGGCCGTAAATTGCGGCCAGATTGGGGAATTGGGTGCTGGGGTTTTGCCTAGGATAGTCTACTGCATATTCTAGTGTTTTGGCATATGCAACATTTTACTTTTGTGACCGAGTCAAAATCTGGGGCCAAATATCGTTTTTCCTATACGTTTAGTTTGCGCGACACGTGTGATACGTGAGTGGGTTTAGCGTTTCTGCGTGTCGCGATGTGTCCGGGTAGTTTTAAACACGTATTCACACGTTTCAGCGTATCGGACACACATGCGTTTAGTTCACGACGCGAGTTTCTCGTTTGATTTCGATATCGCGTTTTTGTAGGATTTTGCTTATATGGATTCTTTGTTTAAATTCTAGGTTCGCAGGCGGGTACGTCGGACGCCGCAAAGAAAGGGAAGCAAGTGGTCGGCTATGCTTAGCACGCGACCAGGCGAGTAGATTTAACATCTACGGCGAAACCTCCCGTATGGCGTTAAGCGTCAGGGCGTGATAGGATATTTAGTCGTAGATGTTTATGCGTACTATTATAGCATACCTCCCTTATTGTATATAGAAATGGTTGTTATAGAACACTGCACTGTCACTAACGGTTCAAGCTGCACGAGCACTATTTGTATGTTACACTCACACCGCTAGTGATTGCCATGACACTCGCACTATAGGATTGCTACGAATTATATATATCGTCTTAATTGCCGCATCATTGATGATTGTCATGACTTTGTCCTATATCGGCATATAGATACCTATATTGATATCTCCATACTTGCGCACATGCACACTGTATATTCATATTAGTGCATACATCTTTGATATATCCATACTTGCGCACATGCACACTGTATATTCATATTACTGCATACATCTTTGATATATCCATACTTGCGCACATGCACACTGTATATTCATATTAGTGCATACATCTTTTATATATCCATACTTGCGCACATGCACACTGTATATTCATACCAGTGCACACATATATTGATATCTTCATACTTGCGCACATGCACACTGTATACTCATACCAGTGCACACATATATTGATATCTTCATACTAGCACACATGCACACATATATTGATATCTTCATACTTTCGCACATGCACACTGTATATTCATACCAGTGCACACATATATTGATATCTTCATACTTGCGCACATGTACATTGTATATTCATAACAGTGTACACATATGTTCATATCTTCATACTTGCGCACATTAACACAGTATATTCATACCAGTGCACACATATATTGATATCTTCATACTTGCACACATGCATACTGTATATTCATACTAGTGCACACATATATTGATATCTTCATATTTGCGCACATGCACGCTGTATATTCATACTATTGCACATATACATTGGCACACCCATATTCGCGTATATATCCATTTGCACATCCATAACTACATACATACATATGTTACATACATGGATGATATTGATTCGATTTCAAGAAAATAGGGACCGCATGAGATATTTTCAAAACTGGATTCTTTTAAAAGAGCGGTTTTCCCTTTTTACTCCTAGTGTTATACGACACATTGCATGGATTTACGCATTGAGTTTGGATTTATGGGATTTTTGGATTTGATGTAACGTTTTGAAAATCGTTTCGGTGAAATTTCGAAAAAACGGTAAAATAAGGGGTTTTTCTGTAAAAAGTCAAAATACAAATATCTTTATTATAAAATTAAATATACATATTCTAGCTATGTAATTGCTAGTATTTGGTGTTTATTGAGCCACTGCTGAAATTTCAAATTTTCTGAAAATTTTTCCGGAATTAATTATTTTAATATTATTTTAAGCCGGTAAGAAAATACATTAAATTAGCGATAAATACAAATTTAAATGGGCTAATTTTAATCTTTAAAATCATGTTAATTAAAATCTAGTTGTAATATAATTTTTTAGTATTTTATTTCAAGTTTTAATTGATTTATTTTATGGAAAACAAAAATATAGTTATTTTGAACTAAAACTTGCAAATATGGTATTGTGGGGGGTCTTTTTGCATAGAATTTTTTTGTAAAGTCTCTCACACTCACCCTCACTCCCCTTGGCCGGCCCCACACTATTGTAGCAGCCCAAGAATTTTATTTCCCTCTTTTTGACCTTAAATCATGTGAGAAATGGGTTAAAATAAGGTTTTTATATATAGTAAAGTAGGTGGGGGTATTATGGTAATTTGGGAGGGGCTTTGACTTGGATTCTTTTCCACAACTCCCCCACACCTCTCCCCACTCCCTCCTCAGTCGAAATTCCTGCAATAAACAGCCCCAAAATCTACCCTCTCATTTTTCTTCTAAACTCATCAAAATTCCATTAAAATTCCATTTAAACTTCACAATTTCAAGCCCATCCTTCATCCATTCTTCTTAACCTTTCTTGCATGGATTTTGGATGCTAGGAGGCCATCTTTGGAGTCAAAATTTCTTGCTAGATCTCTAGATCTAGAGGTATAATTCTTACCCATTTAAATTCTTATGGTTAGATTTCTTTAAATGAGTTGTTTTAGTGTTAATATTGGTGCTATTTTCATCTAGGATCTTCAAGAGAATGGTTTGAGTTAAACTAGGGTTTTTAGCACACCATTATTAAGTTAATTATTCTATTTTGCTATCTAGTGTTTTATACAAACCAAATCTAAGAGTTTAACTTGCTTTTTGGGCTTCAAATTAGTGCTGATTTAGTGTTTCATGTATAGTTTGGGTTGGATTTTGTTAGTTATAAAATTCAAGAAAGGGTTTGAATGCAAGTTAGGGTTTTGTGAAATTGGTGTATGGTTGTGTAATGAATTAGGCTCTTATGGCTTGTTAAAATAAAGTTAGTAGCTAGTTGTTAATTGTTAGTTTAAAAATTATGATAATTACGCTAATTTGCTAACTAGTTATTTAAAATTGGTTAAAAATTGGGTTAAAAATGTAATTATGTTTTTATGACATCATTAACATTATTATGAGTGGTTTAATATCTTAGGTTATGCAAAACCAAGCTTAATTGTTGAATTGTGAATTTTGCTTTAAAAGGTGTTAAAAATTGATATTTTTGCAAACTAGGATTTTGGAATTTATGCAAATTGATGAGAATAAATTATAGGAATGGTTTATATGACTTTGTTATGATATTTAGTGAATATTGTGGATGCTAGGTTCGTTTATACATCGAGTTTTGTACTAAAACGGTGATTTGTGCTTGCTAGATTTTCGGAAAAATGACCTTTTAAGTGAAAGTGGGGTTTTTGTGAATTTGAAGCTATTTTATATTATAATTAGTGCTTGTAATTGTACAAATGAGTGTGTTGGGATTTTTCTCGATTGTTTGGCGTTTGTACGCCGACGTCGAGGGTTTTTGGGTCGATTTGCGAAAGCAACCATAGGTTTTGACCTATATGGGATTCGTGCGTCGTTTTGGTCATGTGTCGGATTTTAATGCGGTATGGTGCGTTATGATATGTAGGTACCCCATATGGACTTCGAGACGACAAGCAAGCGCGTGGCGACGTCGGCACCGGCGAACGAGGACCAGGTGAGTAGATTTATATCTACGGGAAGAAGTCGGGTGGATGGTGTATAGCACCCCCGCAGTCCGTGGTGGTGTATACGGATGCGTGTACACACCAACAATTTATTATATGTTATTTGGGATTAATAACGATGTTTAGGATGGATATTGGTGTGTTGGATTATTTTAGTGTTGCGAACCCTAGGGTAGTGTTGCACTACACATACACACCTACATACTTGCATACATTCCTATTTATATGTGCTCATCGGATTCTTTATAGTTATGTGATCACATCGGTATGGGACTATGTGTTCACATACGGATTTGAGGATGATACTTGGGATTGAGCTGAGTCGATGAGATTTGTTTTGTGGTTGTGATATCGGTGATATGGCAGGATCCGTACTTAAGGTATGCCCTGGTGTTATAGCGGATCTTGGGGCGGCGATACGGGTGAATAGTGTTATAAATAAAATGGTTGACATGTGATTGTGATATGAGGCATGATATGCTTTGATATTGATATTAGGCCGTATCGGGCGATGTATACCCTTGATGATGTTATGTGCTGACGGTATTGGTTTGTACGAGATTGTCGATCTGTAGTCAGATCATGAGTATATTGAGGATATTAGTATTGTACTAGACATAGGTCAGTACCCTAGACTATGATCTTGAATTAAGAGGGTACCAGAGGAATGGTGTGAGGAATATGATATTGACCCGTACCCGGATTTGGGGATGCCGTACGACGGATTTACGTACGAGCTATATCTTGATGATTGATCCGCACTCTTGACTTGGGATGGCTGATTGTAGATATGGTATCGGATATGATATTATTGAGGCTGGATCACCGACTAATATATAAACAGGTATGTATATGGATCGACTCAGATGTTAGGCGGTTTCCTTACCTGTAGTCCAGCTTGTTAGCTTAGCCCTTTAGTTTAGTTTAGTTGTTAGATTATATTCGATTCTTACCTATTTCAAAAAATAACGAATCGTGGGTATTTTAAAAGACAGCCCAAGGGATCCTACGGATATTTCAAAAGACGTATCTTTTCATAAAAACACCGTAGCCCCTATTTTCAAAACCCCATGATTCGTGTTATTTCAAAAGGCACCATTTGTAGGACTTATATTAGATTAATGCAGGTTAGTTACAGTTGCATCTAGTATTCAGCTCCCGCTTATTATTGTGGTTCGCTTCGCATCGCATACTTATGTTATAATTTCTTATTGCAATGTTGATATCATATTGTTAGGACACCAGCACCATTACCGATGATGCGTATGTACCACGTACACTTACTTGCCGGCTCACACACATCTTCATCGGTAATTGCCATGTCACGTACACCTTAGAAAATATTATTGCTTGACTTAGCTTGTTAGTTAGTAATTTGACATGATATTAGTGTGCCTGCCTTATATGCCAGCTTAACATTGTAGTTATTACTTGTCACTTCATGCATACTGTTATTCATTGTTATGCCTATATTCATGGTTTTTACATGCTATTGATGATTTAGATTCGGATTTCCATGAAATTTTCATGGATTTGGGGGGAAAACCGCAAAACTTATATAAACTGATTTCTCTCTTTTTAAATAAAAAGTGCGGTTTTTCCCATGATGTATGAGTCGTCCACCATGAGTTTGCTGATGGATTTCGAGGCCCGATTCGAGGAGACGGATGAACCGTTTCAGGTACATGGTGGACCCGGTAAGGTACCCCGGGGAAAGAAGCGCGTGATGATGACGATGTGAGCCTGGCAGGGGAGCACTACCTACCGGTGATTTTACCCGACGCGTCGGATATCCGGAGGATACCGTCGTGGTCTTGAGATGGATGGTAGGGGCCGGTCTGGACTGACGGCGCCCTAGATATTGTGATTGAGACATTGAGATTTCGAGATATTGAGGTACAGAGACTGTGATACAGAGATATCGAGATATTAGGATTACGTTTTGTGCCGATGCTAGGCACTGTTTTATGCTGATTTCATTATGATACCTCATTTTAAAAATACAAAGGAAATCTCACTAAATTATGAAAACGGTTCTTCATTTACATGTATTCTGTTTTCATGCATTCATACCTCATTCATATGATATATTGCTACTTGAGGCACTGACACGGGCACATGAGATTACACTCGGATTAGATATTTACCCTAGCCTTGTTATAGGCTACGTGTTATTCTTATATTTGAGGATATATTATGATCATTGACATAGGTTGCGTTATTTATGCGATTTCTGTGCGTAGATATTTTTCTATTCACGAGTTGGCAACTCACCCCCGTTGTGCCCCAGTTTCTTGCAGGTTTGCCGTACAGGTTTCTTTACGGCTTGCGGGCATAGTTTCCTTCGGGTGATTTGCTAGTAGGTGAGTTTACTTGTATCGTACCCCTATTTTATATCTTGTATATTATTATTCTGTTGTATCTAAAAGTTCCATCAACCAAACATGTATTTATTTGAGATAGAGACCAGTGATGTTTATTCTTTCGACCTTAGAGTCGCGCGTTGTATTTCTGTGGTTTTCTTGTGGTTTTTGAGTTTCCTTTTGAATTTTGATCCTCGCCCTTGGCGTTGTATATTATATTGCTTATGTGGTTGTGACCGTCGATTGACGAAGAGCTAGCTCCCGCTTGGGGATGCCTTTTTATTGATTTCATATACTATTCATGTTGTATCCCATTTGGGGGCCAGTATTTACAAAGGAGACTCTGCCGAAATTTTCGGGAAATTTTTGATGTTTTTAAAACCGCCTAATTCGGCTTATGCTATTGAAACTACTTGCTTTAAGTTGGTTTTTCCTGCACTCTACATCTTTCTTGGTTTGGATTTCTGGGTTTTCGGTTTACTTAGATTACGTACGCCTCGAGACGTTCGTAGTTTAAGTGCCGGTCATGTTCCGTACTTTCGGGTCGTGACAAAGTTGGTATCAGAGCGTTAGGTTTTACTTTCGGAGCGTAGGATGACCCTTGGTTGATAGAATAGGTGACTAAAGTAGAGTGACGTACCGTGGATATGTTCCGCGGCATATTTACGATACGCTACTCCACTTAAGAAGTCTTAGGATGTACATTTCTTTGCTCAGTATTATATTCATTCCGATCTAGCCTCATTAGTACCAGTTATGGTTTTGCTGCCATGATTACAGGCAGGGAGAGCTACGGCTAGAGTTGTGGTCAGCACGAGCTCATCACGAACGAGGACTGACCAGGGCGAAATTCCGGCGACACTCGATTGCGGAGATGTGTCTTTTTACTGTGTTTCCGCGCCACGAGCGTTTGGCGGATCGCCTTTATGAGATTTCTCGGACGTGCCGATCAGTATCAGAGGATTGGGCCACTGACAGAGGCCAGCCAGATTTTGATCACCGTTGGTGTGTTGCTTATTCATGATGGTCGAGGCACTGTTCAGCGTGCAGACGAGCGAGCCAGTTATTGCTGCGAACGACGAGATATTGCCCCAGATGCTGGCGTTAGTGCAGAACGAGTTGTACTAAGAGATGATAGAAGGTCGCTAGTCATCGAGGATGAATGACTAGGACATGTGGATCGTTCGCCTGCCCCGATGCGAGGTCATCAGATAGATTGATTCCAGCTAGAGACGACTTCACGCGGAGACGTTGGGAGTCGACAGAGACGATCGAATGTCAGAAACCTATTATTCCAAGTTTAAAGTAGTCGGAAAGACATGCAGGCAATTCTATGGTCCCTCTAGAAGAATGAAACCCTAACTCGACTTAATGACCGTATGAATGCCTTTGAACCTTCGGGTTTGCGGCAGTCTACGGCGCCATTTGTGAGGCTTGGGTTTGCCCTTCTACGGCTGGACCACCGATGCTGTGGTATGTACTCGATACTATTAAACTGTGCCCAAGATGTTGAGCTCTTGGGGGATTATGAGGTTTTGACGACTCGATCGGATGGCTCGACTTAATTCGGATGCTAGGTGGTGAGATGCATTTCTTGGGAGACTCCAGATACGAGGATAGCCGTTGGAGCTCAGTCCATTCAGCCGCGACGAGACGAGTCCAAAGAAGACGACATTAGAGGAAAGTGAAGTAAGAGGTTTGTACCAGATCTAGATGAGATGACGTTCCACTCCGCCGACATCAGAGATGCGATGCGCATGTCGAGGCATGGTACTTGGATTTACCTTCCAGAAGGAGTCGTGATGAGTATGCAGCCGTTCTGGAACGAGAACAGATCTAGTGAGGAACGATGACATTCGGACAGTTCGGCAGAGGCGAGATTTGGGAGAGACCTCGACGGGACCTTTCTGGGACAAATTACGAGAAGACTTGGACCCAGGAGTGGTGGTGTTACAGACACCAGCAGGCCAGAGTTCATGATCATCGACGAGACGTCCCACTAGTGACCGCGACAGTTGGTCCGAGATTCTTTGAGGATGCACTTGAGCGGTACTATTCCGCCATTATTGATTTCGATGTTTTGGGTGATTGATTCGCATGATTTGATTTTGATGACTGAGGATTTACGATCTTTGCACAGTGTTTCACTTGATATCATTTTCGTGCTTGGTTTCACATGATTGTGATTTTACGGTTTTAGACATTTGAGTTGATTTTGTGCGTATATACGCACACGATTTGGTTTTTGCACGCGGTATAGTTCATATATGCTTGCAGTGCAGTGTTACATATGTTGTGCATTAAGATGCCCTGGACTTTGATTTCGATGGTGATGTTCGATATTTGTTTTGTGCACCTTGTGCACCTGATTTGATTTTGCGCATATTCGGCACTTGATATTGGATTTCATGATTTCGTGCACGATGGATGCACCTGATTTGGATTTTCGCGCATGTTGGGCGCATGTTTTGAAGTGTGATTTTGGTGCACACCAGATGCACTAAATCGAGATTTTTCGTGCATGTCAGATGCACCTGATTTTGCTGTCAAGCACACATGTTGCCTATGACAGATGTTTCGTGCACACCCGATGCACTTAGATGTTGTTTCTGTGCATATGTATGGCACATATTTGGATTTTGATTTCCGTGAGCACAAGACGCACGTAGTATTCATACGCGTATTTTGGGGATTGATTTTTCTTATAGAGCAGTACGTTTTTATGATATTGCTATGTGTTTTCGTACTGAGCAGGACTAGTCAGAGGACAGTACCTGAATATATTTTACATGTATAGTTTCGAGTTATATCATATTGGTTTTGCTTTGGATTTGGTATTGATGTGTTCCCCATGACTCCGATGATTGCGGGATGCTTGACGGAGTTCTGATTTGAGTTATATGCTCATTTTTCATGCGCATGCGTTGCGCTACGATTTGTTTTATGTATTTATGATTTCGGAGCCCCGGCGATTTGATTGTTTTGGCTGAAATATTTTAGTATTTGGGGGAAGTTTTAATTTAAATTCGGGGACCGAATTCCTTTAAAGGGGGGAAAGATTGTAACGTTTTGAAAATTGTTTCGGTGAAATTTCGAAAAGACGGTAAAATAAGGGGGTTTCTGTAAAAAGTCAAAATGCAAATATCTTTATTATAAAATTAAATATAGAAATTCTAGCTATGTAATTGCTAGTATTTGGTGTTTATTGAGCCACTGCTGAAATTTCAAATTTTCTGAAAATTTTTCCGAAATTAATTATTTTAATATTATTTTAAGCCGGTAAGAAAATACATTAAATTAGCGATAAATACAAATTTAGATGGGCTAATTTTAATCTTTAAAATCATGTTAATTAAAATCTAGTTGTAATATAATTTTTTAGTATTTTATTTCAAGTTTTAATTGATTTATTTTATGGAAAACAAAAATATAGTTATTTTGAACTAAAACTTGCAAATATGGTATTGGGGTGGGTCTTTTTGCATAGAATTTTTTTGTAAAGTCTCTCACTCTCACCCTCACTCCCCTTGGCCGGCCCCACACTATTGTAGAAGCCCAAGAATTTTATTTCCCTCTTTTTGACCTTAAATCATGTGAGAAATGGGTTAAAATAAGGTTTTTATATATAGTAAAGTAGGTGGGGGTATTATGATAATTTGGGAGGGGCTTTGACTTGGATTCTTTTCCACAACTCCCCCACACCTCTCCCCACTCCCTCCTCAGCCGAAATTCGTGCAATAAACAGCCCCAAAATTTCCCCTCTCATTTTTCTTCTAAACTCATCAAAATTCAATTAAAATTCCATTTAAACTTCACAATTTCAAGCCCATCCTTCATCCATTCTTCTTAACCTTTCTTGCATGGATTTTGGATGCTAGGAGGCCATCTTTGGAGTCAAAATTTCTTGCTAGATCTCTAGGTCTAGAGATATAATTCTTACCCATTTAAATTCTTATGGTTAGATTTCTTTAAATGAGTTGTTTTAGTGTTAATATTGGTGCTATTTTCATCTAGGATCTTCAAGAGAATGGTTTGAGTTAAACTAGGGTTTTTAGCACACCATTATTAAGTTAATTATTCTATTTTGCTATCTAGTGTTTTATACAAACCAAATCTAAGAGTTTAACTTGCTTTTTGGGCTTCAAATTAGTGCTAATTTAGTGTTTCATGTATAGTTTGGGTTGGATTTTGTTAGTTATAAAATTTAAGAAAGGGTTTGAATGCAAGTTAGGGTTTTGTGAAATTGGTGTATGGTTGTGTAATGTATTAGGCTCTTATGGCTTGTTAAAACAAAGTTAGTAGCTAGTTGTTAATTGTTAGTTTAAAAATTATGATAATTACGCTAATTTGCTAACTAGCTATTTAAAATTGGTTAAAAATTGGGTTAAAAATGTAATTATGTTTTTATGAAATCATTAACATTATTATGAGTGGTTTAATATCTTAGGTTATGCAAAACCAAGCTTAATTGTTGAATTGTGAATTTTGCTTTAAAAGGTGTTAAAAGTTGATATTTTTGCAAACTAGGATTTTGGAATTTATGCAAATTGATGAGAATAAATTATATGAATGGTTTATATGACTTTGTTATGATATTTAGTGAATATTGTGGATGCTAGGTTCGTTTATACATCGAGTTTTGTACTAAAACGGTGATTTGTGCTTGCTAGATTTTCGGAAAAATGACCTTTTAAGTGAAATTGGGGTTTTTGTGAATTTGAAGCTATTTTATATTATAATTAGTGCTTGTAATTGTACAAATGAGTGTGTTGGGAGTTTTCTCGATGGTTTGGCATTTGTACGCCGACGTCGAGGGTTTTTGGGTCGATTTGCGAAAGCAACCATAGGTTTTGACCAATGTTGGATTCGTGCGTCGTTTTGGTCATAAGTCGGATTTTAATGCGGTATGGTGCGTTATGATATGTAGGTACCCCATGTGGACTTCGAGACGACAAGCAAGCGCGTGGCGACGTCGGCACCGGCGAACGAGGACCAGGTGAGTAGATTTATATCTACGGGGAGAAGTCGGGTGGATGGCGTATAGCACCCCCGCAGTCCGTGGTGGTGTATACGGATGCGTATACACACCAACAATTTATTATATGTTATTTGGGATTAATAACGATGTTTAGGATGGATATTGGTGTGTTGGATTATTTTAGTGTTGCGAACCCTAGGGTAGTGTTGCACTACACATACACACCTACATACTTGCATACATTCCTATTTATATGTGCTCATGGGATTCTTTATAGTTATGTGATCATATGGGTATGGGACTATGTGTTCACATACGGATTTGTGGATGATACTTGGGATTGAGCTGAGTCGATGAGATTTGTTTTGTGGTTGTGATATCGGTGATATGGCAGGATTCGTACTTAAGGTACGCCCTGGTGTTATAGCGGATCTTGGGGTAGCGATACGGGTGAATAGTGTTATAAATAAAATGGTCGACATGTGATCGTGATATGAGGCATGATATGCTAGGATATTGATATTAGGCCGTATCGGGCGATGTATTCCCTTGATGATGTTATGTGTTGACGGTATCGGTTTGTACGAGATTGTCGATCTGTAGTCAGATCATGAGTATATTGAGGATATTAGTACTGTACTAGACATAGGTCAGTACCCTAGACTATGATCTTGAATTAAGAGGATACCAGAGGAATGGTGTGAGGAATATGATATTGACCCGTACCCGGATTTGGGGATGCCGTACGACGGATTTACGTAGGAGCTATATCTTGATGATTGATCCGCACTCTTGACTTGGGATGGCTGATTGTAGATATGGTATCGGATATGATATTATTGAGGCGGAATCACCGACTAATATATATACGGGTATGTATATGGATCGACTCAGATGTTAGGCGGTTTCCTTACCTGTAGTCCAGCTTTTTAGCTCAGCCCTTTAGTTTAGTTTAGTTGTTAGATTAGATTCGATTCTTACCTATTTCAAAAACTAACGAATCGTGGGTATTTTAAAAGACAGCCCAAGGGATCCTACGGATATTTTAAAAGATGTATCTTTTCATAAAAACACCGTAGCCCCTATTTTCAAAACCCCATGATTCGTGTTATTTCAAAAGGCACCATTTGTAGGACTTATATTAGATTAATGCAGGTTAGTTACAGTTGCGTCTAGTATTCAGCTCCCGCTTATTATTGTGGTTCGCTTCGCATCGCATACTTATGTTATAATTTCTTATTGCAATGTTGATATCATATTGTTAGGACACCAGCACCATTACCGATGATGCGTATGTACCACGTACACTTACTTGCCGGCTCACACACATCTTCATCGGTAATTGCCATGTCACGTACACCTTAGAAAATATTATTGCTTGACTTAGCTTGTTAGTTAGTAATTTGACATGATATTAGTGTGCCTGCCTTATATGCCAGCTTAACATTGTAGTTATTACTTGTCACATCATGCATACTGTTATTCATTGTTATGCCTATATTCATGGTTTTTACATGCTATTGATGATTTGGATTCGGATTTCCATGAAATTTTCTGGATTTGGGGGGAAAACCGCAAAACTTATATAAACTAATTTTTCTCTTTTTAAATAAAAAGTGCGGTTTTTCCCATGATGTATGAGTCGTCCACCATGAGTTTGCTGATGGATTTCGAGACCCGATTCGAGGAGACGGATGAACCGTTTCGGGTACATGGTGGACCCGGTAAGGTACCCCGGGGCAAGAAGCGCGTGATGATGATGATGTGAGCCTGGCAGGGGAGCACTACCTACCGGTGATTTTACCCGACGCGTCGGATATCCGGAGGATACCGTCGTGGTCTTGAGATGGATGGTAGGGGCCGGTCTGGACTGACGGCGCCCAAGATATTGTGATTGAGACATTGAGATTTCGAGATATTGAGGTACAGAGACTGTGATACAGAGATATCGAGATATTGGGATTACGTTTTGTGCCGATGCTAGGCACTGTTTTATGCTGATTTCATTATGATACCTCATTTTAAAAATACAAAGGAAATCTCACTAAATTATGAAAACGGTTCTTCATTTACATGTATTCTGTTTTCATGCATTCATACCTCATTCATATGATATATTGCTACTTGGGGCACTGACACGGGCACATGAGATTACACTCGGGTTAGATATTTACCCTAGCCTTGTTATAGGCTACGTGTTATTCTTATATTTGAGGATATATTATGATCATTGACCTAGGTTGCGTTATTTATGCGATTTCTGTGCGTAGATATTTTTCTATTCACGAGTTGGCAACTCACCCCCGTTGTGCCCCAGTTTCTTGCAGGTTTGCCGTATTACGGCTTGCGGGCATAGTTTCCTTCGGGTGATTTGCTAGTAGGTGAGTTTACTTGTATATTATTATTCTGTTGTATCTAGAAGTTCCATCAACCAAACATGTATTTATTTGAGATAGAGACCGGTGATGTTTATTCTTTCGACCTTAGAGTCGCGCGTTGTATTTCTATGGTTTTCTTGTGGTTTTTGAGTTTCCTTTTGAATTTTGATCCTCGCCCTTGGCGTTGTATATTATATTGCTTGTGTGGTTGTGACCGTCGATTGACGAAGAGCTAGCTCCCGCTTGGGGATGCCTTTTTATTGATTTCGTATACTATTCATGTTGTATCCCATTTAGGGGCCAGTATTTACAAAGGAGACTCTGCCGAAATTTTTGGGAAATTTTTGATGTTTTTAAAACCGCCTAATTCGGCTTATGCTATTGAAACTACTTGCTTTAAGTTGGTTTTTCCTGCACTCTACATCTTTCTTGGTTTGGATTTCTGGGTTTTCGGTTTACTTAGATTACGTACGCCTCGAGACGTTCGTAGTTTAAGTGCCGGTCATGTTCCGTACTTTCAGGTCGTGACATTTGAGAACCGTGGTATTATTTTAAGAAAATACGCACTGTTTTAAAAGAAACCGGTTTCTCTTGATATGATATTTCAGTGCGTCCACCATGAGTTTTCTCGGTTCCAGAAAGCTTGTGTGAGTATACCCGATTCGAGAAGTGGTAGGCACCGATTGCGGGTACATGGTGGACTCGGTATGGAACCCCGGGGCAAGAAGACTCGTATTGTTAGACGGTGAGCCCGGCTGAGGGACTACTACCTACCGGTGATTGGTTGGACTTGGCGGTTATCCGGAGGATACTGACCAGAGCTGAGAGATGGATACGAGCCAACCCGTATTGCCGGGGCCGAGGGCCGATTCCGCAGACGGAACCCGTGGGCCGATCCGGACTGACGGAGCCCGATACTTGAGGATTTGCGTGTCGATGCTGGACACGATTATTTTATGATATTTCGAGTACCGATGTTGGGCACTCACGATTCTATGAGATTTACGGGATTTAAGGGCCGATAAGAGTGACGGCACCTGAATTTTACTGGGATTTGAGTGTATTGATGGACACCGGTTATTTTCCACGTTGACATTCTGTGTAGATGTTATTTATCCCAATGCTCTGCATTCAGTGTTATACATCTCATCCTGTATCTGTAGTACCTGATAGAGTACACTTGCTATGCATGATTATTGCATACCCTGCTCATCCTATATAGATGTTATTAGATTGCATTTGCTATGCATGATTATTGCATACCCTGCTCATCCCATATAGATGTTATTAGATTGCATTTGCTATGCATGATTATTGCATACCTTGCTCATCATATAGAGATGTTACTAGATTGCACTTGATGCATGATTATTGCGCATCCAGCTCATCATTTAGATGTTATCTGTTGGCATAGGTTAGAGTATCGCAGTACGTGCATACTCGCGATTTCCTTTATTTGTTATCTACTATTCACGAGTTGGCAACTCACCCCCGTTGTGCCACAGTGTGTGGAGGTTGCCCCTCAGAGTAGTCACGGCAGGCTGGTTTTTTGCATCTTTTGATACGGATACCATTGCAGTTGGCGCGTGAGCCCTTTTGTTGATAGGTGGGTTTTTGCGGTATTCATTTATTTTCCAGTTGTATACACTGTTGTATCTAGTACTCTCCATCTAGTACTTATGTATTGACTTAATGACCAGTTGTGAGGACAATGTATATTATTTTGTACTCTGGTGTCGAGCTCGTTGTGAGCCAACTTTATTTATGCAATTTTATATTTCATGTTGTCTTCACTTGTTTTTACTCATTCTTCGCTACGGCGTCGTATATTATTATTTTGGTGATTGTTTCCGCCGTTGGGCATAATTGCTCCCGTTTGGGATGCTTTATGTTAGTGTATATGCCCTAGGGGCCATTATTGTATCATACTAGTTTGTATATTACTTAATGGAAGCTTGGGATATCCACAGTTATATAACAGTCTTGCTAAACATGGTAGTATGCCACTTGGTTTTATCTATCTTAATATGTATGTTCGTATTGATAGAGCCCTTAGGATCTTGCTTGACTACCAGCGTTGTGATGGCAGTCACACTAGTGGGGGCTGGGTAGTCTACAAGCACATCCTTTTCCAGGTCCCTAGTCGTAGGATTATTGAGACAGGGCATCGATACTCCGGAGTAGACAAGTGTGTACACTTCTCATCCCAGTTGGGGAGATGGTCTATCCCACAGCCATCAGTACGTCGTACTGGAGATAGTATAAAGGTGCTTGTTGGGTTACGGGTACACCGGACAGGACTCGCAGGGAACTGTTGGTTGGTATTATACCCGTCGTCAGTTAACAGTTCCCAGGTGACATGAGTACAACATAGTCCACAGACTTGACACTGCTATTTCGCCTCTAGTGTGTCCTACTGTTCTTAGATTGCTACCCTACCACGGCTCAAAGGAGTCGTGCAAACAAGTAGCAGTTGGGTGCAGTCCCGAGCACTTGGAGGCACTGGCGGTTAGACAGGATTCGTCTCTCCCGGTATTGGGAGTTTATATCGCCTGTGTCAGAGAGCCATTACGCAAAGTCCCTGGCCAGGGCAACCGAGATTTACTGGTAGGTTCCAGTAGTATCTCAAGGTGTAATGGGCTACGCTCCGACATGACTTATACCGCTATTAGGGGACTGACGCTTGCCGCCCCCAAGGCCCGATATACGATAGTCTTAGACGACAGATCGGACTGTACGGAGATAGTCATATCAGGCTCAGTAGGAGTTCGGATGGGTTTCCTCATCGGCCTTCTTATCGACATCTACCTGGGGACCGTTACGTACAGCTAGTGCCGCTTGCGGTCTGTGGTTAAACCAACTGCCAGCGTAGTAGTCGAGTCTTTAGAGTCCCACACAGAGAGTTTCCTTGCTCCAGGCGAAACGATATAGAGGTCGTATGGTTTTACGACAATGGTTCGGACGCATACGTGTGTTTACGCACGTACGACATTCGGACAGTTTTTACTAGCCGGCTTTGGTTTAAGCCAGATTCTAGCGGGTTATTGGATTTATACAGTCTAAAGTTTTTCCGTGTTTTCACGGATAGGAGGGGCGTTCTTTTAATTTCGCGAGAAGCTTCTAGAAGGATGGTGACTTGGTGGTTTAGATGGCATTTGCGTTTATTGTTTTAATGACTCATTTGTGTGATTCATCCATGGAGTTAATGCTTCATTAATTGTTCTTATGACTCATGAGATGAATCACTTATATGAATAATTGAAGCATGGTTGTTAAATCATTTATTTATTTATTTGATAAAAGATGATGCTTCATATATATTCAAATGAGTTCATTATCTCTTCTCATTCTCATGCTCACCTTCTCTCTCCTCAAGCTCTCTCTTTTCAAACCCTAATCCTCCCCTCTCATGTGTTGAGATCAAAGATTAGATAGACTAATTAATCCATAACCTCGCTCTATATCATCTAGGTGCCTTTGATTAGCAACTAAAGAAACCTAGTTACCACAAGTTTAGAGGTGAAGCTTGGAATAGAACCTTTCGGGTGGATCGTCTATTACATAGAGGAGGCCGAGGAGGAGGTGGAGAACGAAAAGACGAAGGACTAGGTTCACTAGGTATAATCTCTTTTCATAGTGGTTAACAACTTCTATGTTTCTTGTTAGTTATAGTTTAGCAAAGATTCTTCGGTTAGTCGATGTTTACGCAAAGAACAAGATCGTTTTTCATTTTCACGCCTCCCCGCAAGTCATGGGGTGTAGTACATCGACTTACAGTGGTATCAGAGCCTCGCTAAACAATAATTAACTTATTAGCAAAGTCATATGAATTTTGAACGCAAAACGAATCGGAAAAAATATCGAAATCACATAGTTTCTGTCGAATTTAAAATGAGGTCTAAAAATTTTTTAGGGACCTCTAAAATAACAAGCAGGGAATTATAAGACATCTGGAGAAAATTGGGGTTCTGAATCGGCCACGAAGCCGTGGAACCGCGGCCGATCCAAGCGATCGGCCGCGGATCCGCTGCCGAGTTGGGGCCGATTCAGCCTAACTTTCCCCAGTTCTCTTATGTGATGTTTTTGTCTTTTCTGGAATGTTTATTTTCTGCTCAAGTCTCAGGTGCACAGAGATGTTTTGGAGTAGGATCTAAAGTGTTTGATCGATCGAAATTATACGATGTTTTCTAATAAGATTATATGTGTGATTGTATAATGTGTTCGTAAACCTACCCTAACTGCTAGTATGTCGGTTGGCAGGGGTTGCAGATTTCTGTAATGGATTTTACTGTTTGTGGTTATGAACTGTATTAGATTGTTGTGATGATTAGCCGGGGTTTCTGATGGGTTGTTATATTCATTCATTCAATGTAATTGTAATATGTTGTAATATTATTTTGCGGGGCACATCCAGGTTGCGGTTGTAGCCGCCGTTGTATTATTTCATTTTACTGTTTTTGCTCCTGGGATAGACCCAAGGTGGGGTGCACAAACTACCGGGTACTTTGAAGTGTTTATTGGCCTAATCATGTTGTTGAGGGAGACCGCTTCACTTCGGGTACTTGGCGGGTAGTTTGCCGTACCCGTAGGGGTCTTGGGTCGGGTAATGGCTATTCATCACAACTGTGAAATCCGTCTTTCGTTGCAGGCTCAAAAGAAACGCGGATTGCTTGCATATCCAATAAAGTTCATCCGTGATCAGGAATGCCTATTATTGCGTCTGACGAATGTACAATATCTATATATCATAGCTATTTAGACGTCACTTATGTTTTACACCCGCGCTAGCCCAGCCCCCGCTCTGCCGTTAGTTAAGTAACCTAACGGGTGATGACGGGACCCAGTGGCGAATGCGGATGGCATAAGAGGATGTTGTATTTTCGTTGTTTTCAGCAATGATAGGTTAATGATGGGACGCATTATTATTAATGCAAAGAAAATAAACCAAAGTTTAATCGTTGGAACAATTTAAATGAACCCACTCGGTTATTTTTTAAACAGAAGATATTTTAATTGCGGAGCTTTAACCACTCATTTTAAAAGCTACCAGGTTCCTTCGGTTATATCAAGTTCACTACGTTCACGCTTTCGCCAAAACCATTCGTAGCCCTCCGTCATTTCATTTTGAGTATTCAGTAGTATTCAAGCTATGTATTTTGACCTAACGCCAACGCATAGTGTTTGGTAGCTGCTGGGTATTCATTTGTTGCATAGATAGATGAGTTAGTTTGGGACAGTCGTATTATCATTTTGGCCGAACGTCAAGGATAAATATGGATGGGTTCAAATTAACAAAATAATGATGGGTAGAACTTGGCATGTGACTTATGACATTTTGACCTAACGCCAAGGTCATAAGAGCATGGGGCAAAAATTTATATCGGGAATTTCTAAAGAAACTGAAATTTGCAAAGAAATGTATACCATTTGGAGTTTGATGAATGTTGGTAGGATTCCTTCAACATTATCATACGATGATATTTGGTTCCCGATCCTACTGTGAGTATATGCTACTCATTAGGAGATTCGTCACTTAACGATCAATGCTATAAACCAAGTAGGTGTCGAGAAAGGTGTCAGCGGGGCTATGCTCCCAGAGAAAAGAGGTTATTTAATTAAGGAACTTCGCGAAAGCGTTGGAAAACCTCCCTCGAAGTATCGACACTGGCCTGGCTGAACGGTTAAGCAAGTATTGTACGGTGAGAATAGTCCTGGCTAGTTCTTCCTTTTTGGTTTGAGGAGTGATTCGAGAAACAGTGGGAGCCATCCAGTTTAGATAAATTAAAAACCACTCTAAACTTGCAAGAGCATCATGCTAAAGTGTTTCTTCTCTCTCTCCTACTTGCAGCGACCCTGAAAATGACTGGACTTAAGTTACTTTTAGAAAAAAATATACTGACAGGGCCAAACTATAAAGATTGGCTGCGGAATGTCAAAATGGCTTTGACCTATGACAGATTGGGGTATGTCCTCACCACTAAGGCACCTGCAGTCCCAGATCCCAAATCCAGTAATATGGATAAGGAAATCCGCAAAACCTGGGAGTTAGATTGCGCGAAGGCCAAGTGCATCGTGCTTGCCTCGATGAACAATGAACATCAGAGGAGGCACGAGGATATGGATCTAGATGCCATATTTCTCCATACAAAGGAACTTTATGGAGAGCAATCTCGTATAGCAAGATACGAGACCTCAAAGAACTTGTTTCGAGCGAGGTTGGCCGTCGGATCATCGGTAGGAGAACATGTCCTAAAGATGATAGGCTATATTGAAGAGCTCGCAGACCTTGGGACGACTTTGGATAATGAGCTCTATACAGACTTAATTCTCCAGTCCCTTCTTTCCACCTACGCCCAGTTTATTCTGAATTTCAACATTCAAAGAAAAGATGTTGAACTTCCAGAACTCCTTAACATGTTGAGGAGTGCAGAAGGCACCTTGCAGAAGGCAAGGGAAACACCCGCTATGTTTGTTAGCGGTGCTTCTTCTTCCAGGTCCAAGGCTAGGGCCAAAGGAAAGAAGAAGAAGGCCGCCACCAAACCTAGAGGAGGTGTTAGTAAGGTGGGAGCGAAGGGAAAGAAAAAGATTGCGGTGCCAGTAGTGGCCTAGGATGAGTGCTTCCATTGTCATAGGAAAGGGCACTGGAAGAAAGATTGCAAGGCGTGGAACGCCAAGAACCAGGAAACGAAGCAAGCTGTGGCTTCGACTTCAGGTGTGTTTGTAATTGAGAATTGTCTGTCAATCAACTCTACTTCCTAGTTATAGGATACCGGATCAGGATCTCATATATGAAATTCATTGCAGGCACTGAGAAACCGTAGGGTGCTGAAGGAAGGTGATATGACCCTAAAGGTTGCTAACGGAGCTAGCGTGGGAGCTGTGTCCGTCGGGGATTATCACCTGGGATTGACAAGTGGACATATTTTGGTTTTACATAACTGTTTTTGTGTACCTAGCTCAACGTGTAATATCATATCAGTTTCCTTGTTATCAAATAAAGGTTATGATTTCACGTTTGTAAGTGATGTTGTTAACATCCACCTTAATCATAGTTTGATTGGGTCCGGTACACTGGATAATGGTATATATGTCTTAAACCAACTACAGATTTTCAATGTCCAGAACACACTAAAAAGAAAGTCTCCAGATTTAAATAAGGCTTTCTTATGGCATTGTAGACTGTGTCATATCAATAAGACAAGGTTAACTAAGTTACACAGAGAAGGATATTTGGACTCGTTCGAATATTAAACTTATGCCACTTGTGAATCATGTCTCAAAGGAAAGATGACAAAGACTCCATTCACTGGACATGGAGTAAGAGCGAGCGAGCTCTTAGGACTCATACACAGCGATGTATGTGGTCCAATATCTACACATGCAAGTGGTGGTTTTTCCTATTTCATTACTTTTACGGATGATTACTCTAGGTACGGATTCATTTATCTGATGAAACATAAATCCGAGGCTTTTGAGAAATTCCAGGAGTATAAGAATGAAGTAGAAAACCAAACCGGCAAAAGTATCAAGA
Source organism: Agapanthus africanus (assembly GCA_030015575.1). Lineage (NCBI taxonomy): Eukaryota > Viridiplantae > Streptophyta > Magnoliopsida > Asparagales > Amaryllidaceae > Agapanthus > Agapanthus africanus. The sequence goes on from CM057343.1 coordinate 230,863,666, forward strand.
CACTAAGTTATGATCGAGGTAGTGAATACTTAAGTGCCGAGTTCCTAGGTTACCTAAAAGAGAAAGGAATTCTCTCTCAGCTTACTCCTCCATACACTCCACAACATAACGGTGAATCGGAGAGACGGAATCGAACCCTATTAGATATGGTACGTTCCATGATGAGTAATGCTAAGTTACCGCGATCTTTCTGGGGATATGCGCTACAATCAGCGGCATATATTTTGAACATGGTTCCTACCAAGACTGTGCCTACCACTCCATATCAGATGTGGAGTGGGAAGAAACCCCATCTTCAGTACATGAAGATATGGGGATGTCCAGCTTTTGTTAAAAAGCAGCATGTGGACAAGCTCGAGGCACGATCAGTACTATGTAAGTTTTTGGGATATCCAAAGAACTCCAGGGGGTATCTATTCTATTACGCAGAGGAACAAAAGGTTTTGTTTCTCGTAATGCCCATTTTCTAGAACATCAGTTTTTAGAAAAGGAAACAAGTGGGAGCGAAATAGAACTGAAAGAAATTCCAGAACCACAAATTACTACTGAAATTTTGGTAGAACCAGTAGTTCAAGAAGAACAGGACATTACCGCACCCCTCCGCAGGAGTAGTAGGCCATCTCATCTGCCTGAGAGATACTACGGTTTTCTCATAGATGGGGATAGAGAGGATTGCGTCATTGATGATGATGAACCTACTAGCTTCCAGTAGGCCATCCAGAGCGGCGACTCGGTACGATGGCTAGATGCAATGCGTACCGAAATGGAGTCCATGTACACCAACAAAGTATGGACTTTGGACTTTGCTCCAGATGGGGTAAAACCCATAGGATGCAAAGGGATCTTCAAGAAAAAGATTGGTGTAGATGGACAGGTGGAAACCTATAAGGCTAGACTTGTTGCAAAGGGTTTTCGTCGAAGACCTCGTTTGGACTATGACGAAACTTTTTCTCCAGTGGCTATGCTCAAATCCATTCGGGTCCTTCTTGCTATTGCTGCCTTCCATGATTATGAAATCTGGCAGATGGACGTAAAGACGGCTTTTCTAAATGGTAATTTATAGGAGTGCGTCTATATGGATCAGCTAGAAGGTTTTAATCAGAGTGGGAGCAGCGGGAAAGTGTGCAAGTTGCTTAAGTCCATTAATGGACTAAAGCAGGCATCGCGGAGTTGGAACATCTGTTTTGATGAAACAGTCAAAGAATATGACTTTATCAAAAATCCAGATGAACCATGTATATATAGTAAAGTTGTAGCACGAAGTGTCGTGTTCCTCGTCTTGTACGTGGATGACATTTTATTGATAGGAAATGACATTCCTATGCAACAATTTGTCAAGGGATTCTTGTCACACAGGTTCTCCATGAAAGACCTGGGTAATGCCTCTTACATTCTGGGGATCCGGATCTATCGTGATAGATCCAAGAGAATGTTGGGACTTTCGCAGTCCAGATATATCAACACTATACTGAAAAGATTGAAGATTCTAATAGCGGTAATCTACCAGCTTGTCACGGAATCACCTTATCCAAAAAGATGTCTCCCAAGACTGATTTGGAAAGGGATCGCATGTCCATTATACCCTACGCTTCTGCGGTAGGCTCTATAATATATGCGATGTTATGCACCAGACCAGATGTAGGTAACGCACTCAGCGTGGTAAGCCGGTATTAGTCAGACCCAGGGGAGAATCACTGGGTAGCGGTAAAGAACATTCTCAAGTTCCTGAGAAGGACTAAGGAGATGTTATTAGTTTACGTCGGAAAAGACCTCAAGATGGAGGCCTTTGCTGATTCCGGCTTCCAGAGTGATAAGGACGATTCCAAGTCCATGTCTGGTTATGTCTTTACCCTCAATAGAGGTACGGTGTGCTGGAAGAGTTCCAAGCAGGACACCGTTGCTGACTTGACTATGGAAGTGGAGTATATTGCTGCTTGCGATGCTGCAAAAGAAGCGGTCTGGATGAAGAAGTTCCTAACAGAACTTCAGGTGGTTCCTTCCATAGTTGATCCAATACCTATGTATTGCGACAACAACAGAGCTATAGCTTTAGCGAAGGAACCAAGGTCCTATCAGAAGTCCAGACACATCTTAAGGCGGTATCACTTGATCAGGGAGATCATAGATCGCCGGGAGATCGAGGCCTGGAGAGTTGCTACTGAAGAGAACATTGCTGATCCATTCACAAAGGCCCTACCTCTGATTCAGTTCGAGAGGTTACTCGAGATCATCGGTCTTCGATATACCAGTACATAGCCTTAGTGCAAGTAGGAGATTGTTACTGTATATGCCCTAGGGGCCATTATTGTATCATACTAATTTGTATATTACTTAATGGAAGCTTGGGATATTCACAGTTATATAACAGTCTTGCTAAACATGGTAGTATGCTACTTGGTTTTATCTATCTTAATATATATGTTCGTATTGATAGAGCTCTTAGGATCTTGCTTGACTACCAGCATTGTGATGGCAGTCACACTAGTGGGGGTTGGGTAGTCTACAAGCACATCCTTTTCTAGGTCCCTAGTCGTAGGATTATCGAGACAGGGCATCGATACTCTGGAGTAGACTAGTGTGTACGCTTCTTATCCCAGTTGGGGAGATGGTCTGTCCCACAGGCATCAGTATGTCGTACTGGAGATAGTATACAGGTGCTCGTTGGGTTACGGGTACACCGGACAGGACTCGCAGGGAACTGTTGGTTAGTATTATACCCGTCGTCAGCTAACAGTTCCCGGTGACATGAGTATAGCATAGTCCGCAGACTTGACACTGCTACTTCGCCTCGAGTGTGTCCCACTGTTCTTAGATTGCTACCCTACCACGGCTCAAAGGAGTCGTGCAAACAGGTAGCAGTTGGGTGCAGTCCCGAGCACTTGGAGGCAGTGGCGGTTAGACAGGATTCGTCTCTCCCGGTATTTGGAGTTGATATCGCGCTGTGTCAGAGAGCCATTACACAAAGTCCCTGGCCAGGGAAACCGAGATTTACTGGTAGGTTCCAGAAGTTTCTCAAGGTGTAATGGGCTACGCTCCGACACGACTTATACCGCTATTAGGGGACTGACGCTTGCCGCCCCTCTAGGCCCGATATGCGATAGTCTTAGACGAACAGACCGGACTGTACGGAGATTGTCATATCAGGCTCAGTAGGTGTTCGGATGGGTTTCCTCATCGGCCTTCTTATCGACATCTACCTGGGGACGGTTACGTACAACTAGTGCTGCTTATGGTCTGTGGTTAAACCCGCTGCCAGCGTAGTAGTCGAGTCTTTAGAGTCCCACACAGAGAGTTTCCCTGCTCCAGGCAAAACGATATAGAGGTCGTATGGTTTTACGACAAGGGTTCGGACGCATACGTGTATTTACGCACATAGGACATTCGGACAGTTTTTACTAGCCGGCTTTGGTTTAAGCCAGATTCTAGTATCGGGTTATTGGATTTATACAGTCTAAAGTTTTTCCGTGTTTTCACGGATAGGAGGGGCGTTCTCGTAATTTCGCAAGAAGCTTCTAGAAGGATGGTGATTTGGGAGTTTAGGTGGCATTTGCATTTATTGTTTTAATAACTCATTTGTGTGATTCATCCATGGAGTTAATGCTTCATTAATTGTTCTTATAACTCATGAGATGAATCACTCATATGAATAAATGAAGCATGGTTATTAAATCATTTATTTATTTATTTGATAAAAGATAATGCTTAATATATATTCAAATGAGTTCATTATCTCTTCTCATTCTCATGCTCACCTTCTCTCTCCTCAAGCTCTCTCTCTTCAAACCCTATTCTTCCCCTCTCATGCGTTGAGATCAAGGATTAGATAGACTAATTAATCGATAACCTCACTCTATATCACCTAGGTGCCTTTGATTAGCAACTAAAGAAACCTAGTTACCTCAAGTTTATAGGTGGAGCTTGGAATAGAAGCTCTCGGGTGGATCGTCTATTACATAGAGGAGGCCGAGGAGGAGGTGGAGAAGGAAAAGACGAAGGACTAGGTTCACTAGGTATAATTTCTTTTCATAGTAGTTAACAACTTCTATGTTTCTTGTTAGTTATAGTTTAGCAAAGATTCTTCGGTTAGTCGATGTTTACGCAAAGAACAAGATCGTTTTTCATTTTTTTGCCTCCCCGCAGGTCGCGAGTTGTAGTACATCGACTTACACTTTATTCTTATTGTATATCATTTTACTCATATCGTGTCTTGTGCCTAATTTTGGGGCTAGTTTTTACAAAGGAAATGCTGCCTAATTTTTTAAGAAAATAACTTGAACTTTAAAGAATTTTACTAAATTACTTAAGGTTTTCTAAATGTTTTAACAAATGTTTCTATTAAATGTTTTAACACTTATTACTTTTAATGGTTTTGATTTCTGGGTTTTGGCTTACTTAGTCGCGTTACGCTTGTAGACGTTACAGGGTTAAGTGCCGGTCACGGGCCGAACTTTAGGTCGTGATAGGTATTTTGTGTTATCTTTTGTATACTTTTCTGATGCCTGGAATATTTTACTTCTTTCTTGATTACTGCCAGATCTCAAGTATTTGACTTGCTGTATTTTATCGGCACTTTTAGCAATTCCAGTTCTTTGACCTGAAGAATTTCTGCACAAAATCTTGAGACAAGTGTTGAGATATACAAAAATCATGCGTGCAGTAATAAACACTCAATTTCCCTTTAGAATGTCGATTATAACTATAATACAGAGTATTTGGTATTTTCCAGATGAATTCATAATCTGTGTTATATTTGTAATAAACACCTTTATAAGAGCAATAAGAGTAGGGAAATTGACGTGTTGAGAATGCAATATTTTCGACTGATCAAATTCCTCCAAACTTAATTTTGGTTGTCTCGAGCAAACATGTTTTATTCAAAAGAAGGAGAAAATATAAGAAAAAGAAAACTAGCTAGCAAACTTTCGTAGGCAACACTAGGTTTCCCTAGTAGGAGGAGTGTTGTCTCCTGAGGGTTTTCAGCAGATGGCACCCACAAAATCCCATAATAAAAGGAAGACTGTGAAAGTTACATATAAACATATGAATTGTAAAAGAAAGACTTTGAAAATTAGAGTTTCCAACTACACTAGATTTTCAGTTGTCATGAGCCCTATCTTAATAGTCATGAAAAGATGTTAGAAATCACATCATCCCTCAATAAAACATCGTCTTTATTCTTTATTCCTATCTTTCTTCCAAACACTGATCATATACCCCTACGTGTGTGTAAAGAACATCCCTACACTCGGAGAATTCAATTCAAGCTATCATACTCTTGTCCATCTATCTCAGTACTTTTTAAACGGTGAATATTTAGATGAATTTGCTCACACATTTTTCATGCGACCGTTCATACTTCTTGAGGTACTAACTGACCAATTACTCATGTGCTTGCTTATTAGGTGTATTTATTATTTTCCTCGTCTTGCAACACCTAAGGCTTAGCAGTGACTCCCAAACCAGTTGGTCTAAAGCACTAGGTGATGAAGCACTCTTGCTATATTTTTTATTGCTGCCTTGGTGTTTACAAAACCAGTGTTCATTTTTCTACACCATTTTATATATTTTATTCATTTTTTCTCGTACTTTGTCTTTTAGATAAGAGCATTTCAAGGTATCCTCTACTATCCCGAGCTTCAAGACGTGTATAGGTGCGTAGAGTAGGGTATCAACATTCAAATGTTTGGAGTCCAGAATAAGAACTATTTTTTTAGACTTATTTTTATCCGCAGATTAGTGACTTCTTTCATCTTACTAACTATTTGGACAACGACTCATAACTACTTATTACTAGTTCGTTTAAGAAAACTTCTAACTTTCTAGGTTTTCTTAAATTTTTCTAATCTTTTGGATGTAATTTTTCACTCTCTAATCTTTTATTATAAAATTAAATATTAAATAAATTATTAATTTTTTTATATAAGTGTTTTGTGCTTATGCAAAGTATGATGCAACATGATGCGTAAATAAGCACAAACCTCCCCCAAACTTGTTTACAACAGTGTCCTCACTGTTGTCATCTGTTAAAGCTCAGAAACCTGTAAACTTGGGAGGACAAATTTATTAATGGGGACATGAAATATAATCGTGAAAATCTCCACCAAACTTATTCTTGTACAAAATTTTTGTTATATTTATTTATTTTTTAAAAGTATTTACAAGTTGTCTCATCTCCATTCTAAAGATGTGACAAAATTACCAAGACATGGAGGTGAGGTGGAGGAAAATCAGTCATTATAAAGCGGCTCCTGTAAAAATAGGAGCTCCTCCGAGGGGCCAGTGGAAAAATACGGTTTTAATTTATGTCCATTTACTTTGAAAATTGTACCGTTTTCAACATTTTCAACCTCAACTGCCCCATGCGGGTATACATACCGCACAACAAAAGGTCGTTTCCACCGATATTTTAGCTTACCCGCATGAAGATGGAGTCGTGAATCATAAAGAAGGACTTGTTGACCAGATGTAAAAGTTTCTCTCAAAATTTTTTATCGTGAAATACCTTAGTCCGATTCTTTACAATTACAACATTATCGTAAGCTTCATCGCGGAGTTCGCTTAGCTTATTTAATTGCAGCTTCCGAAAGTTGCAGGCTTGATTTAAGTCAAAGTTTAGTTCTTTAATAGCCCACAATGCTTTGTGTTCAATCTCGACCGGAAGGTGGCAAGCCTTACCAAACACTAGACGATAAGGAGACATACCTAGATCGGTTTTATATGCGGTACGAAATGCCCAAAGAGGATCCGTCAATTTGGTTAACCAATCTTTTCGATTTTTAGAAACTGTTTTCTCCAAATTGTTTTTGATTTGTCTGTTTGAAACATCAGCTTGCCCGCTTGTTTGGGGATGATAGGATATGAAAAGTTTGTGGTTGATTGCATATTTCCGCATCAAAGTCTCGAACGACTGATTACAGAAATGTGTCCCGTTATCGCTAATGATAGAACGTGGGTGTCCAAATCATGAAAAAATATTTTCTTTTAAGAACTTAATGACAACTTTTTTGTCATTAGTGCGACAAGGAACAGCTTCTACCCATTTCGAGACGTAATCAACCCCAAGCAATATGTAAAAGTTCTCAAAGGAGTTGGGGAAAGGACCCATAAAATCAATACCCTAAATGTCAAAAATTTCAACAACCAGGATCGGTTGAAGTGGCATCTCATTTCTCTGAGAAATCCTACCCGTGTGTTGACACTGTGGACAGGTTTTGCAATGAGCAAATGCATCTTGGAATAAAGTCGGCCAATAAAAACCACATTGCAAAACCTTCTCCGCCGTCTTTCGAGGACCAAAGTAACCTCCACATGCCTGATTATGACAGAAAGATAGAACACTGTTGAACTCATCATTACGCACACATCTGCGAATGATCTGGTCAGGACAATACATAAACAGATAGGGTTCATCCCAGTAAAAGTGTTTTACTTGGGAATGAAATCGATGTTTGTCCTGTTTCGATCATTTGCAGGGAATAAGTCCCGTAGCAAGATAATTCACAATATCCACGAACCAAGGTTCGTCGGATACATTCAAGAGTTGTTCATCCGGAAAAGAGTCATTAATTGGCAGGGTCACAGGTGAAGAAGAGATGCGCAACAGATGGCCGGCTACCACGTTTCACATCCTTTCTTATCTTTAATAACAATATCAAATACTTGTAATAGAAGAATACAACGTATTAGCCTACCTTTAGCATCCTTCTTCGCCAAAAGATGTTTCAAGGCGGAGTGGTCAGTATACACAACAATAGGTGAGCCAATCAAGTAAGGCCTCAATTTTTCTAATGCAAATACAACTGCCTAAAGTTCCTTTTCGGTAGTTGTATAATTAATTTGAGCATCATTCAGGGTCTTACTTGCATAATAGATCACGTGTGGCATCTTTTCAATGTGCTGTCCTAAGACTGCACCAACTGCAAAATCTGATGCATCATACATAAGCTCAAACGGGTGGTTCCAATCTGGAGATGATAGAATGGGGGCAGTAGTGAGGGAATTCTTAAGTGAGTCAAATGCAGCCTCTCATCCGAGTCAAAGTGAAAGGTTGTGTCCTTGGTCAAGAGAAGAGTTAAGGGTCTAGCAATTTTGCTAAAATCCTTAATGAATCTCCGATAAAAGCCTACATGGCCAAGAAAAGATCGTATATCTTTGATGCATTTGGGATGAGGAACGTTATGAATGACATCTATTTTAGCTCTGTCAACCTCAATGCTATTTCGTGAAATAACATGTCCAAGCACAATTCCCTCTTGGACCATGAAATGGCATTTTTCCCAATTCAAGGTCAAGTCCTTCTCCTTACAATGAGTAAGAACCGCGTCAAGATGAGATAGGCATTCAGCAAAAGAATCTCCGAATATCGAGAAATCTTCCATGAAAATCTCCAAAAAATTGTCGACCATGTCTGAGAATATCCCCATCATACACTGCTGAAATGTAGCGGGAGCATTGCATAACCCAAAGGGCATGCGTCTATAAGCAAAAGTACCAAAAGGACAAGTAAATGTGGTTTTATCTTGATCCTTTTCGGCAATAGGGACCTGGTTATAGCCAGAGTATCCGTCCATGAAGCAATAATATTCCCGTCCAGCTAAGCGTTCTAGCATCTGGTCAATAAAAGGTAGAGGAAAGTAGTTTTTCCTTGTTGCGGCAATGAGTTTTCTGTAATTAATACATACACGCCACCCAGTTTGAGCGCGTGTCTGGATTAACTCATTTGCCTCATTTGTTATGACCGTGATGCCAAATTTCTTTGGGATGACATGAATTATACTTACCCATTGGCTATCGGAGATTGGGTAAATGATACCACTGTTAAGGCATTTGACGATTTCTTTCTTTACCGCATCCTTCATGATGGGGTTTAACCGTTTCTGTGGTTCTCGGGTTGGTTTGGATTCATCCATCAAATGTATATAATGTTCAACAATTAAGGGACTAATCCCTTTCATGTCATCCATTGTCTAACCAAACGCCTGCCTATTAGATCTCAACACGGTCAAAAGAGCATTCTTTTGCTCTGAGGCTAGAGAAGCGGATATGATCACAGGTAAAGACTCATTCTCACCTAAATATGCATATTTAAGATGAGAAGGTAATAATTTAAGATCTAATGTCGGCGGAGAAACAATAGAAGGTGGGGTAAAAGAATGAAATTCAGATTCATGAAGAAGCTCGTAGCGTGCAAAGGATACAGACTCGGAAAGTGACGAGTCAAAAGTTTCAGACTCAAGAGTGTGAAAAGTGTCCTCACTAAGATGTGCAAGATCAAATATTGATGTGCTAATGTCGTCGAGATTATCAAAGCAAAGTTCATCAACTTCGCAGCTTTCGGGAGCTATCTCGTGGACAGAACAGACATCAGGTATGTGAGCAGAAGGTTCAGATGGCTGACTTCCAATTTTGTAAATGTTCAGTTCAATTGTCATTTTTCTAAAACATAGGTTCATAGAACCATTTCGATAGTTAACGACAGCATTAGAAGTGGCACGGAATGGTCGATCCAGAATCACCGGAATTTGGTTCCGTGGGTTTGCTACAGGTTGTGTATCAAGAACAATAAAGTCCACAGGGAATATAAATTCCCCGACTTTTATCAACACATCCTCTATTTCACCCCTAGGTTTGGTGATTGAACAGTCTGCCATTTGGAGAGTGCAATGAGCTGGTTTCAACTCTCCAATCCCTAACTGCTCGTAGACCGAATATGGAAGCAGGTTAACACTTGCGCCAAGGTCAAGTAAAGCACGGTTAATGTTTTTACCCCCGATAGAAATCGATATCGTAGGACATCCAGGGTCCTTACGTTTCTTTGGTAACTGAAGGGTAAAAGCAGTGCTAACATTATTAGTCATGATGACCTTTTTGGGCACTTGAGTCTTCCTCTTCCTAGTGCACAAGTCCTTTAAAATTTTCGCATAAGCCGGAATTTGTTGGATAGCATCTAGGAGAGGGATATTGATATTAACATGTTTGAACATTTCCATAATCTTCTCCATATGTGGACTCGATTTGTTTCCCCTTAACCGATTCGGATAAAGAGCTTTAGCAATAATAGCTGGGTCCAACATTGGAGAAGGTGGTGCGTGTGGAACTGATCCCAAAATAGGAGTGGGGATCGTCTTTGGTGGACTCAAAGAAATATGCCGAGGGTTCGAGCCTTGGGGAAACCGAAGAATAGGCTCGCAAGAAAATGGTGGGGTAGACGAACAAGGGTCAGAAGTAGGAGTGGATGTGGAAGTGGAAGGAAAACTGGAAGTGAAAGCCGGGATGTTATTGATTAATTCTTCATGATTATCAATCTCTTCACCGACTTGATTATTCAGCACTCTCCTGAATCTCAATGTTATAATGGCATTCACAATGTAGTATTGTGAATGCCCAGGATTCGGTAGGGGTTGAGACGGAAGTTTCCCTTTCTCTCTAGCACTCATTTCGGCATTTATTCGTGCAATTTGTGCTTCCATCGATTTAATACTCTCACTCTGGGAGTCAGAGTTTTTCTGGATTTTATCGAGAGAAGAATTAAATTCAGCCGACATTTGAATGGACTGTTTCATAAACATTTCAAAAGTACGTTCGAGTGAAGAGGAGTTATCAGTACCGGTCAATTGCAAAGAATTATACGGTGCAGAAGTGTTGACCGGATTGTTAAAGTTTTGTGATTGATAGGGGTGCTGACTCAGTTGAAGTGGTTGCTGTTGTGGTGGAGGGCCCCTTTGGAAATTATTTTGGTTTGGAACCGTGTTTTAAGTTTGTTGTTGGTTCCAAGCAAAGTTAGGGTGATTCCTCCAACCCTGATTATAAGTGGAAGAATACGGATCGTTTCTTCCTTGCTGGAAAGAAGCATTGGTATGATCTTGACTTTGAAATGGAGAATTCAATGGACATTCTTCCTTAAGATGTGATGGATCAGAACAGCATCCACAGACGGTTTTGGAGAGTGACATATGATTTAGGGAGGCAACTAAAAATTTATGTTCCATAGCTTCGAGTTTCTTTTGCATTGCTGCCATTTCAGCTCTAACTCATATGGAAACATCAAGTTGATGAATACCACCTCTAGACGATGACTGGTTTACACTCTCCCACTGTGAAGGTTTTTCAGCGAAATCTTCTAAAATTCTCCAAGCTTCACCATCATCTTTAGTCATGAAAGTGCCTTGATACATGGATTCAAGATTCTGTTTTGTTGTAGGATTAATGCCCTCATATATGATTCTGCACAGATCCCATCTAGGGATTCCGTGATGAGGACATTGAACTAACAGATCCTTGAAGCATTCAAAACACTTCGAGAATGTTCATTTGGAAGCTGGGTAAATTGATTTATTTCGCTACGGACTCGAGCTGTCTTATGATTAGGGTAGAATTTCTTTAGGAAAGCTGTTATGAATTTATCCCAGTTTGAAATAGAATGTGCGGCTGTGTTATAAAGCCACTTCTCGGCTAAATCGCACAAAGTGAATGGGAGAAGACGTAATCTCATTGCATCCACAGAAAGCTGTGAAGTACCCATCATAGCGCATACATTTTCAAATTTAGTAAGAAAGACGTATGCGTCCTCAGACTCGAGACCGTGATATTTCGGTAGAAGATTGAAGAATTGAGATTATATTTCGAAATTGTCCCTATTGGCTGGTGGAATGGTGAGACTGGTCGAAATAGGACCTCGCATAGGGTAGCATCTCTCTTGGAGAGAGATGCGGGGTGGATTCTGCGCACCTGCGGACGGTGGCAGAGTAGTGTTAAAGAAGTTCGATGGAGAATCGTCCATCGAAATGGATGTGGTGTGTGGTGAGGAAAAAGAAAATGTTGAAATAACGACTTCGGAGTCGATATGAGAAACGCGGACAAGACGGATACTAGAATCCCGTGTCTAGCCAAGCATGCACTAAATGGTTTAGCACAAGTGGCAGCGTAAGTGATAATTAGGGGAAAATTGGTTTGGTGTTTGTTTTGAAAAAGACGGATTTTGAAAAAAATTCAAATAACAAAAATGCACAAGCAACCCTAGATCTAATGGTCACCTAGGTCAAGTCACTGGACCGCTCCTAGATTTCCAGAAGATAAGTCACAAGATAGATCCTCTACTGTCTCTTTATCCCTTCTGTGGCCAGGTAATTGCCAGGTAAGTGGGAGATTCTCCACCACGTAAGTTATGGGCCTAATTAAGTAACCACTTGCCTTAGACACACTTGCCTTAGACACCACAAAAGAAACGCGGATAATCAATAGATTACCCATGACCTTCTTCTGTCCTAAATGAGCGCGACGGTCCTTAGAGTCTTGTCTAGATATTTTTTAGTTAATGAGGGTGATGCGGATGCAAGTTTGTGATTTTTGGGGCTTAGGAAGGGTAATGAAATCCCCACCTAATCTTAATTTGGTCTTTGCCCCTTAATTTCCATGTTAAAATATGCAAACAACCAAGATCAAAACACGCAACAAATTTTTCTTTTAGCGGCGCTGCGAATTTTTGCAAAGAATACTGCAGAAATTAATTAATGGACAAGAGCAGGGAGGAGATAAGAAAGTATAGAAGTTACTACAGAGAAATGGATCTATGATTCCTCAAGATCACTGCGGATCCGCCGCGCAAACCTGCATAATGCCGCGGTTCCGCGGTCTTTTGAATAGTTCCCTGCACAAAATTTTGTGCAAATGCTCATGTTGCCTCACTGGACTTCCTGAGATGATCTGAATATTTTTCCTCTTGCGCCAATGATTTCAGATTCCCTTGCAGAAATCACAACAAATCGTTAAGCACTTATGCGATTTTGATCTAAAAAATTCTGATGGAATAATAAAATTTTCAACTCAAATTGCAAAAAGAAAAAACGAACAAATTAGCACACGATCCTTGGCAACGGCGCCATTTGATTAATCATCTTTGTGTGTATTTGGAAAAGTTTTAATCACAACCAAAGAAATTTATAACCGTAATCTATTAACGGTGTCTATTGAAGTTTCGTTAGCGAATACGGATCGTGCCCTCAGATTGTGTGAATTTGTTTGAATTTGTTTTACTTGAGTTGAAAAGAAAAGATAAAAGAAAATGATTCAATATTTATGAGATTTAGTTTCAAGAAACATAAAGAAATAGATCTAGGATCAAGAATTGATAAAGATCAAGAAAATGTCCAAATCGATTTAATTATCAAGATTTGAAGAAAAGCTTATAGGAATCGATTAAATAAGTAGTGATCCTGAAAACTAAAGATTACAAAATCTTATATATTGAGGAATTGTAGCTAGATCGATGGCGATCAATGAAGATTAGGGATCTATTGAAGAAACTAGGGTTTCTCTTTCACTATCCCTTGTCTTTTCATTGATTATCATTCAAATTTTAGCCTCTAGCAAAGAAAATCACCGATCATTGATCTCTAATTTGGAGCGAAGATATTCAAGAAAGTGATCTCGCTCAAAATTAGGTCATCGATGATTCTTTTTCCTAGAGTTAACAAACCTCATAATGTTGGGTAGTGGGAGCGCCCCGGCCATCGTAACGTGACCAAATGAGGAACAAAAATTTCTTAAAACCCGGCGCTACCATTACCCGATTTGCCAGATTGAAACCATTAACCCTAAAACTAGCAATCTAAGAAAAGAGATAGGAATGGTTATAACTAATGAACCAAGTCCTTCGGGTCTTCAACCATCTCCAAGCTCCTAGTGATGCGGATCGACTTTGGTCGCCAGTCTTCCTTCATCTCCAATGATCCATCCGAGGGAAACGGCACAAGCTCCAGGTTCGCCAAGCGGACCAACCGACCCTCCAAGATCGCTAGTAGTGGAGGGTGGGGGTGTATGATAGTCTCACTATTATTTTCTCTCAAACATAAAACTCATGGAGCAACCATAGAAGATGATTAGGTGATGATCAAAAGAGATGGCATGAAAATCAGCTAAGTATTTTTGTGTGAGCATGAGAGTGAGAGAGCACCAAGTGAAGTAATCAAAAATGAGCAAAGACGCCCCTCAAAAGCGGCCGGTCCCTCCCTCACATGCCCACAAAAAAATGTCATTTCCAACTTCATTAAACAGATACCATACCAATCTCAACATTGCACAAAAGCCATGCTTTGACCAAAACCCATGCTTATGCCATGTCACCATTTCCACCTCACCTTAAACAAATGATTTTCTAATGAAGATCAATAATGAGGTGGCAACATCTAGAAACCATTCCGTATAAATACGGAATGCTTCCCGGTATATGTATCGAAATACACATACGCGTATTCGTACGAAAATAGGAATAGCCAAAGAGAGAAAATAAATAGTGAGCAATAATACTAGAATACATATATATAAATACATATGTAAATTATTAAATCAAAACTTGATTTAACAATCTGGCTTAATCCTAAGCCGCGAGTATTATCAACCGCCCGATTAAATTATGTGCAGTCTATGCACATATTTAATCGAACACCTGTATATATCAACATACGTCACCTACACCATATCGCCTAAACCGAGAAAACCCTCTGTGTGGGACTCTAAAGACTCGTCAATACGCTGGCAGTGGGTTTAACCACAAGCACGTCAGTGGCACTAGCTGTACGTAACGGCTACCCAAGTATTGAGCGAAAGGAAGGCGGACGAGCAAACTCATCCGAACCCCTACTGAACCTGTCAGTGACAATATCCATACAGTCCTATCTGTTCGTCTAAGAGTATCGCATATCGAGTCTAGGGGGGTGGATAAAGTCAGACCCCTAACAACACGATAATTCATGTCGGTATGAAACCGATCAATACCTGAGAAACTATCGATCCTGGATCGGTAGTTCTCACATACCCCGGTCGAGGATTTCTAGTGATGGCCATTCGTGCACTGCGCGACATCAACTCCCAATACCTGAAGAGACGAATCCCCGACGATCCGCTCACTGCCTACATGTGGCTCGGGACTGTATCCAACTAAAACCTGTTTGCACGATTCCTTTGAGCCGTGGTAGGGTAGTAATCAAAGCACAGTAGGAACTCACACGAGACAAATGATGATCTCAAGTCGACAGACTAACCTGTACACATGTTACCAGGGAGCTGCTATCTGACTATAGGTATAATACCAACTAGTATGGTCCCGGCGAGTCCGTCCAGTGTACTTATAAACCAATGAGCACCTGCATACTATCTTAGGTGAACAACTGACACCAATGGCTTGTGAGACCGGCCACCGCCCCTCATCAGGGTCTAGATAAGTACACACCAGTCTACACTGGAGTATCGATGCCCCGTCTCGATACTCTCACGACTAGGGACATTTAAGGATGTGCTTATAGACCACCAGCTCCCACGTATGTGATCGCCATCACAATGCTGGTAGTCAAGCAAGAATCCTATGGGCTCTATCAACATGTACATGATGATAAAGACAAACCAGATAGCATACTATCATTTTGAGTAAGACGGTTTTATTGGTATAGGTCCTACCTCAATTATCATAATCACGTGCCTGCGACTACCATAATTGCCTTGAGGGCACTATAGCCAACAATCTCCCACTTGCACTTAAGGCTAATTATTGCGATGTCGCATACTCAGAGCCTTTGTGATACCGAACATCCAACTCCTCTACTAATAAGTTTCACAAACCGTGTTTGTAAAACTATTGCGTTCGAGAAATAGCCTCAGTGAGTGGATCCGCTCCAGTGTTTCTTTCTATGTCTCTCTTTATCTCAACTTCGCGCAGAAAATTATCTCCCGAACTGAGCAATACCCGTCTTAGAATATTTCTGGATATCTGATGGGACCCAGTTCATAAATGAACTCCAAATCCAGCAAACTTCTTAGACTGTATCGACTACTGAACTTAATCAGTATACTGCGCCATGCCTTCCTCAGTATCCGCTTTGACCACCTGTCCAAAGTACTGCCCCTCGTCAGAGGGAAAACGATAACTCTGACGGTCACTCTGTCATCCAGGTCACCTTGGAAGGATGGAATGATAACCGTCTCCCAAAGGAGGCCGCCGTTATCAAATCCCTAGATAATCCACTTATGTTCATAAACTGCTTCCATTCGTTTTTCTCCAGGATTGGATTAATATATCAACTTATTGCATCTAGTGCAAAAACAACATCTGGTGTGGTACTTGACATGTCATGATTGACTCAATTGCCTAAGGGAGTGATATGCCAATCATGCACATCCCTCTCCCCTTTAGTCTGTAAGACACCTTTAGAGAGGGTGACTCCATCACCTGCAGGTACACCACCATGCCAGGAGTCGTCCATTATAAAACACCTTTAGAATACTTTCTGAGTACCCAGATTGGGACACTTCCTAAATCTAGATCTAAAACCGTAGATCTAGTAACCAGAATGCTTGATATAATATCCATGTCCTATGTGGAGAAAACACTGTGTGACAACAAAAGTATAACCGATCGTAGTATAGGAATTTCACTTCCTACTAGGTGTATGTCATCCAAATACCAGGACAATACACCCTACTACCTTCTTAACATATCCATCTCCTATTCTGATGAAGTCAAAAACTTATGACCGTCACATCAAAAAAAGATGTTCTATATCCGCTATATCCGCTTTAGTCTATAAATAGACACAAGCTACTTGTCCACTACACTTCCGCTGCTCCCACTGATTACGACAACCCTCTGGCAGAGTCATATACACGTGCACTTCTAAAGCGAGTTTAGAATGACGCTATACTCATCCTCCTGCCTGGTCTCATAGTCTGGAACAACAGTAGTGTCAAGTCTGGGTAAACAAGAACCTCCTTGTCACCGTCCTTGAGGATACCAAAGTACCTCTCGGGCGCCTGAGGTTACCCTCCATATCTGTGGAGTGGCTAATGGAATGTCAATCCTGATTGAATCTTTAGGTCCTATTAAATTTTCCGCAATCGTTTGTGGTTCTGGAATCACTTCCAGTTCTACCATACTCCCACTACTGTTTTATGAAAAAAATCCATTTTACTAAAACTGTAGCGAGTCAAGAACAATATCACTATTGATCTTCCAGATGGTAGAAAGTTAACCCTCCTCAAAGCCCAGGATAACCCACAAACAGCCATTACTGAAACGTGCCCTGAGTTTATCCGGATTCTGATTTTAAGCATCAGCCGGACGACTCCCTATACCTTAACATCGTTAAAATATAAGTTGATTCTATATATATCTAATATAGAAACAAAGGCACTAATTTAATTGGAACCATATTCAACTCATGAAGCTGTTTCCACTGCATGTCAACTAAATGGAAAAAGGCCGATCAGCATTACTCAACTTAGGAGTGCATCCAATTGTGAGTAAGCTGAAAGAGAAACAAGTTTCTCAAAACCATTACTATCAACTGAATACCACATACAAGTATCTACATCTTCAATCACCTTGAAGAATCCCGATACTTGCGACACCTGGTTCTCTACTTTATTCTTATACCTATAACTTCTCAAACTTGGACCTTGTATTTTTACGAAACACTTGTCCAAAACTTGAGAAGTCACAAGTAAACAGAATATAGTACGAGGACCAAACCCTTTGTCCTAATGGACACTGGACAACATACAATACTTTGTATAAGTCCCCTGAGTTGATAACTCAAACTCTGTGCGTCGTAGGTTGAAAACTGTACCCAGGAGATTTCCTCAAATACCACCATTTACAACGAATTCCGATATAATGAGGATGATCACCTAATTCTTAATAACTTACACCCACTCATCATCTGTAAAACCATACTGATGTGAGAATCATTCCTGGTAAATACATACCCTGGAGCAAGAGCCTAATTGGGAAATCAGTTTCCTATTAACAATACACAGTGAAACTGAAACATGAATATGTTTCGAAAAAGGTATCCGGGTATTCCTAGTAATGTCTATTCCATTATCAGATTCATGACTGTAACTGTATATTTCGTTGCCATCTCTCCAAATCTCTTTATTTGTCTTTAGTCATTTCCTTCTATACACCATCATTAAGCTAAGTGGTTTTCTTCTTTCCCTACTGTTCGGCACCAGCCTATGGTTTGGAAGAAGACTATCCAATAAGCATAATAGGTGTACTCTCCTAATCCTAGGAGCACTCGCAACATAAGAGAAGGTGATGATAAAAGACAACTGAATAATCCTTATTCTATTTTTCCTGAACCAGAATCGATCCTCGAAAAAGTTCCTTCGAGTTCGTATATAATCATACGATGGATTTATCTAATGGAATTGGATGTCGTATTGATACGGGGTGTTCTGGAGAAATACAGAGGTAAAGTAGGAGTGGCGATGAAATACGTGGTTTGATCGTGAATAGCAGTCGCATTTTACTTTGCCCTCTTTTCTAATCCCTTTATTTGTCTTCACTCATTTCCTTCTGTACACCATACTTAGGCTAATCAGTTTTCTTTATTCCTTACCTTTCGGCACCTGCCTATGGTTTGGAAGAAGACTATCCAATAAGCGTAATAGTTGTTCTGTCTTCTAATCCTAGGAGCCCTCACAACCTGAGAGAAGGTAAAAAGAAAAGACAACCGAATAGTCCTATTCATTTTCTCCAGAACCGGAAACCATCCTCGAAATAGTTCGTTCGAGTTCGTATATACCTATACGATGGTTTTATCCAATGGAAGTGGATATTCGTAGTGATACGGGTGTTCTGGAGAAAAGCAAAGGGTAAAATAAGGAGTGGCAATGATGTATGCAACTTGGACAATCCAAAAGCCAGTATTTTAAAGAAAGTTCGGTTAACTTAGTCACTAAGTCATAGTCTAGGGTCGTGGCATGGTCGATGTCAAAGAGAGAGAGAAAAGAAACACTCAGCATGCACTCTAACCTAGATCAGAACGGATAATCATTTTATCTAATCTGGATGGCTCCCACTATTTTCTCGAATTCTCCTCCAAACCTAAAAGGAGAATTGGTCGGAATCACCCGAGGAGTAGTCCTACTCATCAGTGGGAATCGGGATCCAACTATCATCGTATGATAACTTGATGGAAGCAATTCAAGTCACCACACTCCAGAAGGTATGCGCATGCCTTGCAAGTTTCCTGTATGTTTGAAACTCCCAATATGATTTTTACCCCTAGGATCCAAGTGACCTTGACAAGGTCAACAAGTCAAAGGGTCCTAGTCAAGTTCAACCCGTCATTATCTTGATTGCATTAGACCCACCCGCACAGACCCTTGACAAGGTCAATAAGGTCGAACGACTGTCCTAACCAATCCACATTTGCTTGCGACAGAAAAGTATTACAGAGCTACCGATCATTATGCCTTGACAAGGTCAACAAACGCAGCACGAATACTAAGCAATACTAATCTGAAATGACGGAGGGCTACGACTTGTTTTTGGAGAAAAACCTTTAACGTAATGAACTTGATATCGTTGAAGGAATCCAAGTGGTTTTACAAAAGTATAGTGGCGAAAACTTTTGCTAAAGAGGTCACTCCCGGTGAAGGGATCTCGGCTCTTTCCTCGTCGAATGAGGTGCAGGATATTCCAAAATGAATAACATGATGAAAAGCAAAAAGTAAATGACTATAATGAAGTTATTACGTTGAATCAAACTCCTGCCCAAGGGGTCACTCCCGATGAAGGGATCTCGGCCCTTGCCTCGTCGAATGAGGTGCTGGATATTCATAACCGAATACCACTGTGCAAAGCAAAAACGTACGTCTGTAATGTCAGTTTTAAAAAACTTGGTTCCAACAACATCATATTTATATTGTTTTTTTTTCCTTTGCATTGATAAGAATCAATACAGTCCCATCAATTAATCACACCATAAAAGAACGAAAATAAAATGTACGTATATGCCATCCGCATTCGCCACTGGATCCCGTCATCACCCGTTAGATTACTTAACTAACGACAGAGCGGGGACTGGGCTAGCGCGGGTGCAAAACATATACAACATCTACTATTGTATGTATGTATGTATATATATATATAAATAACAATCGTCCCAGGCATGATAAATGCAACATCACAGAAAAGTAATAAGCATCACAGAACAATACAGATAATCTGGGAGCCCCGGGTTTCATAGAGCCACAACTGAAACCCGACGTTCCCCTGGTCGTGTGGATAGCCTGTGCAATGAACTCCTAGACCTCTACGAGTGCGGTCAGTTACCCACCAAAACCTGAAGTGAGGTAGCCCCCTTCAGCAAAGTGAATGGACTACCCAGCACTTCACGGAATCTGGTAACTTGAGCACCCCTCCTTGGGTCAACCTATACCCCCTACGAGTGCGGCGAATAGCCCCCCAATTCTAGAGTAAGGTCTCCTCCGTCTCAACGCCATGAGATGCGGATTTGTTGCCCTCTAGAATCCGGCTATTCGTGCACCCCACCGTAGGGTAATCCTAGTACAGAAAAGAAAATAATATACAAGGGTGACATCGACCTCAGCCCGGTCGTGTAACAAAAGAATAATATATAAACAGGCAGTGACGACAGTCCACATGTCGGACGCTTGCCCCGCAATATCAAATGTACAAATAAATCTGAATTGCACTACCATTGCACATAAGCTATCCACCACGACAATCCGCAACATGATAGCACAACACAGAACATCAACGTGAATGTCACGTTCGCAAACCCGTCTAAAAGGACTATAGCGATTAGACAAGGTTTACCGATCAAATGACATTCACGGTCACAGATAGAAATGTAAAGTACTGAAAAATTACACAGTTAAAATTTTGATCGACTAAATTTATCCGCAAAGGCCCCAAAAGAAAATCCAGTACTGAAAAGATTCTTGGCCAAAACAAAACATCACAAAAATCATTTTTCCTTGTCAGATAGCTCCAGATGAAATTTGGAATCATGAAGCCACAAAAGCACAGCGGAACCGCCGTCAAATGGTATGTTATGCGGCGGTTCCGCGGCCAAAATCTTGAATCATGTTTCCAAATTTCTTGTGGTGCCCTATATTTGCCTGCACGGATTTTTAAGCTACACAGAAAAATTTTTCGAGCAAGTTTTAAAATCGACAGAAACTTGGCAAATCGGAAAATTGTTTTTGAAATTTTGATCGATCGAGATTTTAAGCTTGTGCAAACTAGCTAGTAGGGTTTAATAGGTGGATCTGATACCATTGTTGGGTAGTGGGAGCGCCCCGGCCATCGTAACGTGGCCAAATGCGGAACAAAAATTTCTTAAAACCCGGCGCTACCATTACCCGATTTGCAAGATCGAAACCATTAACCCTAAAACTAGCAATCTAAGAAAAGAGATAGGAATGGTTATACCTAATGAACCAAGTCCTTCGGGTCTTCAACCATCTCCAAGCTCCTAGTGATGCGGATCAACTTTGGTCGCCGGTCTTCCTTCATCTACGATGATCCACCCGAGGGAAACGGCACAAGCTCCAGGTTCACCAAGCGGACCAACCGACCCTCCAAGATCGCTAGTAGTAGAGGGTGGGGGTGTATGATAGTCTCACTATTATTTTCTCTCAAACATAAAACTCATGGAGCAACCATAGAAGATGATAAGGTGATGATCAAAGGAGATGGCATGAAAATCAGCTAAGTATTTTTGTGTGAGCATGAGAGTGAGAGAGCACCAAGTAAGGTAATCAAAAATGAGCAAAGCCCCCCCCTTAAAAGCGGCCGGCCCCTCCCTCACATGCCCACAAAAAAATTTCATTTCCAATTTCATTACACAAATACCATACCAATCTCAACATTGCACAAAAGCCATGCTTTGACCAAAACCCATGCTTATGCCATGTCACCATTTCCACCTCACCTTAAACAAATGATTTTCTATTGAAAATCAATAATGAGGTGGCATCATCTAGAAGCCATTCCGTATAAATACGGAATGCTTCCCGGTATATGTATCGAAATACACATACGCGTATTCGTACGAAAATACAAATAGCCAAAGAGAGAAAATAAATAGTGAGCAATAATACTAGAATAAATATATATGAATACATATGTAAATTATTAAATCAAAACTTGATTTAACAATCTGGCTTAATCCTAAGCCGCTAGTATTATCAACCACCCGATTAAATTCTGTGTAGTCCATGCACATATTTAATCGAACACCTGTATGTATCAACATACGTCACCTACACCATATCGCCTGAACCGAGAAAACCCTCTGTGTGAGACTCTAAAGACTCGTTAATACACTGGCAGTGGGTTTAACCATAAGCACGTCAGCGGCACTAGCTGTACGTAACGGCTACCCAGGTATTGAGCGAAAAGAAGGCCGACGAGCAAACTCATTCGAAACCCTACTGAGCCTGTCAGTGATAATATCCGTACAGTCCGGTCTGTTCGTTTAAGAGTATCGCATATCGAGTCTAGGGGGGTGGATAAAGTCAGATACCTAACAACACGATAATTCGTGTCAGTATGAAACCCATCACTACCTGAGAAACTATCGATCCTGGATCAGTAGTTCTCATATACCCCGGCCGAGGATTTTTAGTGATGGCCATCCGTGCACTGCGGGACATCAACCCCCAATACCGGGAGAGACGAATCCCCGACGATCCGCTCACTTCCTCCATGTGGCTCGGGACTGTACCCAACTAAAACCTGTTTGTATGACTCCTTTGAACCGTGGTAGGGTAGTAATCAAAGCTAAGTTGGAACTCATACGAGACAAATGACGATCTCAGGTCGACAGACTAATCTGTACACATGTCACCAGGGAACTGCTATCTGACTATAGGTATAATACCAACTAGTATGTTCCCGTCGAGTCCGTCCAGTATACTCATAACCCAATGAGTACCTGCATACTATCTTAGGTGAACAACTGACACCAATGGCTTGTGAGACCGGCCACCGCCCCTCGTCAGGGTCTAGATAAGTACACACCAGTCTACACTGGAGTATCGATGCCCAGTCTCAATACTCCCATGACTAGGGACATTTAAGGATGTGCTTATAGACCACCAGCTCCCATGTACGTGATCGCCATCACAATGCTGGTAGTCAAGCAAGAATCCTATGGGCTCTATCAACATGTACATGATGATAAAGACAAACCAGATAGCATACTATCATTTTGAGTAAGACTATTTTATCGGTATAGGTCCTACCTCAATTATCATAATCACGTGCCTGCGACTGCCATAATTGCCTTGAGGGCACTATAGCCAACACATAAGACTTAAGAATTGTTCAAGAATTTCTTCATCATCATCTACCTATTCTCTCGATTCCGTTACAAGCGGAGATTTCACTTACACATCATGAAAAATGAAAGAATCAAGAATCGATAAATTTTCATAATGCAAGTATGTAAAGAAAGCAAGATTTACAATTTTCACCTTTATTAATCGACGATTAGGTACACATTCACTCAATTCGAGGTTACAAGATTTGAGGAGGTAATTAGATCCGTCGAAATTAGCATAGCATCGATCTCCTTGAGTCGTAGAACGGTTGCGATCACTTGATCTTGATGAAGACCGGCGTCGCTAGAAAAGATCGTTGATGGCTTGCTTGATTCGCTTCTCAATTGATCTTGATTTAGCTTTGAAATTGGATTTGGGCTAGGGTTTTGATTCAAGTTGTGTCACTCAACTTGTATTTGGAATTGATGAATAATGAACAACCAATCAACAACCTTTGTAATGAAGCCCTAGGTCCCCTTTTATAGTTTTTTCTCTATTTTCTCCTAGAAGCTAGGTTGTTATGAGGCTTGCATAGAAAGCTAGGTAGGTACCAGGCTTACACTAGAAGCTTGGCTGTTGGAGAGAAGCTTCTAGAGATTTCTAGGGACTTTGAAGCATCTTGAAAAAGTTTGGCCGTTAAAAGAGAGCCTCTGCAAAAAGCTTCCACCGCCGACGAGTCGAATCGACCGCGGATCCGCGGCGGATCGGCCTGACTCGGCCGTGGATCCGCGGCCATATAGTGGGCTTAATGGCTTAAATCTTCAAGGGTATTTTGTGTTATCTTTTGGATACTTTTCTGATACCTGGAATATTATACTTCTTTCTTGATTGCTGCCAGATCTCAGGTATTTGACTTGCTGTATTTTATCGGCACTTTTAGCTATTCCAGTTCTTTGACTTGAAGAATTTCTGCACAAAATCTTTAGACAAGTGTTGAGATATACAAAAATCATGCGTGTAGTAATAAACTCTAAATTTCCCTCTAGAATATCGATTATAACTATAACACAGGGTATTTTGTATTTTCCAAATGAATTCGTAATCTGTGTTATATTTATAATAAACACCTTTATTAGAGCAATAAGAGTAGGGAAATTGACGTGTTGAGAATGCAATATTTTCGACTGGTCACGGGGCATGACAGGTTTTGTTGGTGGCCCATGCAGGTCAATTCTGCATAGACATGCAGGTCAATTCTGCATGAAGTCCGAAGCAATATAATACAAGAATCAGCAACTAAAAATATTCTTTACATTTGATGTTCCTTGAA
This sequence comes from Agapanthus africanus, assembly GCA_030015575.1. Lineage (NCBI taxonomy): Eukaryota > Viridiplantae > Streptophyta > Magnoliopsida > Asparagales > Amaryllidaceae > Agapanthus > Agapanthus africanus. The sequence goes on from CM057343.1 coordinate 230,888,069, forward strand.
TCTTACAATTTCATATACTTTGAATCTATCCTAACCCTATTTTTCTTTCAATGTTATGGATTCTCCAAATAATACCAGCACCAACTTCAACAACACACCTCTATCTCTACCGCTTACGCCTACCGTTGCTGCTCCGATCAACGAGCAAACGGTATTGCTTGAGGCAATCCAAAGCCTCCTGGAAGGACAGCAGCACCAAACTGCTGAATTACTGAACCGTCCAGAAGAGGAAGCACTTGGAGTAAAGCAATTCCGGGCATTGTACCCAAAGCAATTTTCAGGGAAAGAGAGCCCTTTAAAAGTGGAAGAATGGGCTCAGAGCATCGAGGACGATCTGGCAGCAGCACAAGTGCCAGAGATCGCTTGGGTACGAGTTGCGAAGCTGCAACTCACCGACAACGCCCGAGTTTGGTAGAAGGCGGAAGAAAGCCGTCTTGACCAGCCGATCGAATGGAAAATCTTTCCCGACATGTTCGATGCGAAATACTTTCCAGAGACTGCTCGATTTGACATGGAGCAGCAATTCATCCATCTACAACAGGGTTCAATATGGACCAAACTTGATGCTGAGTTTACTATGCTCAGTAGGTAAGATATGTCTAAATATTCGATTTTCTAATATCACTTACTACACAGCTAATACAAGACCTTAATAGGTTCACGGCACACTTGATACCTGTTCATACCGGAATATTGCATTTAATACCGCCCATTCTTCTGCTCGTTTGTTTATAGGAAGATGTTTTTGATCCGTGTTTGCTACATATTTACAGGTTATAGGTTGCTAGTCCAAAATAACACAAATCATACAAAATCTCCACAGGTACGCCAAAATCCAGAATATCTGTCATAGACGGATAAAAGCCGGGTTCTGGTCATTCGTATCCGTTCAGTGCCGGTTACCAGCTCAAGAGAAAAGACAAATAACAGTGGTCATTCTAGTATCGGACAATGTAACATTTCAAAATAATAAAATATTATTTTTGGAACTTTTATAATTTAATATTATTTTATTGATTATTTTAATATTAAATTTATAATTAAATACCGATAAATGGGAAAAATTATGGAAAAATTATGGAAAATTCTAAAATAGGGTATTTTATGGAATTATGACATTTTTAAGTTTTTATGATTAATTATATGTTAATTTAGTGCTAATCGCGATTAAAAATCGCTAATCGGGTTTTTAGCAATTTTGTGCAAAACATACACATATCTTTTTCCTACACTTGTGTTACATTTTCTTACCATGGCTATTACTTTGGGTTTACCATTTGAATGAGAAGGTTTTAGAAAAGAAAAGAAAAGGATTTTGATTAAAGAAAAGAGGTATGGTAAGAGAGAGGGGGTAGGTGAGGGTGTTGACTTGGCTTTCTCTTTGTCTCTTCCTCTCATTTTCTCTCCCCATCTTCCTCCATCTCTTGCTGCTACTGCCCTCTTGCTCTCCCCCTTCTCAAAATCATCACAATCACACACAAAACAAACTCAAAACCCCATATCGGTTTCACAAAAGATGCACACAAGCTCAAGAACTACGCAATGGACCAAGAAAGTTGATGTTTTGGTGCTGTTGGATGATTCATGAGTCTCTAGAGGTAATTCCTTCACATTTGTTGTAGAATTTCAAGTGATTTAGCCTCTTTTAAAGTTTAGTGTCGTTTTGTCGAAATTTTGTACACTTTGGACAAAACTAGAGAGGGTTAGGATAAAGTTGAGATGTGGCTGTGCAATTGGACTCTAATGGTGACCTTAGACCCTATATTGACCAAAACACTGGCCTAGCACAACCTGAAACCCAAAAATACGGAATTACGGAACTTTTCATCTCGGTTTGTGTGATCTGTGAAGGTGTTCTGGAATCTGGATCAACCCGGGGGCACCAAAAATAAAATTGAGCTGACAGTGAGTCGTGCAGGAACCTAGGAAGCTACCACCAAGACCCGAGGCCCTAACTCAAAACTACGGCCGCAAATTTAATCATTCTGGCCGTAATTTGTGGCCAGAGTAGAGGGGAATAGGCCCATTTTTGTTCCAGGGCTCATTTTGCACTAAATTAGACCCTTACTATATGTAGTTTTGGCTAATTGTCATCTGGGGAAAATCTGGGAGCATTTTGGTGTGTTTTAGGCGATGTTTTCGGTATTTTTAAATGCACTTTCTTGATATTTGGATTTGTATTTGGTTGTCGGGTGTTCGTACATCGACAACAGGGCTTGTTTGTTGGATTTGCATGTTGGGCCATAGGTTCCAACCTATGAGCACACTGTGCGCTGTATCGGTTTTCTGCCTTGATTTTCATACGCATTGCTATGGGTGATCATTGTAGGTACCTTCACGTGGATTCCGAGATGATGCAGAAGATGATGGAGACACCGACACCGACACACTTAGTGCAGGTGAGTAGATTTATATCTACGGGGAGAAGTCGGGTGGATGGCGTATAGCACCCCCGCAGTCCGTGGTGATGTATACGGATGCGTATACACACCAACAATTTATGATATGTTGTTAGGATTTATTATTGATGATTTTAGATGGATATTGGTGTTGGATTGGTGCATGGTTACGAAACCTTAGGTAGTGGGTGCACTACACTTACACGTACACACATATAAATACTTGCATACATTCTTTATTTCATATGTGCGTGTATGGGAATATATATTTATGTGTTCACATAGGTATGAGACTATGTGTTCATATACTGGATTTGAGAATAGTATTGGAATTTGAGATGAGTCGATGAGATTGGGCTTGAGGCCGGGAGATCGGTGATGTGATTTAGTTCGTATTGATATACGACATGATGTTTTAGCTGGTCTTTTGGCGTAGTGATTCTTACACCTGCATGAATACTTAGGCGGTATCAGTATTGTACTAGACGTAGATCAGTACCCCCATCATGATATTTGATAAAGAGGATACCAGATGAATAGTATGATGAATGTGATATTGACCCGTACCCAGACTTGGGGTGCCGTACGACGGATTTACGTACGAGCTATATATTGATGATTGATCCGGACTCTTGAATTGGGATGTATGATTATAGATATGGTATCGGATATGATATTATTGAGGCGGGATCACCGACTAATATATATACAGGTATGTATATGTATCGACTCAGATGTTAGGCGGTTTCCTTACCTGTAGTCCAGCTGGTTAGCTTAGCCCTTTAGTATAGTTTAGTTGTTAGATTAGATTCGATTCTTACCTATTTTAAAAACTAACGAATCGTGGGTATTTTAAAAGACAGCCCAAGGGATCCTACGGATATTTCAAAAGACGTATTTTTCATAAAAACACCGTAGCCCCTATTTTCAAAACCCCATGATTCGTGTTATTTCAAAAGGCACCATTTGTAAGGCATATATTAGATTAATGCAGATTAGTTATAGTTGCATCTAGTATTCAGCTTCCGCTCATTATTGTTGTTCGCTTCGCATCGCATGCTTATATTATGTTTCGTACTACATTATTGATATCATGCTGTTAGGACACCAGCACCATTACCGATGATGCGTATGTAGCACGTACACTTACTTGCCGGCTCACATACATCTTCATCGGTAATTGCCATGCCACGTACACTTTAGAAATACTATTGCATTGACATAGGTTGTTAGCTAATAATTTAGACATGATATTAGTGTACTCGCCTTATATGCTAGATTAGACATTGTAGATATTACTTGTTACTTCATGCATGTTAATATTCATTGTTATGCCGCATTCATGGATTTTTATGCTGATATGCACTGTTTACATGCTATTGAGGATTGGATTCGTATTTCTATGAGATTTTCTGGATTTGGGGGAAAACCGCAAAAATTATATAAGCTTCTTTCTCTCTTCAAAATAAAAAGTGCGGTTTTCCCATGATGTATGAGTCGTCCACCATGAGTTTGCTGATGGATTTCGAGACCCGATTTGAGGAGGCGGATGAACCATTTCGGGTTCATGGTGGACCCGGTAAGGTACCCCGGGGCAAGAAGCGCGTGATGATGACGATGTGAGCCTGGCAGGGGAGCACTACCTACCTGTGATTTTACCCGACGCGTCGGATATCCGGAGGATACCGTCGTGGTCTTGAGATGGATGGTAGGGGCCGTTCTGGACTTACGGTGCCCTAGATATTATGATTGAGACATTGAGATTTCGAGATTTTGAGGTACAGAGACTGTGATACAGAGATATCGAGATATTGGGATTACGTTTTGTGCCGATGCTAGGCACTGTTTTATGCTGATTTCATTATGATACCTCATTTAAAAATACAAAGGAAATCTCACTAAATTATGAAAACAGTTCTTCATTTACATGTATTCTGTTTTCATGCATTCATACCTCATTCATATGATATATTGCTACCCTTGGGCACTGACACGGGTACATGAGATTACACTCGGGTTAGATATTTACCCTAGCCTTATTATAGGCTGCTGGTTATATATATTTGAGGATGTATATTAATCGTATGACCTAGGATTGCGTCATACATGCGATTTCTATTCGTAGATGTTTTTCTATTCACGAGTTGGCAACTCACCCCCGTTGTGCCCCAGTTTCTTGCAGGTTTGCCGTACAGGTTTCATTACGGCTTGCGGGCATAGTTTCCTTCGGGTGATTTGCTAGTATGTGGGTTTACTTGTATCGTACCCCCATTATATCTTGTATATTATTATTCTGTTGTATCTAGAAGTTCCATCAACCAAACATGTAATTATTTCAGAGATAGAGACCAGTGTTGTTTATTCTATCGACTTTAGAGTCGCGCGTTGTATTTATACGAATTGCATGCTGTTCTGAGTTTCCTTTTCTGTTGTGATCCTCGCCTTTCGGCGTTGTATATTATATTGCTTGTGTGGTTGTGACCGTCGATTGACGAAGAGCTAGCTCCCGCTTGGGGATGCCTTTTTATTGATTTCGTATACTATTCATGTTGTATCCCGTTTGGGGGCCAGTATTTACAAAGGAGACTCTGCCGAAATTTTCACGAAATATTTGATGTTTTAAAAATGCATAATTCGGCTTATGCTATTAAAACTACTTGATTTAAATTGGTTTTCCTTCACTCTACTGTTTTTCTTGGTTTGGATTTCTGGGTTTTCGGCTTACTTAGATTACGAACGTCTCGAGACGATTCGTAGTTTAAGTGCCGGTCATGTTCCGTACTTTTCGGGTCGTGACAAAGTTGGTATCAGAGCGTTAGGTTTTACCTTCGGAGCGTAGGATGACCCTTGGTTGATGGAATAGGTGACTAAAGTAGAGTGACGTACCGTGGGTATGTTCCGCGGCATATTTACGACACGCCACTCCACTTAAGGAGCCTTAGGATGTTCATTTCTTTGCTTAGTATCATATTCATTCCTGATCTAGCTACATCGGTACCAGTTATGGTTTTGCCGCCACGATTACGGGCAAGGAGAGCTACGGCTAGAGTTGTGGTCAGCATGAGCTCGTTATGAACGAGGACTGACCATGTCGTGATTCGGGCGACACATGATTGTAGAGATGTGTCTTTTGGATTGTGTTTTGCACCACGAGCATTGGATGGATCGCTGTATGAGACTTCTCGGACGTGCAGATTAGCACCAGAGGATTGAGCCACTGACAGAGGCCAGCCAGACTTTGATGACTGTTGATGTGTGGCTTATTCATGATGATTGAGGCACGGTTCAGCATGCAGACGAGTGAGCCAGTTATTGCTGCGAACGACGAGATATCGCCCCAGATGTTGGAGCTATTGCAGTACAAGTTGTACTAAGAGATGATAGAAGGTCGCTAGTCATCGAGGATGAATGACTAGGACATGTGGATCGTTCGCCTACCTCGATGCGAGGTCATCAGATAGATTGATTCCAGCTAGAGACGACTTCACGCGGAGACGTTGGGAGTCGACAGAGACGATCGAATGTCAGAAACCTATTATTCCAAGTTTAAAGTAGTCGGAAAGACATGCAGGCAATTCTATGGTCCCTCTAGAAGAATGAAACCCTAACTCGACTTAATGACCGTGTGAAAGCCTTTGAACCTTAGAGTTTGCGGCAGTTCTGCGGCGCCATTAGTGAGGCTTGGGTTTGCCCTTCTACGGCTGGACCACCGATGCAGTGGTATGTACTCGATACTATTAAACTGTACCCAAGATGTTGAGCTCTTGGGGGATTATGAGGTTTTGACGAATCGATTGGATAGCTCGACTTAATTCGGATGCTAGGTGGTGAAATGCATTTCTTGGGAGATTCCAGATACGAGGATAGCCGTTGGAGCTCAGTCCATGCAGCCACGACGGGACGAGTCCGAAGCAGTCGACATTAGAGAAAAAGTGGAGTAAGAGGTTCGTACATACCTGGATATAATGACGTTCCCCTCCGCCGACATCAGAGAAGCGATGCGCATGCCGAGGCATTGTACTTGGATATACCTTCCAGAAAGAGTCGCGGTGAGTATGCAGCTGTTCCGGAACAAGAAACAGATATAGTAAAGGATGATGACTTCCGGACAGTTAGGCAGAGACGAGACTTGGAAGAGACCTTGAGCAGGATTCCTTCCAGGATACTGCTGCAATGATATTTGCACCAAGGATTAGATGTGTCATGTGCATTCAGAGAGCCAGAGGCCGACGCTAGTGACATGCTGCTTGACGAGTGGTCGCGATGATTGACCGAGAGATGACCAGAGAAGTTCCAGAACGGGATCATCCCCGTTAGCACACCTGACAGGGCCGATGAGCCAATGGACCGAGAGATTGGTAATTCACAGTGAAGACCTTGACCCAGGAGTGGTCATTGTTACGCACACCAACAGGCCAGAGTTCATGATCATCGACGAGACGTCCCACTAGTGACCGCGACAGTTGGCCCAAGATTCTTGGAGGATGCGCTTGAGCGGTACTATTCCACCATTATTGATTTCGATATTTTGGGTGATTTATTCGCATGATTTGATTTTGATGATTGAGGATTTACGATCTTTGCACAGTGTTGCACTTGATATCGTTTTCATGCTTTGGTTTCACATGCTTGTGATTTTACGGTTTTAGACATTTGAGTTGATTTTGTGCGTATGCACGCACACGATGTGGTACCTGCACTCTGTATAGTTTATATATGCTTGCAGTGCAGTGATACGCCTTTTGTGCACTTAGATGCACTGGACTTCGATTTCGATTGTGATACTCGATATTTGTTTTGTGCACCTTGTGCACCTGATTGGATTTTGCGCGTGTTCGACACTCGATATTGGATTTCATGATTTCATGCATGATGGATGCACCGGGTTTGGATTTTTAGCGCATGTTGGGCGCCTGTTATGAGATGCGATTTGGTGCACACAAGATGCACTAAATCGGAATTTTCGTGCATGTCAGATGCACCTGATTTTGCGGTCAGGCACACAGGATGCCTATGACCAAAGTTGTGTGCACAACCGTTGCACCTTGATGTTGTTTTTGTGCATATTCATGGATTTTGATCTCCGTGCGCACCGGACGCACAGGGTTTTCATATGCACTTTTTGGGATCGATTTCTTATGAAGCGGTACATTTTCATGATATTGCGATTGGTTTTCGTACTGAGCAGGACTGATCAGATGACAGTGCCTGAATATATTTTGCATGCATTGAAAGTTATCGAAGGGATTTCCAAAAGCGAGCTATAGTCTCAGTATTTACCTACGCGTCTGATAAGACACGAAACGTTTAAAACAGGGAACCCTTCCAAATTGTTTTCAAAAACGGCGGATCGTGCATACTAAACAAAAGATATATAAGTATATGGCTATTTTCTGATAAAGACGTCCGCCACTTTGCAGTGTTATGCGCATCGCACAGCAACTTAAAAAGATTTGGCATGCATTTACTTCAGATATTAACGTGTATAGTTTCGAGTTGTATCATATTGGTTTTGTATTGGATTTGACATTTGTGTATTTACCATGACTTCAATGATTGCGGGATGCTTGACGGAGTTTTGTTTTTGAGTTATCTGCTCATTACTCATGCGCATGCATTGCGCTATGATGCGTTTATGTATTGATGATTTCGGAGCCCCGACGACTTGGATTTCTTATTGAAATGTTTTAGAAATTGGGGGTTTAAATTTAAATTCGGGGACCAAATTTCTTTAAGGGGGGAAGATTGTAACATTTCAAAATAATAAAATAATATTTTTTGAATTTTTATAATTTAATATTATTTTATTGATTATTTTAATATTAAATTTATAATTAAATACCGATAAATGGGAAAATTTTTGGAAAAATTATGGAAAATTCTAAAATAGGGTATTTTATGGAATTATGACATTTTTAAGTTTTTATGATTAATTATATGCTAATTTAGTGCTAATCGCGATTAAAAATCGCTAATCGGGTTTTTAGCAATTTTGTGCAAAACATACACATATCTTTTTCCTACACTTGTGTTACATTTTCTTACCATGGCTATTACTTTGGGTTTACTATTTGAATGAGAAGGTTTTAGAAAAGAAAAGAAGAGGATTTTGATTAAAGAAAAGAGGTATGGTAAGAGAGAGGGGGTAGGTGAGGGTGTTGACTTGGCTTTCTCTTTGTCTCTTCCTCTCATTTTCTCTCCCCATCTTCCTCCATCTCCTGCTGCTACCGCCCTCTTGCTCTCCCCCTTCACAAAATCATCACAATCACACACAAAACAAACTCAAAACCCCATATCGGTTTCACTAAAGATGCACACAAGCTCAAGAACTACGCAATGGACCAAGAAAGTTGATGTTTTGGTGCTGTTGGATGATTCATGAGTCTCTAGAGGTAATTCCTTCACATTTGTTGTAGCATTTCAAGTGATTTAGCCTCTTTTAATGTTTAGTGTCGTTTTGTCGAAATTTTGTACACTTTGGACAAAACTAGAGAGGGTTAGGGTAAAGTTGAGATGCGGCTGTGCAATTGGACTCTAATGGTGACCTTAGACCCTATATTGACCAAAACACTGGCCTAGCACAACCTGAAACCCAAAAATACGGAATTACGGAACTTTTCATGTCGGTTTGTGTGACCAGTGAAGGTGTTCTGGAATCTGGAGCAACCCGGGGGCACCAAAAATAAAATTGAGCTGACAGTGAGTCGTGCAGGCACCTAGGAAGCTACCACCAAGACCCGAGCCCCTAACTCAAAACTACGGCCGCAAATTTAATCATTCTGGACACAATTTGCGGCCAGAGTAGAGGGGAATAGGCCCATTTTTGTTCCAGGGCTCATTTTGCACTAAATTAGACCCCTACTATATGTAGTTTTGGCTAATTGTCATCTGGGGAAAATCTGGGAGCATTTTGGTGTGTTTTAGGCGATGTTTTCAGTATTTTTAAATGCACTTTCTTGATATTTGGATTTGTATTTGGTTGTCGGGTGTTCGTACATCGACAACAGGGCTTGTTTGTTGGATTTGCATGTTTGGGCCATAGGTTCCAACCTATGAGCACACTGTGCGCTGTATTGGTTTTCGGCCTTGATTTCCATACGCATTGCTATGGGTGATCATTGTAGGTACCTTCACGTGGATACCGAGATGATGCAGAAGATGATGGAGACATTGACACCGACACACTGAGTGCAGGTGAGTAGATTTATATCTACGGGGAAAAGTCGGGTGGATGGCGTATAGCACCACCGCAGTCCGTGGTGATGTATACGGATGCGTATACACACCAACAATTTATGATATGTTGTTAGGATTTATTATTGATGATTTTAGATGGATATTGGTGTTGGATTGGTGCATGGTTACGAAACCTTAGGTAGTGGGTGCACTACACTTACACATACACACATATACATACTTGCATACATTCTTTATTTCATATGTGCGTGTATGGGAATATATATTTATGTGTTCACATAGGTATGAGACTATGTGTTCATATACTGGATTTGAGAATAGTATTGGAATTTGAGATGAGTCGATGAGATTGGGCTTGAGGCCGGGAGATCGGTGATGTGATTTGGTTCGTATTGATATACAACATGATGTTTTAGCGGGTCTTTTGGCATAGTGATTCTTACACCTGCATGCATACTTAGGCGGTATCAGTATTGTACTAGACGTAGATCAGTACCCCGATCATGATATTTGATAAAGAGGATACCAGATGAATAGTATGATGAATGTGATATTGACCCGTACCCAGACTTGGGGTGCCGTACGACGGATTTACGTACGAGCTATATATTGATGATTGATCCGGACTCTTGAATTGGGATGTATGATTATAGATATGGTATCGGATATGATATTATTGAGGCGGGATCACCGACTAATATATATACAGGTATGTATATGTATCGACTCAGATGTTAGGCGGTTTCCTTACCTGTAGTCCAGCTGGTTAGCTTAGCCCTTTAGTTTAGTTTAGTTGTTAGATTAGATTCGATTCTTACCTATTTTAAAAACTAACGAATCGTGGGTATTTTAAAAGACAGCCCAAGGGATCCTACGGATATTTCAAAAGACGTATCTTTTCATAAAAATACCGTAGCCCCTATTTTCAAAACCCCATGATTCGTGTTATTTCAAAAGGCACCATTTGTAAGGCTTATATTAGATTAATGCAGATTAGTTATAGTTGCGTCTAGTACTCAGCTTCCGCTCATTATTGTGGTTCGCTTCGCATCGCATGCTTATATTATGTTTCGTACTACATTATTGATATCATGCTGTTAGGACACCAGCACCATTACCGATGATGCGTATGTACCACGTACACTTACTTGCCGGCTCACGCACATCTTCATCGGTAATTGCCATGCCACATACACTTTAGAAATACTATTGCATTGACATAGGTTGTTAGCTAATAATTTAGACATGATATTAGTGTACTCGCCTTATATGCTAGATTAGACATTGTAGATATTACTTGTTACTTCATGCATGTTAATATTCATTGTTATGCCGCAATCATGGATTTTTATGCCGATATGCACGGTTTACATGCTATTGAGGATTGGATTCTGATTTCTATAAGATTTTCTGGATTTGGGGGAAAACCGCAAAACTTATATAAGCTTCTTTCTCTCTTTAAAATAAAAAGTGCGGTTTTCCCATGATGTATGAGTCGTCCACCATGAGTTTGCTGATGGATTTCGAGACCCGATTCGAGGAGGCGGATGAACCGTTTCGGGTACATGGTGGACCCGGTAAGGTACCCCGGGGCAAGAAGCGCGTGATGATGACGATGTGAGCCTGGCAGGGGAGCACTACCTACCGGTGATTTTACCCGACGTGTCGGATATCCGGAGGATACCGTCGTGGTCTTGAGATGGATGGTAGGGGCCGGTCTGGACTGACGGCTCCCTAGATATTATGATTGAGACATTGAGATTTCGAGATTTTGAGGTACAGAGACTGTGATACAGAGATATCGAGATATTGGGATTACGTTTTGTGCCGATGCTAGGCACTGTTTTATGCTGATTTCATTATGATACCTCATTTTAAAAATACAAAGGAAATCTCACTAAATTATGAAAACAGTTCTTCATTTACATGTATTCTGTTTTCATGCATTCATACCTCATTCATATGATATATTTCTACCCTTGGGCACTGACACGGGTACATGAGATTACACTCAGGTTAGATATTTACCCTAGCCTTGTTATAGGGTGCTGGTTATATATATTTGAGGATGTATATTGATCGTATGACCTAGGATTGCGTCATACATGCGATTTCTATTCGTAGATGTTTTTCTATTCACGAGTTGGCAACTCACCCCCGTTGTGCCCCAGTTTCTTGCAGGTTTGCCGTACAGGTTTCATTACGGCTTGCGGGCATAGTTTCCTTCGGGTGATTTGCTAGTAGGTGGGTTTACTTGTATCGTACCCCTATTATATCTTGTATATTATTATTCTGTTGTATCTAGAAGTTCCATCAACCAAACATGTAATTATTTCAGAGATAGAGACCAGTGTTGTTTATTCTATCGACCTTAGAGTCGCGTGTTGTATTTATACGAATTTCATGCTGTTTTGAGTTTCCTTTTCTGTTGTGATCCTCGCCTTTCGGCGTTGTATATTATATTGCTTGTGTGGTTGTGACCGTCGATCGACGAAGGGCTAGCTCCCGCTTGGGGATGCCTTTTTATTGATTTCGTATACTATTCATGTTGTATCCCGTTTGGGGGCCAGTATTTACAAAGGAGACTCTGCCGAAATTTTGAGGAAATATTTGATGTTTTAAAAATGCATAATTCGGCTTATGCTATTAAAACTACTTGATTTAAATTGGTTTTCCTTCACTCTACTGTCTTTCTTGGTTTCGATTTCTGGGTTTTCGGCTTACTTAGATTACGAACGCCTCGAGATGATTCGTAGTTTAAGTGCCGGTCATGTTCCGTACTTTTCGGATCGTGACAGACAAGCACAAAGCATGAGAGGGGCAGCACAAGATTCAATGGGTGCGTAGAGGTCGAGGGAGATAAAGGTCAAATGAATTAAATGTGAAGCCATTTTGGACTGTTGCAAATCTGAAGAAACTTTGGAAGTATTTTGCAATTCGGGACTTGTAGGACAACAGAAGATAGCAACACAAGAAACCATGGAAAAAACGACAACATAAATCCCTTAAAGCGCCGCAGAACCACGGCCAAAGTGGCACTTATGCGGTGGTGTCACGACCCGAAATATTAGCTCGTGACCAGCACTTAAATCACGCCACGTCTAAAGGCATCATGCAATTCAAGTAAGCCGAAACCCAGAAATCTAAACCTTTTAAAGAAAAATCAAGGAGGTGAAGTTTTGAAATAAAGGAATAATGAAATCAAGTTTTCTTAAATGCATAGAAAAGGAACATGAATAAAGCAAGTGAAATTTACTTGTTTGAAAACATGTTTCATCTTTTAAAAATTTGGGTAGCACCTCCTTTGTATATTTTGATCCAAAACCACAATACAAGATAATGATAAAAGCATCCCCTAGTGGGAGCTAGCCCTTCGCCAAACGGCGAATCACAACCATACAAGACAGTAAATATAAGTATACGACGCCCAACGGCGAATTTCACCACAAAAGATAAAGAAATAAGCAAGATATCAAAACTACAAGTAGAGGAAAACCCCTCGCTCTAAGTCTCGCAACCGCAAGTCTCACTAAATCTCATTACTTATACAAATACTAATTTTGAATGATGGAGTTGACTAGATACAATATGAATTATAAATACAAGAGGGGTACGATCCAGCATGTACTACTTACTAAAGCAAAACACCCGAATGCAGCAGTGTGCCAGAGATACCGCTACGGATCCATGCGGTCAACCTGTAAGAAATGTGGCACAACGGGGGTGAGTTGCCAACTCGTGAGTAGAAAACATCAACAGGTAGAAATCAAATAAAGAACGACTCCTAGGTCAACTGTATCATAAAGGTAATACTATGATATCTAGGATGACCGTATCTGCATATATGCTAACAATGTAATCAATGACTATGAGCATGCGGACAACATCCAACAGTAATAATAAATACCTGTATGCATGTGGATCTCATCCACGTGTTAACCGATGACACAATAACATCATGCATGTAAATATCATAAAAGCATATGCTTGAAAATATGAGGATATAAAACAACGTGCGTCCCTCGCGACATATCAAAATCATAGAACTGGAGTTCCAGTATCGACACTCGAAACATCATGAAACCCGTGTCCAGCATTGACACGTAAATCCCCATATCTCGGGCTCTATCAATCCGTATCGGACCTCGGGCTCCATCTGCGGGATCGGCCCGCGGGCTCCTGCCGAAAGGGTCGGCGCGCGGGCTCCTTGCTTTCCGAAGTTGACGTGCTTGTTGTCTCGTAATCCACGCGTAGGTACCTACAACCAATACACAATTGCAAAAGCTTATTAAAATCAAGTCGGAAAACCAATACGGCACATGGTTCGCTCATAGGTTAAAACCTATATCCTGGCATGCAAAACACGACCAATAACCCTAGTCGTTGACGTTCGAACGCAACACGATAGAAATCTAAATATCAAATACCAAAAACCAAGTTAAAACGAAGTCGCAAAACAAAGCATCAACTCAAGAAAACACCCCCAGATTTTGCCCTAAGTGAAATTAGCCAATTTTGCACATGGGAAGGGTCTAGTTTACAGATAATAAAACCCTGGACCAAACACGCACACATTTTCCCCTACCCTGGCCGCAATTTGCGGCTAGGAACATTAAATTTGCGGCCAAGGTGCAAGGGTTTGGGCTCTGGTCTTCAGCGTAGCTTCTAGGTTGCCTGCAAGACTCACTGTAATCGCTATAAAATTTTCAGGTCACCCGGGTCATAGCAGATTCAACTTTCTCATCACAATTTCAACAATTCTCCGATATCGGGGTTTCTAAGTTTGGGGTTTGGGGTTCTTTCTCTGGTTTTAATCCAAAATTTCATCACTACATTGGTTGTATGGCCTCTACTAACCTCAATTACACTTCACAACTCAAGAATTCCTCACAACCCTAACTTGGAATTTTCAAAGTTCACTAAACCTCGATATATCGATTCTAAACTAAAATAGGCGGTAAAGTGAATGAAATACAATACTAATGGTAAAGGAATTACCTCATTTGGCAACTCAAGAATTTTCTTGAGTTGCCGCAAGTCTTCAAAATCCAATTTTTCTTGGTCCAAAGTATTTGTAGTGGGCTTGTGCACATTTTTATTGAAATGGAGATGAGCTTTTGATGTAGGATTGAGGGTGTTTGTGAGCGTTGAAGAGGAGGTGGAGGGAGTAGCTGCTATGGTAAGATGAGGGAGTGAGAATGATGAAGTAATGAAAGGGGAAAACAAATGGGACTTTGGTCAAATGACCCCTTACCCCTCTCTCTCTTTTCTTGCCCATACCTCCCATTCTTTAATCCTTTTCTTTTCTTTTCTTTTCTTTTCTTTTCTCTTCTCATTTCTTTTCACTTTAAAACAAATCCATGCATAGAAAAAGAAAAGACATGGTGGGAAAACGTTGCAAATGTAAAATATGACATGGTGCATGCCATGTGCACAAAACTAGCTTAATACACGATTAGCGATATTTAATCGCGATTAGCATTAAAATGGAATATAATTAATTATATAAAAATCTATAAATGCTCAAATCTTGTAATCTCTTTCAAATTCAATAATTAACAAAATTTCCAGATATTTCCCAATTTAACGGTATTTAATTATACCATATTATTAAAATATTCAATATCTTAATTATTTAATTATATAAATTCCCAAAAATAATATTTTATTTTTCTGAAATGTTACAATCTTTCCTCCTTAAATAAATTCGGTCCCCAAATTTAAATTTAAACCCCCAATTACTAAAACATTTTAATAATCAACTTAAATCAACGGTGCTCCGAAATCACGGAAGATACAGAAATAACACAGCGCGTCAAGTGCACATGAAAACGAGTATAAATCTCAAAATCGAACTCCGTCAAGCGTCACGCAAATCATCAGATTTGTACGCATATCATCGGAGTTACAATGGAGATACAGATCTCGAACTCCACTACTGAAATCCAATATACACTAGTCAAGTACTATAATACGTGTATAGTATGCATCCTTGTAAATCTCCTAAAACCGAATAAAGCACATGGAAAAAAAAATTTCTGAATGGCCACGTGATGCGTAACTCACGGCACAAGTGACGGACACTCATTTGTAAAGTAATAAATATACATTCATATATGTTTTGCTAAATATGTGTTCCGCCGTTTCAAAAATATCCCAAAAGGTTTTCCTTTATAACGTTCGTATCGCTCATGGACACGTAAGAAATAGCGAGACTATAGCACCTTTTTGAAAACCTCTTGTTAAATTTTCAATGCAGGCAAAGTATCCATGTACTATCCTCAGATCAGTCCATTTCGTCTACTATATAATACAGTGCTCATCATGAAAAGAAGGTGCTCAAGAGCAAAATTAGCCTCAAAAGGCGTATCCAACAATCATGTGCGTCTGGTGCGCACGAAAATCAAATCCCAATACAAGTGCTACAATATGCACAAAAGCAAAACTAAGTGCAATGGGTGTGCACGAAAGCATCTGTCCAGTGCAACGGGTGTGCACGACAACCACATCTTGTGCATATAGAGTGCATGAAAATCTCAATCCAGTGCAACTATCATGGACGAATGAAAATCCCAATCGTGTGCATTCGGTGTGCACAAAATTACATTTCTTATCATGCGCCTAACATGCGCGAAAATCTAAATCAAGTGCATCCGTCCGTGAAAAGTATTTAGTGCAGTAATATGCACGGAAACGAACATCAAGTGCCAAAGCGCACGAAAACATAAATCTGGTAAAACGAATCCTCAAAGGCATAAATCGAGTGTAACCAATGTACGGAGTATAAATCTAGTGCAATCAATGCACGAACTACAATACAGTGCATGCAAATGCATAAAACACAATCTGGTGCAATAAATGCATGAAAACTCATCATTAACTCAAATGCGTATAAAAGCAACACCGAGTGTACCAAAGGGTATAAAATCAAAAAACGCATGCAACTGCACGCACAAAACACGTATCAATGCACTGCAAGCACATGTAAGCTATACCGAGTGCAAAAATCAAATCGAGTGCGTACCACACGCACAGAATCAAATCAATCGCATGAAATCCACAAAATCATAACCACGTGCTACCAAGACACAAAAATCGATATTAAGTGCAATAAATATTCCCAAATCGCAAACCGACATAGCGGTGTATAAACATAAATCAAGTGCAATAATCGCGCACAAAAATGCAAATACCTAGTAGGTGCAGCCATGGTGCACGGAAACCAATATCATGAAACCCAATCATCAAAACTCAAATCCAAGAGTTATAAGCATGATACTCGGATCACAATGCAAATCGCAACAAATGATATTGAGGTACACCTCCTACAATATCAAAAAATATATCGGTGAGCCCAAACTTGCAGAGCAAGAATATCCGCTTACCTCCTGTACACGATCTGGCGTCTTCTGTCTCCGGGTCTTCATTTTCTCTGTGGATTTACCAATCTCGCTATCCATCGGCTCATCGGCCCGGTCTGGTGTGCTCATGGGAACGATTCCGTTCTGGCACTTCTCTAGTCATTTCTCCCCCAATTAGTATTACCACTCGTAAAGCAGCACGTCACTGGCTTCGGCCTCTGGCTCTCTGAACACTAGTCATACATCTAATCCTTGGTGCAATTTACTCTTGCATAATCTTTTCTCACTTTCTAGACCTCTGCGTTCTCAGCACAATATTTTCTCGGGAACTGGCCGTATCCCAACGCCTCTATATATGTCAGATCCTCTGGCATCAACGGGGAGTAATAACAGCTCGTTATCATCTCGCGCGAATCTCTTGCTCTACTCGTCTTTATTATCTTTCACTTCGACATCACGTCATGCTATCAGCGTACTGCAATGGTCCTCGGCTACAGTCAATCCGGAATCTCTCGCACGGACTCGAAATTATGAAATCGGTATCTTCATCACTCTGTAGAAGATCTTTAGCCGAACATGTCCTTGGGAACTCATCCCAACCATCGGAGGAATACTCATTACTCGTCCGTTCTTGATCAACTCACAAGGCATCTGGGTGAGGTCCTCTATCCGAATCTGGTCAGCTTGCTGATCTCTTATCACATGATATTCGGATGAAGTCAAACATTTTGATCGATTCATCAAAGTCCCATAATTCCTCGAAAGCTCAACACCTGAGCACAGTCTAATAATATCAGTACATGCCACAGTACCTATGGACCAACCATAGAAGGGCAAACCCAAGCCTCACTGATGGCACCGCTGAACTGCTACAAACCCTAAGCTTCAGAAGCGGTTCCATGGTCATTATGTCGAGTTAGGGTTTCATTCTTCTAGAGGGTCCACAGAATTTCTTGCATGTTCCTTCAAATACTTTAAACTTGGAAAAATGGGTTTCTGACATTTGTTCGAACTTTTTAACTTCGCTTAGTCCACACGTGAATACCCTTCGTCCGTATGCTAAACAATGCCTCAATCCTCCAGTAAAGACGATACATCAACGGTCATCTCTGGATCGGTCTACTCTAGATCTAAGTAAGACTCTCCACACTGGAAATCTTCAACTCAACTGGGCCTGCATCGGCACATCAATCTGATGAATCACCTTCGTCTCTGAACTCGGAATAAACTAGCTATCACATGTCGCATCACTGCATGGAAGCTCTAGCGATCTCAGCTCTTAAAGTCTGGAAGCGACATCCTATCAATCTCAGCAACAGCTGGGTCATCTGTCCACACGGTAGACGACATCACAATCTCTGAGGTAGGCTTTACATCAATAGTCCTCTCACAACTGGCAGCTCTAACGATGGCCCGATCATCCGGTGCAAAGCCAAACACTCGCCTCAAATAAGAGGTCACAACACAAATGCTAACTCGAGACGTTCCCGTGTCACCAGTAAACACAATGGTCAACCCTCGTACCAGACGAACTCGCCCTGACCGCATCACTAGCAGCAGCTCAATCTGCGCTCGAACCATAGTGACAGAAATCTCAATCGAGTATCGATGAAAACAGATCGAAGGAACGAAAGGAAACGACAGATCCAGAATGGATACATGATCATAAGAAGAAACAGCATCAATGAAAGTATGATCATGGAAACGAACAAAATCAAGGATCTCAAATGGATGTATAATCATGGGTACGAAGAGAATCACAGATCTCAAAATATGTACATCCTAAGCTTTCTTAAGTCGTATCGTAAATATACCGCGGAACATACGTATGGTACGTCACTCTACTCAAGCTACCTACTCCATCAATCCGGGTCAACCTATGAAACGAAAGTTTGGGTCTAATACCCCCCGTTCAAGTCTACGTTCCGTAAGGTCAAGCCTAGGTTCCGAAATAAATCATGCCCCAGACTCCACATAGTCAAACCTAAACTCGAACCAAGGTTAAACCTAGCGCTTTGATACCAACTTTGTCACCACCCGAAATATTAGCTTGTGACCAGCACTTAAATCACGCCACGTATAAAGGCATCACGTAATTCAAGTAAGCTGAAACCCAGAAATCTAAACCTTTTTAAGAAAAATCAAGGAGGTGATGTTTTGAAAAAAAGGTATAATGAAATCAAGTTTTCTTAAATGCATAGAAAAGGAACATGAATAATGTAAGTGAAATTTACTAGTTTGAAAACATGTTTCATCTTTTAAAAATTTAGGCAGCACCTCCTTTGATATTTTGATCCAAAACCACAATACAAGATAATGATAAAGGCATCCCCAAGCGGGAGCTAGCTCTTCGCCAAACGGTGGATCACAACCATGCAAGACAGTAAATATAAGTATACGACGCCCAACGGCGAAGTTCACCACAAAAGATAAAGAAATAAGCAAGACATCAAAACCATAAGTAGCGGAAAACCCTCGCTCTAAGTCTCGCAACCACAAGTCTCACTAAGTCTCATTACTTATACAAATACTAATTTTGATTGATGGAGTTGACTAGATACAATATGAATAATAAATACAAGAGGGGTACGATCCAACCTGTACCACCTACCAAAGCAAAACACCTGAATGCAGCTGTGTGCCAGCGATGCCGCTACGGATCCATGCGGTCAACTTGCAAGAACTGTGGTATAACGGGGATGAGTTGCCAACTCATGAGTAGAAAACATCAACATGTAGAAATCAAATAAACAACGACTCCTTGGTCAACTGTATCATAAAGATAATACTATGATATCTAGGGTGACCGTATCTGTATATGTGCCAACAACGTAATCAATGCCTACAAGCATGCGGATAACATCCAACAGTAATAATAAATGCCTGTATGCATATGGATCTCGTCCACGTGTCAACCGATGATACAACAACATCATGCATGTAAATATCATAAAAGCATATGAATGAAAATATGAGGATATAAAACAACGTGTGTCCCTTGTGACACATCAAAATCATGGAACTTGAGTGTCCATCATTGACACTCGAAACACTATGAAACCCGTGTCCAGCATCGACATGTAAATCCTCATATCTCGGGCTCCGTCAGTCCGGATCGGCCCTCGGGCTCCGTCTGCGGGATCGGCCCGCGGGCTCCGGCAGAACGGGTCGGCCCCTATCCATCTCTCGACTCCTGTCGGTATCCTCCGGATAACCGTCAGGTCCAACCAATCACCGGTAGGTAGTAGTCCCTCTTCCATGCTCAGCGTCATCCCCACGATCTTTTCGTCCCAGGGTACCGTACCGGGTCCACCATGAACCCGCAAACGGATCGTCCAACTCCTCGAATTGGGTTTCACATATCACGCGTCTCAGAACCGAGAAAACGCATGATGGACGCACTGAAATATCATATCAAGAGAAACTGGGTTTTTAAAACAATGCATACATTCTTTTAAAATGTCCACGGTTCTCAAATCCAGAAATCTCATGAAAACAACGTATCTCAATGCGTATAATCGTAAAGCCTGATGTATGCGACATATAACAGAAATGTAAGCATATCTGTATATCATGCAACATGGAATAGTAATATAGACATATCAGGGGAAAACCGCTCTTTTAAATAAATCCAGTTTTTAACATATATCTTGTGGTTCCCAAATTCTCCAAAGTCCTATACAACATCGTATAAAAGTTCATATGAAACCGTAGCAAGTAAATTATGCAAGGAGTCATATCATGATGCAGCAATCCTACTGTATAGTGACATGGAAATTATCGATGATGAAGTGTGTGAGCCGGCCAATCTGTGTAAGTGTAGCATACGCATAATCAATAATGGTGTAGGTGCACTAGCACAGGTATATATGATGCAATAAGAATGACATGTGCATAGCATAAATAAATCGTAAGCTCTTTGTTAAAAGTATACGTGTCTATAATATGTCCGAGTCGGTGTATCTATCAATCGGCATCTAGCCTCACAACATCACGTACGGTATAATCCATCGTACGACATCCTCTAGTCAAGGGTATGGATCGATCTTCATAAAACTCATCACGTTTGGAAAATCACCGTACGGCGGCATTAAATCATCGGGATCCTATCATCCTATATGACAATGAAGGGGTACGGACCTAACATCTCGTACGACATATCACTCATGATTCACAACATTTTTATATATCTATATACCTATGTCCCAGGTCACATCCATAACAAACTCATATCAAAGGACCGGCAAAGGTATCAATCATCTCAATCGACTCGCATCCGTATACCGACATATCAATCAAGTCATCATATCATCTCGTATATCCTTCTCATCACATTAATATCTCATATCAAGTCATTTTACATATACATTCTATCCTATACACCAAATGTCATGCTACTCTAAAATTCATACTATTCTAGTGTAACTACATATCTATAAGTCGTGATTCACATTCACCTTTCAAATCCTTATAGCTTTCATCTCATACCTCAATACATATATTCAATCATTCATATCATCTCTAACTATCTCTTTAACCATATCCCTAGTTTTATAACCTAGGTTTCTACGACTGTATCCAATAGATCAGTTTCCATCAAATTGCGGGGGTGTTATATGCCATCCACCTGACTTCCCCCGTAGATATAGATCTACTCACCTGATCCTTGCTTGCTGAAGTCGAGGTGCTTTTCGTCTCGTAATCCACACGAGGGTACCTATAACCAATACACAATCGCAAAAGCTTATTAAAATCAAGTCGGAAAACCAATATGGCACATGGTTCGCTCATAGGTTAAAACCGATAGCCTCCCATGAAACACACGACCAATAACCCAAGTCGTTGACGTTCGAACGCCTTACAACGGAAATATAAATATCAAATACCAAAAACTAAGTTAAAATGAAATCGTAAAACAAAGCATCAACTCAAGAAAACACGCCCAGATTTTGCTCTAAGTGAAATTAGCCAATTTTGCACATGGGAAGTGTTAGTTGTATGTATGCCCTAGAGGCTAGTATTGTACAGATGATGTAAATTATATTGGATGCTTGGACATATATAGAGAGGACTTTCTTGCTCGATATGATAGTATGCTATCTGGTTGCTCTTTATCTTAACTTGTATACTTGTCTCTTTATACTGTCTTATAGTTATATGTTGGTAAAGCCCTTCGGATGTGCACTTGACTACCTTGACTATGATTCGGATCATACTAGTGGGGACATGGTAGTCCATAAGTACATCCTTCAAGCTCCCTAGTCGTGGGTGTATCGAGACGGGGCATCGATATACAAGTGTAGACTAGCGTGTACACTTCTTGACCCATAAGATGGGCGATGGATGATCCCATATCCATTGGTGTTTGACATCAGAGATGGTATACGGGTGCTCAGTGGAGACTGGGTATACTGGAAGGACTCGCCGAGAACTCCCAGATGGTATTATACCTCACGTCAGATGGCAGTTCTCTGGTGACACTTGTGCAGATTAGTCTGTAGACCCGAGATCGTCATAGAGTCTTGTGTGATTCCCACTGTGCTTTGATTTCCACCTTACCACGTCCATGAGGACGTGCAAAATAGTGGTTTTTAGGTACAGTCCCGAGTCACATGGAGGCAATGAGCGATAGGAGGGGTTTCGTCTCTCCCGGTATTGGGGGTTGATCTTGCGCTGTGCTCGATTGGGCGTAACAGGGAAGTCCCTGGCCAGGGCTGATTTAGAGATTTACTGGTAAGTGTTACCAGTAGTATCTCGACCCGTTATGAGCCTCACATCGGCACGACTTATCGGTTATTGGGGTCTGACGTTTACCACCCCTAGACTTGATATGCGACATATTAGACGAGGAGACCGGACTGTACGGGAAGTGTTACCGGCAGGCTTTTACAGGAGTTGGAGCGGGCTTGCTTGCTGATCTTCTGATCGCTCAATACCCGAGTAGCCGTTACGTCCAGCTAGTACCGCTGACGGCTTGTGGGTGCTTGATGTGATCATCACTTACTGCCGGCGTATTGACGAGTCTTTAGAGTCCTACATAGAGGTTTTACTGGCTCAGGCAAAACGAAATAGGATCGCATATGTGATATGTGCGGGACCGAGAATAATACGTGTATGTGATACCGTATTCTATTCTCGCGACTTTTTGTATCGGTCGGTTATATATGATACGACCGGGTTATCGAATCAAGTGTTGATTCGATAAATTGATACGATGAACGTTAGTCGGTTATATGAGATATGACCGGATTATTAAGTCAAGTGTTGATTTAATAATTAAGTGTATAATTGTATATTAGATATACTAGTTTACATTTACTAACACTTGTTCACTTTAGGGTTTTTCTCACATGAGCACAACTTTAATGTATATATGATATATATTAAAATTGTGTTTTCTTTTATTGTATCATGGTTGATGATACACTTGACTTGGGTGTATGAGACATACACCATGCAATTTTTTATGTTGGGTTTTAACATTTAAAAGTAATTACAAAATTAGTGGTAAATTAGAAAATGCATGAAGCTTGTGGAAGCTTGTGGATGCATTGACTAAAGTCCACTAAATTTGTTTTTACTTTGGGTTTTAACCTAACCTTAACACTTAGCCATGGTAATGTCTTTACAAGAGTTAGTATATGATACTCACTCACCATGGTTAGCTCACACACTTGATCATTATCCTCATCTCTTTTCTTTTGTTCATCATCTTCTTTCTTTAGTTCAAAAGTAAAGCAAGCTAGGGTTTGATCCAAAGTGAGAATCCTTATGAGAAATAAAAATCTAAAGAGAACCCACTTCCTATTTCTCCATCCTCTACTAGACTAGCACTTTAGTTTAGGGTGTTTCCTTCACTAATTCTCTAGTTATTGAAGTAGAACCTTGAGTCGGTATTCCCTCGACGCAGATCATCTTCGGCCTCGGAGACTTCAAGCAAGGTCGCATCTTTCGCCTCGTGAAGCCATGCAAGAGCCCGAGAGAACCATGATCGCAGCGAAGGGACTACGACAAGGAGCTAAAGAAGTGAAGGACCGATCTACGAAGGTTGTATTTCGTATCCCTTTAGAGTAAAGTTGTTTACTTGCTATTAGTTTCGACTAAACTCTAGTATACGATCTTGCTTAGGGTTGTTCGGCACATAAAATTTTAATTTGGCATGGTCGATGCCCTGTAGAGCCTTGTTAGTGTGCTTAGTAACCCTACAGGAAGGGTCTAGTTTACAGATAATAAAGCCCTGGACCAAACACAGACAGATTTTCCCATTCCCTGGCCGCAATTAGCTGCCAGGAACATTAAATTTGCGGCCAAGTTGCAAGGGTTTGGGCTCTGGTCTTTAGCGCAGCATCTAGGTTGCCTGCAAGACTCACTGTAATCGCTATAAAATTTTCAGGTCACCCGGGTCATAGCAGATTCAACTTTCTCATCACAATTTCCACAATTCTCCGATATCGTGGTTTCTAAGTTTGGGGTTCTATCTCTGGTTTTAATCCAAAATATCATCACTACAGGGGTTGTATGGACTCTACTAACCTCAATTACACTTCACAACTCAAGAATTCCTCACAACCCTAACTTGGAATTTTCAAGGTTCACTAAATCTCGATATATCGATTCTAAACTAACATAGGCAGCAAAGTGAATGAAATACAATACTATTGGGAAAGGAATTACCTCATTTGGCAACTCAAGAATTTTCTTGAGTTGCCCCATGTCTTCAAAATCCAATTTTTCTTAGTCCAAAGTGTTTGTAGTGGGCTTGTGCACATTTTTAATGAAATGGAGATGAACTTTTGATGTAGGATTGAGGGTGTTTGTGAGGGTTGAAGAGGAGGTGGAGGGAGTGGCTGCCATGGTAAGATAAAGGAGTGAGAATGATGAAGAAATGAAGGGGAAAACAAATGGGACTTTGGTCAAATGACCCCTTACCTCTCTCTCACTTTTCTTGCCCATACCTCCCATTCTTTAATCCTTTTCTTTTCTCTTCTCTTTTCTTTTCATTTTAAAACAAATCCATGCATAGAAAAAGAAAAGACATGGTAGGAAAATGTAGCAAATGTAAAATATGACATTGTGCATGCTATGTGCACAAAACTAGCTTAATGCACGATTAGCGATATTTAATCGCGATTAGCATTAAAATGGAATATAATTAATTATATAAAAATCTATAAATGCTCAAATCTTGTAATCTCTTTCAAAGTCAATAATTAAGAAAATTTCCAAATATTTCCCAATTTATCGGTATTTAATTATACCGTATTATTAAAATATTCAATATCTTTATTATTTAATTATATAAATTCCCAAAAATAATATTTTATTTTTCTGAAATGTTACAGGCGATTCCGCGGCCGAGTCAACTCGGTTCCAGATGATATTTTGTGGGTAGTTTTGTAAGTTTGTATGGGCTCAAAATTTAGGTCTAGGGTTTCAGCTCTCTGCCTATAAATAGCCCAGTTTTGTGCCATGTAAAGAATGCTTCTTTTTATTTAGAATTAGTGTAGTTTAGTTTGTATCTTCTTCTTCTTCTTCATCTATTCTCCATGAAAGTGTAGTGAATGCTCTTAAGTGGAAAATCAATGAAGATGAGGGTTTTTATTTAACTTGTATCTTTATTATCTTATCTTGTAATTTTAATTCTTAGTGTAACTTTATTAATTGTTGTTAAGTAGTTGTTGGTTTTCTTTTCTTATTTTATTTTCCCTTCTCTTTTTATCCGTATTTTCAAGCTATGAAACTCGATAGAGTCCCTTGCTAAGGTGAGGGCCCAAGTAGTTAGCTTGCTACCATTTTGTAAAACCGTATTTTTTTCCTTTCTTTCTTTTCTTCCTTCTTGTTTTCTTGATTTTTTATTTAAATGTGTGAATAATTTCCACACTTGTTAGGGGCTAAGGAAGGTTAGTATGAGGGACGGAAAAATCTCTTGTGCTTCTCTTCGCCAAACATCTTGAAATGAGTCTAGACCAAACAAATACAACCCCCTCACATAGGCGCGTTATACGTGATATATAGCCGCAACCTAAGTCGAGAAGTGCTTTGGGCGCACTACAACATGACATGTAGTTGTGACTTAATTAGATACATAGTTGTGGGTGTTTGGCCTACAGTTGCGCACGTAGTCAAAGGACAAGGGGCTCTAGGAATGGATTTAGCGTTGGAAAGCTTTCTTAAACTCGCAAATCCCATTCCTATATCCTCCGAATCCCCGCTACGTTCGATTATCCCAACATCGTTTTAAGAATGGCAAAAGACAATCACAAGAATAATCCTAACTCTATTAATCAACCATAACCCTAACAAGCTTACTTAAATATAAATACGAACACTTAAGATAGAATTGAACATAACACATATACATTCTTAATTGACTCGTCTAAGACAAGAACGAACATACTACCATCTCCCTATGGATCGACCCATGCTCAACCGACTAGCTGCAAAGCGACACTGTCTTGATTGCGGTATGTTTTGTCGATCAGTCAAATGGCGCCGTTGCCGGGAAGACGGCAACGTATTTTATTTCTTGTCATTCGGGTTAATATTCTTTTTGTGTATATATAAATAAATGTATATATAAATAAATAAATATAACAAAAACCCTTTTTGTTATTTTTGATATTTTTTTGTGTGCAAGTGTGCAGGCTATCTGGAGCAAGTACAGTAATCATTTGACAAAACATAGCACTTTATTTTGGATTAGAGAATAAAAGGAGTGTAGTGACCAAAGACGAAGCCCAACCTCTATAGTTTGACCGTGGAACCGAGGTCAAATCTAGGATTTCGCGGCGGTTCCGCGGTTGAATTGAGGCTTCTGAGCCCCAATTTTTTTTCACTCTTTCTCTTTCCTTTTATCTCCACTGTGAACCCTATTGAACTGTATTTTCTTCAGGTTTATTTGCACATATTGCGCCGCCGCCAAATAAATTTTTTTTTTGTTTTAGATTTTTTTTGTTTATACGCTTTTCATATAATAATACGGACATTAAGGGGCTTGAACACCAATTAAGATTGGGTGGGGATTTCATCACCCTTCCTAAGACCCCACAAATAACAAATAGCATACGCATTATCTTGAGTTAATAAAAAATATCTAGACCAAACCTATAAGGACTTGTCGCGCTCATTTAGGACAAAATGAAGGTTGCGGAGAATCGATCGTTTATCTAAACTTAATTTTGTGGTGCCTAGGCTAGACAAATGAGGAGGTAATTTTAAAAGCGTGTCGCACGGTAATTCGTGAGCGGAACCCTCCTTACCTCACTTGTGCTTACCTGGCCACAATTGGCAGTGAAGAGGCGATTCGAGGGTTATCCTGCAACTTGTCGCTTGGAAGACTAGGAGCGGTCTAGTTGGAATTTGAAGACCCTAGCTCTAGGTATTGTTTGTGCATATTGTGATTGTGTTTGTGCTTATGTAAAGTTGAGTCCCACAATTCCGTATTCTATCAAAAAACAAACAGACAATTTCAAAAACTCAAATTTTTTTCCCACCCACTTTCCACCCTCCACTCTTTTCATAATATGGGTACCCCAAAACGACCAACTCTTGCTGAACTTTGGTACCCATAACCGGACATTTCTTCATACGGTTCTTACTTTGGCCGAACTTCGAACGATCCATCCTTGCCCAAACTTTCTTTGAGAGATCGGAGAGACGCGTCTAGGACAAAAAATTGGACTCCGCAATTCCCTTCGTATCAACCGTTTCAACCTCCCATTCCTTCTTACGTTGATACCCTTTTTGAGAGTCATGTTCCGATTCCAAGACCCATGTCCATTGCCGACAGAATCGAACAATCTCGCAGCCGATCTTTCACTCCTTTCACAACTTCGAATTCTTTTGATCAACGATTCCAATCACCTTCTTATCATAACGTTGATCCTAATCCTGTCCAACCATTCCATTTCTATCAATCCTGCCCGACTTTTACACGTTCCCTAGATATTTTTTCTGAACAGCCATTTAGGAGTTTCACATATCCAAACAAGTTTGAATCATTTAATGAAACCCCCTCACAACCCATGTCAAGTCTTGAACAGTCGTTGGAAGAATATTGGGTAGTGTCGTGCCAACAGATGATGGATTCGAATGTGTCCATAGCCTCCCTCATACAACCTAACGAACCGGCAGCTAGTTTCCAACTAGCTCCGAATTTTCCAATGTATGATGAGGCGATTGAACAGTTTGAGAATTTGAGTAGTGAGAGTGAGCAGTACACCCTTCCACATCAAACCTATCCGTTGCAAATTGAATTCCACAACTTCAGTTTCAAAAGTCTATCGAGTACCCTAAATGAATCACAAATTGAAGATAGAACGTTTGATGAGTTGTACGACTTTGTAGTGTTTGATTTACCGGATTGTGAAGGGACCCTGTCAAGTGAAACCACACCCAATCCCTTTGATCTCTACTCCTCAATCCTAGAACCAGAATTGATTGAAATCCATGCTTTTGATGATGTGTCTGAGATATTTAATTTTCACTTGATCGAGGATATCGACGCTGGGAATATTTTGGATGATGAAATAACAGTATTGGATGAGTTTTTCTCACTAATTCATCAAGTCCTTTCACTTCCGTTTGGGCATCATCCCGAACCATTAACTATTTTTCCTGCACCCCATTTGCGTCTGGAAATTAATGATGAATGCATGGATGAGCTAAATTTTGAGGAGAATTTTGAGGATATCATTGAGGATGAAGCAGTTTTACTTGATGAGTCGGATTTTCCAATTCATCTTATCCCTTTCATTAATTGTGTACAGCCTCCTGAATCTTTAACCGATACAATTCCTTAATCATTTCCCTCTATCCTTTCCATCGTTTCCACTTTGCAATCCACCGTATCACTTTCATTTCCTGTGTCTGGTTTACCAAATCTGGTCGGCCCATGTTTTCTTACGAAACTTGAAAGGTTTGATCATATTTCTCAACGGGTTGATAGATTAGTACAATCGCTTTTTACACATTGGTCATTACAAATTGAACTAATTTATTCACTCTATTTCCACCCTTAAGTTCGTATTCTATTTCTTTCTCACCTCCACCATTCTTCTCCTCCACCGAGATCGTACGCCGCTTCCATCGCCATACGGTCTCGCGTATTTTCCATTTCTTTCCTCTCCGCATTCTTTCACCAACATGCACATTATCGCGATAAATTTTTTGAATGGTTGGTGCTAAATTTTGGCTTGTATATGGCCTTATATAGATTAATACTGTTCTCTTCCCCCCTAACTCTGAACATTAACGCCTAAACAGTGGAAACATTGTTTTACTAAAGTTTGGGGGGAAACCTTTTGTGTATATATTTTTTTGTTTGCCTTTTGTTTTGTATAATAATAATAAAAAAACAGCGAAGCGCCGACAATTTTGACCCTCTTGGTGTAGCTTGACAGTGAGGGCACTGTCAAGTTTAAGTTTGGGGGTGTGCTCGGTAAGCTTTCTATCTTCGCGTTCATGTGTATATTTTGCATTTGCATACTTATTAAAAACCCACAAAAATCCAAATTTTTTACAAAAATATAAAAACTTTGTCGTCAAGTTAGCTAGTAGGGTAACTTAGATTTTTAATCCGAAAATTTAGTTGATACGTTAGAAATAACTAAATCCTAGGCTTAGCAAGTGAAAACCCTAAAAATAACCCTCCTTCTGTTTAACCTTTGTAATTATACGTCCTTGCAGTTTTTTTAGAAGCAGGTAATATTGATTTCAGTTCTTGAGTTAAGTCGAGTTGAAGGGAAAGTATTGAAAGATTTATTGAAGGATAAGTCTAAAAAATAGTTTCTATTCTTGAGTTCAAATTCAGAAAGTATATATCCTACAAACTGCATTTACACGCACTTTAAAACTTAAGATAGTAGAGAATACCTAGAAGCACTCTTGCCTGAAAGCCTAGTATGAAAGAAAAAACGGTATTTAAAGCTAACCACCAAAAGAGCATAATTGAAAAATATATCCGGTCTTGAAAAGAAAAAGAAAAAAATAAAGAAAAAATATAAATAAAGTCAAGATCTGAAAACTGCTCTTTACGCTTTAAGCTCACACATTCAGTAATCGGCTGTTAGTGCCTAAAAAAGCATTAATAGTCACATGAAAGATGTGTGAGCAAAACCGTCCATCATTAATGATAAGAAATAGTATTAGGTATTAAGGCAAGGGTACTATAGCTTGAATTGAATTTTTGAGTGTAGGGGTGAAATTTATACATGCGTGGGGGTATACGATCGATATTTGGAGGAAAGATAGAAATAAAGAATAAGACTTATATTTTCCGTAAAGTTGATAAAAATTCCTGATTGGAGACTGCGCTTTAGAAGGAAAACTCAAGAGATACCGAGATCTTTCTAAACTGTAAAAACGTATAGGATCTGATGTTGAATAAATAGGAGGTGT
This sequence comes from Agapanthus africanus, assembly GCA_030015575.1. Classification (NCBI taxonomy): domain Eukaryota; kingdom Viridiplantae; phylum Streptophyta; class Magnoliopsida; order Asparagales; family Amaryllidaceae; genus Agapanthus; species Agapanthus africanus. The sequence continues at coordinate 230,918,424 of CM057343.1, forward strand.
GAAAAATAAGGGTTGAATATTTCTGACGATGATAGAATTTTTAACTTAGATGCAAAATCGTAGGAGTAGAGTGGACGTTAACTTATGAAACTAGCTTGACAGGATTTTGTGGGCTGTATCCGCTGAAAACCCTCATGAGACAACAATACTCCTACTAGGGACACCTAGAGATTTAACGGCTTGTTACACGAGCTCGGTGCAATCGCATTCCGTGCGAAAGTGAGGTTAGGACTTTTTGTGAATAAATGGTTTTGCTCGGGATGAGCAAAAGTTATGTATGGGGGTATTTTTTCATACTAGAATATTGCATTTAATACCGCCCATTCTTCTGCTCGTTTGTTTATAAGCAAGTGCTTTTGATCCGTGTTTCCTACATATTTACAGGTTACAGATACCTTGTCACGACCCAAAATTTAGTTTGTGACCGGCGCTTAAATCACCACGTCTAAAGGCGTAGCGTAAATTAAGTAAGCCGAAGCCCAGAAATCTAAACCTTTTAAAGAAAATAAAAGAGGCGAAGTTTTGAAATAAAGGTATGATGAAATCAAATATTTTCTTAAATGAATAGATAATGGAACATGAAATTGCGAATGGATTATACTAGTTGAAAAAAAAACATGTTTCATCTTTTAAAAGTTTGGGCAGCACCTCCTTTGTATATTTTGATCCAAAACTACACATAGATGATAATATAAACGGCATCCCTAAGCGGGAGCTAGCTCTTCGCCAATCAGCGGAATCATAACCACGCAAGTCAAAATATATGTATACTACGCCCAACAGCGAAGATCAACACAGAATAAAGAATAAAGAAAGATATCAACCCACCAAGTGAACATATAACCCATCACTCTAAGTTTCGAACCCACAAGTCTCTTCTAAGTCTTACTACATATACAAATACTAGTTTTGATTGATAGAGTTGACTAGATACAACAGGAATAATAAATACAAGAGTGGCACGATCTAATATGTACCTCCTACCAAAGCAAATCACCCGAAAGCAGGTTGTGCCATGCGGTCAAACCTGCAAGAACTGTGGCACAACGGGGGTGAGTTGCCAACTTGTGAGTAGAAAACATCAGCAGGTAGAAATCGAATAAAACAACGATTTCCTAGGTCAACTATATCATAAAGGTAATACTATGATATCTAGGGTGACCGTGTCTGCATAAATGCCAACAATAATCAATACCTGTATGCATGTGGATATCATCCACGTGTCTATCAATGACACAAACCATATCATGAAAACTTACATCTGTATGTATGAGGATATCAACTACGTGTGTCTATCAACGACACAAACCATATTATGAAAACGTTTATCTGTATGTATGAGGATATCAATTACGTGTGTCTATTAACGACACAGACCATATCATGAAAACGTATATCTGTATGTATGAGGATATCAACTACGTGTGTCTATCAACGACACAAACCATATCATGAAAACCAGTGACCAGCATCGACGCGTAAATCCTTATACCTCAGGCGTCGCATCCTCAGATCGGCCATCATATCTATCTCATCTCAGGCACCGCATACTCTGATCGGCCCTCATCCATCTCATGACTCCGGTCTGTATCCTTCGGATAACCGACGAGTCTAAATACTATCACCGGTAGGTAGTGCTCCCTCTTCCAGGCTCATCGTCTACACCACGAAAATCATTTCTTATCCCGGGGTACCATACCGGGTCCAACATGTACCCATAGACGGTGCCTACCGTTCCTCGAATCGGGTTTCTAACACAAGTCTCAAAACCGAGAAAAATCATGGTGGACGTCTCGAAATAACATATCAAGAGAAACCGGGTTTTTAAAATAATACATACATTCTTTTGAAATATAACCACGGTTCTCAAATCCAGAATCTCATGAAAACAGCATCTCAATGCGTATAATTATAAAGCATAATGTATGCAAACATATAACAGAAATGTGAGCATATCAATATCTCATGCAACATAGAACAGTGATATGAGCATATCAGTTTATCATGCGACCTATCATAATGATGTGAGCATAGAAAGTATATCATGCAACATAGCATAATGATGTGGCAATTCTACTGTGTAAGTGACATAGAAATTATCGATGATGAAAGTGCGTGAGCCGACAAATCTGTGTAAGTGTAACATACGCATCATCGATAATGGTGTAGGTGTACTAGCACAGGTACATATATAACTGAAGGGTTTCCTAGCACGGCACCAAGGTTCCGGGAGGCATCGTCCATGCCAAATTCAAATTTTGGCCGTTCTAGCTAACCCTAACCATGAATCGTTAACTAGAAATCGTATGGAATACATATGCAAACACTTTGCAACTAAAAGTGAACAAGGAATACAACATTTGTAGACCGGTCCTTCACTTCAATAACTCCGTGTAGTAGTCCCCTTCGTTGCGATCTTGAACTACGGACTCTAGAGTGGCTCCCTTGAAGAAACGAACATACTTGCTTCGAAGACTTCGAGGCCGAAGATGATCTACGTCGAGGAGATACTAACCCAAGCTATCTCTTCACTAATCATGGAATTAGTGAAGCAAACACCCTATACTAAACGACAAGTAGTGGAGGATGATGAAGTAGGAATTTTGCTCACATTAGAAATCATTTTCTCATAAGGTTTCATCACTTTGTCAAAATCAAAAGAGCTCAAGAATGAGGAAGAAGAAGATCAAGTTGTGATGAAAAGAAAGAATGAACTCATGAGGTTACAAATGCAACCATGGTCACAAAATATCATGCCTAACTCATGTAGAGAATAAACCATAAACTAAGATTAAGGGTTGGGTTAAATAAATATCCTAAACTTGATAAAAGAGTTGACTTTGTTAATGGTTATCCAAAAGCTTTTGTCCAAGCTTAACCATGACAAACTTAAACTCTTTTGAATTAGCTTAACATAAATAAAAACCCTAACTTAACCCTAGCATGGTATAAGTCTCATACATCCATGTTGCATGTGTAACCTAGCATGACACACTTATATATATCACATATATATTTTGTGCTAAAAAGAAAACAATACATATATCACATGTATGTAAAGTTTATCAAATGTCAGAAAAGAAATCTTAAGTGAGGTAATACTAGTTAATATAATGTAATATATCAAATATATAATTATACATTAAATTATTAAATCAACTCTTGATTTAATAATCCGGCTGTATTACATATAACCGGTTAATATCAAATGCAACATTTTATCGAATCAACGCTTGATCCGATAACTTGGCTATATCACATATAACCAATCATGTCACACTTCGCGAGAATAGAATGTAGTATCACATACTCGCATTAATCTCGGTCCCGCACATATCACATATGCGCTCCTACTCCGTTTCGCTTGAGCTGGCAAACCTCTGTGTAGGACTCTAAAGACTCATCAATACGTTGGCAGTAGGTGATGATCATATCAAACACCCACAAGCCACAAGCGGTTTGCTAAACGTAATGGCCACCCGGGTATTGAGCGATCAGAAGATCAACAAGCAAGTCTGCTCGTACTCCTGCGAATCCAATCAGTAACAAGCAAGTCTGCTCGTACCGTCCGGTCTCTTCGTCTGATATGTCGCAAATCATAGCCTGGGGGTGGTGTAACGTCAGACCCCAATATCCTGATAAGTCATGCCGATACAAGGTCCATAACGGTTCGAGAAACTACTGATAACACTTACCAGTAGATCTCAGCAAACCTGGCCAGGGATTTCCTGTTATGGCCAATCGAGCATAGCGCAACATCAACTCCCTATACCGGGAGAGACGAAACCCCTCCTATCGCTCATTGCTTCCATGTGACTCGGGACTGTACCCAAAAGCCACCATTTTGCACGTTCTCTTGAACGTGGTAAGGTGGAAATCGAAGCATAGTGGGAATCACACAAGACTCTATGACGATCTTGGGTCTACAGACTAACCTGTACCAGTGTCACCAGAGAACTGCTATCCGACGATAGGTATAATACCATCTAGGAGTTCTCGGCGAGTCCGTTCAGTGTACCCAGTCTCCACTGAGCACCCGTATACCATCTCTGATGTCAAACACCAATGGATATGGGATCATCCATCGCCTATCATATGGGTCAAGATGCGTATACGCTAGTCTACTCTAGAGTATCGATACCCTGTCTCGATACTCCCTCGACAAGGAACAGTTATAGGATGTACTCGTTGACTACACTGGCCCAGCTAGTATGATCTTCATCATAGTCCTAGTAGTCAAGTACATATCCTAAGGGCTTTATCAACATGTGAGAGAAAGACAGTAAACAAATACAAGTCCACATATTAAGATAAAGAGCAACCAGATAGCATACTATCATGTCGAGCAAGAAAGTCCTCCCTATATATGTCCAAGCATCCACTACAATATATATCACATGTACAGTAATGGCCTCTAGGGCATACACATAACTAACAATCTCCCACTTGCACTAAGGCCATGTGTTGTAGTATCCAATACCCAACAAAAATAGCAGCGGTTGTAGTATCTCATACTAAACCATGCCAAAATCTCTCAAATAATATGGGGAAGCTGGCCTTAGTGAGTGGATCCACCGTGTATACCTCGTGTCTACTCTCCTAACCTCGATCCCCTGGAGATCAACCATCTCCCTGATCAGGTGATACTTGCCTCAGAATATGTCTGGATCTCTGATGGGACGGGTGTTCCTAGGCCTAAGCCACAACTCCATTATCACACAATGGTAGGAACGAAGTTCATCTCATGAACATGTGTACATCCAAACTATTTCTTTGGTAGTATCCTTCGTAGTGATGTATCCAGCCTTTATCGTTTAGTTTGCCACGGTATATAGCTTGGAACTCTTCCAACATACCGTCCCTCCACTGAGGGTAAAGACAATTCCTGCGACTGACATTCAGTCGACCTTATCACCCTGAAATCTATCCAGTGATTCTCCCTAGGATCGATTGATACCTTCTCACTACACCTAGTGAGAATCCTAACATCAACTTAGATCTATCACATAGATCCAAAACCCAGGATTTAGGAGGTATCACCTTGATCCTATATGGAGAATCTATGTGATAAGAGGAGATTGACCGAGTGTAGCATAGGAAACATCTTCTCTATCAAGAGTATGTCATCTACGTACAATACGTGGATGACCACTATACTCCTTACTACCTTTTTGTATATACAAAGTCCATCTACCATTTTGATGAAGTCAAACTCTTTTACTACCACATCAAAACAGACGTTCCAACTCCGCGATGCCTGCTTTAACCCAGAAAGCAACTTGCACACGTTTCCGCTGCTCCAATTGTCTACGAAGCCCTCTGGCTGTGTACTTATAGGCGCTCTATTCTAAATCATCTTTTAGAAAAGCAGTCATGACACCCAACTACCAGATAGCATAGTCATGGTATGTAGCAATGGCAAGCAGGATCCGGATGGACTTAAGCATATATTTGAAAGTCTCAACTTTTTCATGTACACCGAGTAATCTTGTCAAGATATACTTGCTCCTGATGGGGATTTAACCCTTCAGATATAGCAACCAAAGTCCATACTTTGTTGGTGTATATAGATTCCATCTCAGATCACATAGCATCTAGCCATTCTTACAGAGTTCCCACTCCTGATGGCCTGCACGAAACTAGTTGGGTCATCATCTCATGATGCAATCCTCGCTCCCACTATCATAGAGAAAACCGAAGTATCTCTCAGGTGGGTGAGGAACCCTACCAGATCGGCGGAGAGGCTGAGCTTTGTTGGGAACTATTGAATCCTCCGGGTTTACCAAATCATCAGCTGCAGTTTGTATAGCTGGAACTCCTTCCAGTTCTACCCCATGACCACTAATTTCTTCATAAGAAATTCTCTTTCCAAAAGGTGGCATGCTGAGAAACAAAACACCTTTTGTTTTTCAGTGTGGTAGAAGATATTCCCTTGCGAATGCTTGGGATATCCAACAAACTTCTACAGAACTGACCTTTCCTCGAGCTTGTCCGGATTTTGCTTTTGACATAGGCCGGACAACACTAAATCTTAACATCCTTAAGAGATGGGCTCTTCCCATACCATATCACATATGGAGTAGTAGGCACCTGATTTGTTTGGAACCATATTCGATAGGTATGCAGCTTCTCAAGTGCATGACTCCCAAAAGGAAATAGGCTACTCAGTAGTACTCATCATAGAGCACACCATATCACATTGGGTGCGATTTGCTCCGCCCCGATACACCGACGTGCTGTGGTGTATACGAAGGAATAATGCTGAGAGAAATCTCATTCTCCTTTAGAATAGTACAGGAACTCCGTGCTCAAGTATTCTCCTCCCTGATCATATCAAAGGACATAATACTTATACCCGTTTTGGTTCTCTACTTCTATCTTATATTCTTTGAATTTCTTAAAAGCTTCAGACTTGTGTTTCAACAGGAACACATGTGCGAATCTTGAGAGATCATCAATGAATGTAATGAAGAACAAAGAACCAGTCATGGCATGTGTAGACAGGGGACCTCATACATCATCATGTATCAATCCCAAGAGCTCAGTAACTCTTTCTCTGTTTCCAATCAACAGAGCCATCGTCATCTTATCTTTGTGACATGACTGGTAAGTTTCACAAGATATAAATTCAAACTGATTTAAATATGCATCTAAATGTAACTTCAGCTAGTCGGGTCGCATTGATATGACCTAGTCTACAATGCCTCAAGAAGGATTCGTTCATTTCTGAACTCTTCCTCTTGTGTGTGTTCTGTACGTTAAGAACTGTGGTTTGATTTAGAACGTATATGCTTTTAGATAACGTACCTGAACTGATAAACTCTCCATATAGGAAATGTTCAAAACATTATCCAACAACACAAAATTATATCCTTCTTTACTGAATAAAGAGACTGATATGATGTTGTATATCAGGTTCGGTATCTAATAACATTCGTTCAGAATCAATGTATTTGGTAATACAAGGTGATAACTGCCAACTGCTTGGCTTGCAACAATTGCATCGTTTCCAACTCATGAAACTTATCACCCGTTCTTAGTTCTCTAGCTACCTGTAGCCCATGTAACAGATTACATATCTGGGGTCCTGATACGGTATCTCATACCCAGGACGTAAAGGATACTGAGAAACAGTTCTCTGTAATGAACACACCTGAAGAAGATGCATTATCATGCACTTTCTTCGTTTGGGCGGCACGGGAATTCTGGTAATCCCCAATTTCCTGCTCGGTCTTATAATTATGAGTTGGAGCGGGTCCAACGTACCTTAGCTTAGTATAACAAGCAGGTTCGGTCAATACATCCGTATTATTATCTTGATTAAGGCGTGACATGGTCGCTACGTGGAGAGAGAGAAGAAAACACTGTGCGTATGCTCTTGTAAGATTAGATTGGTTATTATTTTATATAATCAGGATGGCTCCCACTGTTTTAGTCAAATCTTTCTTCAAACCTTAAAAGGAAAGACTAGCCGGGATTAATTACACCCTACAATTTCGCCAATCTTTTGGCCAGGCCAGTGTCGGTACTTTGAGGGAGGTTCCCTGTGCTTTCGCACGGACCTAATTAAAGTAAAACTCGTTTTCCCAAAGGCATAACCCCATTAACACCTTTCTAGTAACCTACTTGATCGGCTAATTGTGATGTGTAAAACTCTCCCAGGAGTAACTCTTACTCCCAGTTGGTATCGGGATCCAACTATCTCATAGAAGGTATGCAATCTCATTGCAAATTTCAACACTTGAAATTCATGATAATGTTTTGCCCCTAGCGTCCTATGACCTTGACGCAGGCCAACAAATCATAGTCCGCTAGTCAAGTTCAACCCGTACATTTCATGATTGAATTAAACCCACCCGCACGACCGTTGACGCAGACCAACAAAGTCGCACAACTATCCTAATCCAATCGCATCGTATGCTGCAGATAAGCATGAGTTAGCTACCGCACACTATGCCTTGACGCAGGCCAACAAACGTAGTAAGAATACTAAGTAGTACTTATCTGAAATGACGGAGGGCTATGACAGGTTTTTAAGAAAACCCTTTGCGTAATGAACTTGATATCGTTGTAGAATCAATTGATTTTGAAAAGGAGTGTTTTTGAGGCTTTTACTAGTTTTACTAAAGTGGTCACTTCCGGTGAAGGGATCTCGGCTCTTTCCTTATCAAATAAGGTGCAGGATATTTCATAAATACCACTAGGCAAAGCAAAAACTATAAAAGCAATCAAAAGACAAACCGAGTTTGTAGCATCTACTAGTTTCGCTACAGAGGTCACTCCCGGTGAAGGGATCTCGGCTCTTTCCTTATCGAATAAGGTGCTGGATATTCTACAAGGAATACCGCTATGCAGAGCAAGAATTAGAGCTACCAGTTTTTAAAAGATGTTTCTACAACATCTTTAGGTTTCTTTTATTTCATTAATCTCATTAATGAAGTCCCATTTATTATGCTTCCCAAGCATCAGATATAAAACGAAAGCAGCAATATTAATTATATCTCATATATATAATACAGAAATTCGTCTCAGAATATAGTCAATGATCACATCACAGAATATCGCAGCAGAACACAACATATGAAATATTGGATATACTAGGATTTCTGGGTTTTATTTTAAGCCTGTATAAAACACGGATTCCACGGTCGTGATGAATAGCCAATCCCACACCCCTAGACCCCTACGAGGGGAGAAAGAAACCCTACCAATTCTAGAGTTAGGAGACCCGGTCTCGACTCCTCGAGATGGTTTCCCACTGTACCCTAGAACCCGGTTACTTGTGCTCCCCGCCTTGGGTCTATCCTAATGCGGAAAAGTAAATAATATACAATGGTGACATCATCCTCAACCCGGAAGTGCCCCAATAAAAGAATATTACATACATTGAATTTTACATGAATGAAAATAAAAAAAACTCTCATCTCACATAAAACCCTCGGCTATTCAAAACACGACGATCCAATTCAACATATCACAGCAACACATAACATCACATGTCATCAACGTAAGTAAATATGCATATCCCAATTGTCGTTGACATATAGCACCGAAACCGGTGATACACCACATATTACACTTATGGCGCAGAAAAGAAAGTGAAAAACTACAATAGTTGGAATCCGCAACCACCTTAGACATCATAAACCCAACATATCACATACTTTGGATTTCATGCCTAACCAAATGAATTCCTCAGACATCATATGCCTAACAATTATAAACCCCGCATTTTAGTCTCGATACCGAAAACACTTTTCAATAACAAGTCAGGCAATTCAACAATATTCCCGTCATCCTGATTGAATGCTCGTCGAAAACTTTAGTAGACGGCCGCACTCCCCGATACCGTCGACGAAGTGCACTAAGGCGGAACACCGCTGCCGCGAGCACCCAAACGGAAACTTTTGGCGACGGGGTTCTCCTACAGTCACTTGGTCGGGGCTATGGGGCATGGCTATCTATTAAGTTTACCCGGTGAGTATCCGCATACACTACGTGATTGCGATGGACTTTTGATCACATCAAAATCCCGTGGCAACCGATCAAATGAGACTAAACTGCTAGATTTATAACCTTCCAATTGGTTATCTCATAACTACTTGTGGATTGAAAATATTGTATCCCATCATATGATACCTATATGAACGTTAAGCTTTTCGATCGATTCATCAAAGTCCCACAATTTCCCGACAGCTCAATACTTGAGCACAGTTTTAATAATACCCAGAATATGCCACAGTACCTTTGCACCAGCCGTAGAAGGGCAAACCCAAGTCTCACTCATGTTGCCACGGGACTACAGTAAACCCTAGGTTTCATTCACGGTTCCGCGATCCAAAAAATCGAGTTAGGGTTTCATTCTTCGAGAGGGTTCATAGGATTACTTGCATGTTTTTTCGGATACGTTAAACTTTGGAAAAATGGGTTTTTGACATTCGATCGAACGTTTTAATTTCGTCTAGACAACATGCGCATAACCCGAAACAATGTTAAAAATACGAATACGAAACACTCCGAATTGTTTATAGTGAAAGATTACATCACATGTAAAATTAGCAAAAACAAACAACACCCGAAACACCAAAACCAAGCCACTAGAACACAATAAAATTTTCGGGGGGCGGGGGGGGGGGGGTGCTCGGATTTGGCCGAGATCACCATGGTTGTGGTCGGCCCAAATTTCATGAAATGCCCAGAAATTTTGTGTTTGTTCATGATATATCCTATACATCACTCTGTACTTGTTTGCAAATTTTTTTGACAACATTTTGAAATCGACAGCAAGCAGGTTTTGGCGATGAAAGTTTCGGAGTATTTCGGTTTCGTAATCTTAACAAAATCTGTATAAATTTCTAGCATAGATCTGATACCACCGAAGGGTTGCCTTGTACGGCAACAAGGTTTCGGGAGGCATCGTCCATGCCAAATTCAAATTTTGGCCGTTCTAGCTAACCCTAACCGCGAATCGTTAACTAGAAACCGTACGGAATACATATGCAAACACTTTGCAACTAAAAGTGAACAAGAAATACAACCATTATAGACCGGTCCTTCGCTTCAATAGCTCCGTGTAGTAGTCCCCCTCGCTGCGATCGTGAACTCCGGACTTTAGAGAGGCTCCCTTGAAGAAACGAACAAGCTTGCTTCGAAGATTTCAAGGACGAAGATGATCTACGTCGAGGAGACACTAACCCAAACTATCTCTTCACTAATCATGGTATTAGTGAAGCAAACACCATATACTAAATGGCAAGTAGTAGAGGATGATGAAGTAGGAATTTTTCTCACATTAGAAATCATTTTCTCGCAAGGTTTCATCACTTTGTCAAAATCAAGAGAGCTCAAGAATGAGGAAGAAGAAGATGAAGTTGTGATGAAAAGAAAGAATGAATTCATGAGGTTACAAATGCAACCATGGTCACAAAATATCATGCCTAACTCATCTAGAGGATAAACTATACACTAAGGTTAAGGGTTGGGTTAAATAAATATCGTAAACTTGACAAAAGAGTTGACTTTGTCAATAGTTATCCAAAAGCTTTTGTCCAAGCTTAACCATGACAAAATTAAACTCTTTTGAATTAGCTTAACATAAATAAAAACCCTAACTTAACCCTAGCATGGTATAAGTCTCATACATCCATGTTGCATGTGTAACCTAGCATGACACACTTATATATATCACATATATATTTTGTGCCAAAAAGAAAACAATACATATATCACATATATGTAAAGTTTATAAAATGTGAGAAAAGAAATCAAAAGTGAGCTAATACTAGTTAATGTAATATAATATATCAAATATATAATTATACATTAAATTATTAAATCAACTCGTGATTTAATAATCCGGCGATATCACATATAACCGACTAATATCAAATGCAACATCTTATTGAATCAACGCTTGATCCGATAACTCGACTATATAACATATAACCAATCATGTCACACTTCGCGAGAATAGAATGCGGTATCACATACTCACATTAATCTCGGTCCCGGACATATCACATATGCGCTCCTACTCCGTTTCGCTTAAGCCAGGAAACCTCTGTGTAGGATTCTAAAGACTCGTCAATACGCCGGCAGAAGGTGATGATCATATCAAACACCCATAAGTCGCAAGAGATCTGCTAAACGTAATGGCCACCCGGGTATTGAGCGATTAGAAGATGAAAAAGAAACCCTGCTCGTACTCTTGTGAATCCAATCAGTAACACTACCGTACAGTCCGGTCTCTTCGTTTGATATGTCGCATATCACAGCCTGGGGGTGGTGTAACGTCAGACCATAATAGCCTGATAAGTCATGCCAAAACAAGGTCCATAACGGTTCGAGAAACTACTGATAACACTTATCAGTAGATCTCTGCAACCATGGCCAGGGATTTCCTATTATGGCCAATCGAGCATAGCGCAACATCAACTCCCTATACCGGGAGAGACGAAACCCCTCATATCGCTCATTGCCTCCATGTGACTCGGGACTATACCCAAAAGCCACCATTTTGCACGTTCTGTTGATTGTGGTAAGGTGGAAATCAAAGCACAGTTGGAATCACACAAGACTCTATGACGATCTCAGGTCTACAGACTAACCTGTACCAGTGTCTCCAAAGAACTGCTATCCGACAATAGGTATAATACCATTTAGGAGTTCTCGGCGAGCCCGTTCAGTGTACCCAGTCTCCACTGAGCAACCGTATACCATCTCTGATTTCAAACACCAATGGATATGGGATCATCCATCGCCTATCATATGGGTCAAGATGCGTATACGCTAGTCTACTCTGGAGTATCGATGCCCTGTCTTGATACTCCCTCGACTAGGAACAGTTATAGGATGTACTCATTGACTACACTGGCCCCACTAGTATGATCTGCATCATAGTCCTAGTAGTCAAGTACATATACTAAGGGTTTTATCAACATGTGAGAGAAAGACAGTAAACAAATACAAGTCCACATGTTAAGATAAAGAGTAACCAGATAGCATACTATCATGTCGAGCAAGAAAGTCTTCCCTATATATGTCCAAGCATCCACTACAATATACATCACATGTACAATAATTGCCTCTAGGGCATACATATAACTAACAATAACAAGATGAGAATATCACGAACGTAGCAGCAAGTAAATCGTAAGCTCAATGTTATAAGGTATACGTATCTATCACATAATCGAGTCGGTGAGTCTATTAATCGACATCCAGCCTCACAACATCACGTATGATATAATCCATCGTATGGCATCCTCTAGTCAAGGGTATGGATCAATCATCAGGTAAAACTCATTACGTACGGTAATCCATCGTACAACGACATTAAACAATTAAGGATCCTATCAACCTATATGACAATGAGGGTACTGACCAAACGTCTCATACGGCATATCACTCATTATTCACATCTTTATATATATCTATATGCCTATATCCCAGGTCACATCTGTATCAATCTCATATCATGGGACCGACAAAGGTATCGATTATCTCATATCGACTCGCATCCGTATAACGACATATCAACCAAGTCATCATATCTCATCGTATACTCTTTTCATCACATCAATATCTCACATCAAGTCATTTTACATATGCATTCTATCTTATGAATCTCATGTCATGCTACTCTAAATCTCATACTTATTCTCGTGCAACTACATATATTTATATATCGTGATTCACATTTACGTTTCACATCCTTATATATCACTTCGAGACATCCTTATCAATCATATCATTTCATACTAAACCTTTAATCACATCCGTGGGTTCCTAGTATAGGTTTCTCCGACTATATTCTAAATATCGGTTTCCATTTATTAATTGCGGGGGTGCTATACGCCATCCACCCGACTTCCCCCGTAGATATAAATCTACTCACCTGCGGAACTCCTTGTTCAGCCGTAGTCGATGTGCTTCGTCATCTCGGAATCCACGCGAAGTACCTACAATAAATGCATAGTCGCAATACTATTAAAATCATGCCCGGAAAACCAATACGGCACATGGTGCGTTCATAGGTTAGAACCTATAGCATACACATTCATAAGCAACCAAACAACCCTCGTCGTTGACATACAAACATCCAAATACAATATTAAATATCAAAACCAATAATCCCAATATTGGAAAACATATCCAAAACCAACCCAATATGCTACCAGATTTATCCCAGGTTAAATTGGGACTAAACTAGCAAGTATAGGGGATAGGTTGCGGGTATTAGGAACTACACCCAAAAACTCAACACCATCACTCCACACAAATCCGGCGACATCTCCCTAATATCCGAGCTCGCCGGCCCTAGAGGCTCTGTTGGGGTTCTTCTTCTCAGGGTGGTCTTTTGGTTATTTGCTTAGGTCTATGGACTTGCTAGATTTTCTCATAAGTGGCCCAGGTTGCTCCAGATTCCCTGTAGGCTAAAACCCAATAAAAAACCGACACAGAACAAATTTTAAGTTCGTATTCTCTGTTTCTGGCCATACAATCCACACTAAGGTCTTGTAACGGCCACTACACATCACCACAAGACAACTCAAACCCTAAATCTCATCTAGGAAATTTCTAAGATCACAATCCACACTTAATCACATTCTAAACTAAACTAGAATACACTAAACATGATAACTTAGCTAGGGTTTAGAATTATACTTTATTTGGCAACTCAAGAAATTTCTTGAGTTGCTTAAAGTCTTCAAAATCCAACTTTGATTGGTCTAAAGTATTGATGATGAAGTTGTGCATCTTTTTAATGAAGGGAGTATATGGTTTTGATGAAGATTATGAGATGATACTTGGAGGTGGAGGTGGAGGGAACATGAGGTTGAGGAAGATGAAGGAAACAAATGGGGGAGGAAGATGATGGCAGCCCCCTCTCTCACTCTTTCTTATTCTCACCCTCTCACAACTCATGTCTCACTCTCTCTCTCTCCCCAATAATTATCTCCTTTTCTTTTCTCTTTTTTCTTTTAAATCCAAATATCAATAAAACAACACAAATGAAACAATATGCAACAAAATACAACATGTCATGGTGCACTAGCCATGACTATTTAAAAAGACGGATTTGGTCTAATCGCGATTAGTAGTGCACTAATCATATTTTCTTATTTAAACTGCATATAATTAATTATAAAAATGCTAAATCCAATAAATATATTTTTAAATGAATAAATCTTTTTAATCTCCAATTATTGGTATATATTTATACCATTTTACGAAAACCCCAAATTCGCAAATCGGGAAGTTTTCGCGAAATATATTATTTTAATATTAAATTCCAGAAATAATATTTTATACTTTCTGAAATGTTACATTCCTAGTCCAAAATAACGAAAATCATAAAAATCTACACAGTTACGCCAAAATCCCGAACATCTGTCACAGACAGATAAAAGCCGGGTTCCGGTCATCCATATCCGTCCATTGCCTCTTACCAGTTCAAGAGACAAGACAAATAACAGTGATCATTCGTGTCTCGGACAAGCACAAAGCACGAGAGGGGCAGCACAAGATTCAATGGGTGCACGGGGCTCGAAGGAGATAAAGGTCAAATGAATTAAAAGTGAAGCCATTTTGGACTGTTGCAAATCTGAAGAAACTTTGGAAACATTTTGCAATTCGGGACATATAGAACAACAGAAGATAGAAACACAAGAAACCATGAAAAAAAATACAACATAAATCCCCCAAAGCGCCACGCAACCGCGGCCGAGTCAACTCGGTTTCAGAAGATATTTTGGGGGTAGTTTTGTAACTTTGTATGGGCTAAGAATTTGGGTCTAGGGTTTCAGCTCTCTGCCTATAAATAGCGCAGTTTCGTGCCTTGTAAAAAATGCTTCTTTTTAGTTAGAATTAGTGTAGTTTAGTTTGTTTTTTCTTCTTCTTCTTCTTCATCTATTCTCCATGAAAGTGTAGCGAGAGCTCTTGAGTGGAAAATCATTGAAGTTGAGGGTTTTTATTTAACTTGTATCTTTATTTTCTTGTCTTGTAATTTTAATTCTTAGTGTAACTTTATTAATTGTTGTTGAGTAGTTGTTGGTTTTCTTTTCTTTTCTTGTTTTATTTTCCCTTATCTTTTAATCCGTATTTTCAAGCCATGATACTCGACGGAGTCCCTTGCTAAAGTGAGGGCCCAAGTAGTTAGCTTGCTACCATGTTGTAAAACCGTAATTTTTTCCTTTCTTTCTTCTCTTCCTTCTTGTTTTCTTGTTTCTTTATTTAAATGTGTGAATAATTTCCATACTTGTTAGGGGCTAAGGAATGTTAGTATGAGGGACGAAAAAATCCCTTGTGCTTCTTTTCACCAAACATCTTGAAACGAGTCTAGACCAAACAAACACAACCCCCTCACTTAGACGCGCTATACGTGACATATAGCCGTGACCTAAGTCGAGAAGTCCTTTGGGCGCATTACAATGTGACATGTAGTTGTGACTTAATTGGATACATGGTTGTGGGTGTTTGGCCTAGGGTTGGAAATAAGCGCACGTAGCCAGAGGAAAAGGGGCACTAGGAATGGACTTAGCGTTGGAAAGTTTTCTTAAACTCGCAAATCCCATTCCTATGTCCTCCTAATCCCCGCTACGTTCGATTATCCCAACACCGTTTTAAGAATGGCAAAAGACAAGCACAAGACTAATCCTAACTCTACTAACCAACCTTAACCCTAACAAGCTTACTTGAATATAAATACGAACACTTAGGATAGAATTGAACATAACACATATACATTCTTAATTGACTCATCTAAGACAAGAACAAACATACTACCATCTCCTTGTGGATCGACCCGTGCTCAATAGGCTAGCTGCAAAGCGACACCGTCTTGATTGCGGTAAGTAGAACACATAGGACAAGGCAGAATGCATAGCTCAGCCGATCAGTCAATACCGACTGCTGAGATCAGGTCCAGACGATTTTAGCAAGGGTTAGATCCAGAAATCCAAGCTGCCTTAGCTACAGGGGATTTCCCAACCCATAAAGTGGCCCAGAATGCTGCCCGTCGATATGAGGCAGTGGTGAAGATGAAGGGTAGACCCCAATCTGCTGGAGTGAAGCGCCCTGCCACTCATATAGGTGGAGGAGCCTCTTCAAGGCCACCTTTTATGCCCAGGTGACTGGGAGTACCAATCAACCGGCCCAGCAAAGCCTTTTGCACCATCTGCAGGAGGGATGGACACCTAGCGAAGGACTGCCGGTGATCAAATCGCCTTTGCTTAGTCTGCGGCTCAGCCACACATGATATTGGGTCTTGTCCTCGAAGACTCAATCCAAATGCTGCACCCAGACCAGCAATCACTTATCAGCAGCGTGTAAGTCTGCGGCGGCGCCCCGGCCGTCGATCCGACGCCGGAAACGCGGAAACGAAAAACTTTGCGAACTAGCAAACCGGCACCACCGCGCACAAAAATCCTGGATCGGGCCATTAACCTAGCTACTAGCAAACTAAAAGATGGGTGAAAAGATATACCAAGCGATCCGTGTCCTTCGGTCTTCGTCTCCACTCCGATCTCCTGCGGAATCTCCGTTCGTCACCTCCTCGTCGGAAAGGGCACCACGTAGCCGGGTTCGTTTACGGGCTCCCACCTCTAGACCGAGGCAACTCGGGCGCGAAGTTGGCTAGCTGACGCGTCCAAGGGATGCTGTAGGCAAGTGTAGAAACCATGTCTCTTTGGGGTTGTGAGGTTGCCATGGTGATGGAGGAATGAAAAGAACTTTTGGAGTGAACTAGTATTTTTGTAGCAAGAAGAATGAGAGATCAATGATTTTTCCTCTACCAAAAATAAAACCCCCACCACCTCCTAGTAGTGGCCGGCCCTCATCCTTAATGGTGGAGACTAAAGCAAGCATAAAGCAAGGGGAGGAAAAAGGAATGAATCTAAGAATAAAATGGTCACCCAATTTCTAATCAATCCACATCCAAATCCAATCTCAAAAAGCAAAGGAAAAGACCAATAAAGAATCTCATCATGCATGAACCATCATGATGCCACCAAATATGCAAGAAAACCCTCCACAATAAGTTATTTGCACTCTTGCAAATAACCCCCTCCATCGGAAAGTCCGGCCGCGAAGGAACAAAGGAAAACCGGCCGGAACAGAATGCAAACTGGCAACTTCAGAAAACTGATCCCGTAATAAATTACAAGAAAACCCCGCTACTGCATATACATGCCTATATTTGTATTCCCACTGAACACAAATGCAAAGAGACAAAACTACACTGTCTAATACTAGGATCCGGCTTAAGCCAAAGCCGGCTAGTAAAAACCGTCCGATCACGATCCGTGCAATACCGCACGTATCTGATCGAACCCTGCCATATCTCCATATGGCCTCTACAGCGTTTCGCTCGAAACCTGAGTAACTGTGTGTGTGGTGGACTCTTAAGACTCGTCAATACTATGGCTGTGGATTTAACCACTAGCACGTCAGAGGTATCGGCCATACGTGATGGGTTACCAGCTATTGACCAAAAGGGACGTCGATGAGCGAACTCATCCTGACACCCTACTGAGCCTGTCAGTGACAATATCCGTACAGTCCTGTCCGTTCGTCTATGAGCATCGCATGTCGGGCCTAGGGGGTTGGTGAAAGTCAGACCCCTAATAGCGGTACAAGTCGTGTCGGAGTGTAGCCCAGAACACCCTGAGATACTACTGGAATACCTACCAGTAAATCTCCTGCCTTGTCCAAGGACTTTTCATGTACTGGCTCTCCTAGACACAGCGCGACCTCACCCCCAATACCGGGAGAGACGAACCCCTGCAGATCCGCTCACTGCCTCCATGTGGCTCGGGACTGTACCCAACTAAAACCTGTTTGCACGTCTCCTTTGAGCGTGGTAGGGTAGTAATCAAAGCACAGTGGGAACTCACACGAGATAAATGACGATCTCACGTCGATGAACTAACCTGTACACATGTCACCTGGGAACTGCTATCTGACGTCAGCTATAATACCAACTAGCAGGCTTCCGGCGAGTCCTGTCCGGTGTACTCATAACCCAATGAGCACCTGTATACATCTTAGGTGAACCAACTGACACCAGTGGCTTGTAAGACCGGCCACCGCCCCTCGTCGAGGTCCCGACTGTATACACCAGTCAACTCTGGAGAATCGATGCCCTGTCTCGAAACTCCCAGGACAAGGGACCTTTTAAGGATGTGCTTATAAACTCCAGCTCTCACGTATATGATCGCCCTCATACTGCTGGTAGTCAAGCAAGAATCCTAGGGGCTCTATCAACGTGTAATAGCGACTCGTAAGGTCACCTAAAGCAGTACACGATGATAAAGATAAACCAGATAGCATACTATCATCTCGAGTAAGACTGTCCTACCGGCATAGGTCCTCCTCAATCATTGCAATCACATGCCTGTGATCGAATAATTGACTCTGAGGGCACTATATCCAACAATCTCCCACTTGCACTCAAGGCTAATTATTGCGATGTCGCATACTCACAGCCCGTGTGATACCGAACACCCAACTCCTCTACTAGTCAGTCTCACAAAGCTCGTTTGCGAAACTATTGCGTTCGAGGAATAGCCTCAGTGAGTGGATCCGCTGTGATGTTTCTTTCTATGTCTCTTTATATCCCATGTTCGCGGAGAAAGCCATCTCCCTAAATGAGCAATACCTGTCTTAGAATGTCTGGATGTCTGATGGGACCTAGCTCATAAATGAACTCCAAATCCAAACTTCTTAGACTGTATCGTCAACTGAACTTAATCAGTATCCTGCGCCATCCTTCCCTCAGTATCCACCTGGAACACCTGTCCAAAATACTACCCCTCGTTAGAGGGAAAACTATAACTCTGACAGCCACTCTGCCATTCAGGTCACCTTGGAAGCCTGGAATGATAACCGTCTTCTAAAGGAGGCTGTCGTTATCATATCCCTAGAACATCCACTTATGTTCTAAAACTTCTTCCTAATGTTTCTCCAGGATTGGATCAATATCAAC
Source organism: Agapanthus africanus (assembly GCA_030015575.1). Taxonomy (NCBI): domain Eukaryota; kingdom Viridiplantae; phylum Streptophyta; class Magnoliopsida; order Asparagales; family Amaryllidaceae; genus Agapanthus; species Agapanthus africanus. The sequence goes on from CM057343.1 coordinate 230,937,910, forward strand.
TTATTGCATCTACTGCAAGAACAACATCTGGTGTGGTACTTGATATCTCATGATCAACTCAATTGCCTAAGCAAGTGATCTGCCAATCACGCGTATCCCTCTCCCCTTTAGTCTGTAAGGCACCTTTAGAGAGGGTGACTCCATCACCTGCAGGTATACTACTATGCCAGGAGTCGTCCATTCTAAATACTCATAGAATGCTGTCTAAGTACCCAGATTGGGAAACTACCCAAATCTAGATCTAAAACTATAGATCTAGTAACCAGAATGTCTGATATAATATCCAAGTCCCATGTGGAGAAACTACTGTGTGACGACAAAAGTATAACCGATCGCAGTATAGGAATATCACTTCCTACTCTGTGTATGTCATCCAAATACCTCCAAATACCAGGACATCACACCCTACTACCTTCTTAACAGATCCATCCCCTATTCTGAAGAAGTCAAACCTATGACTGTCACATCAGAAATAGATGATCTATCTCCGCTATATCTGCTTTAGTCTATAAATAGACATAACCCAACTGTCCACCAATGCTTCCGCTGCTCCCACTGACTACGACAACCCTCTGGCAGAGTCATATACACGTGCACTTCTAAAGTTAGTTTAGAACGACGCTATACTCATCCTACTGCCGGGTCTCACAGTCTGGGTAAACAAGAACCTCCCTGCCACCGTCCCTGAGCATACCGAAGTACCTCTCGGGTGCCTGAGGTTACCCACCATATCTGCGGAGTGGCCAATGGAATGTCAAATCAGATTGAATCTTTAAGTTCTTATCAAATCTTCAGTAATCGTTTGCGGTTCTGGAATCACTTCCAGTTCTACCATACTCCTACTTCTGTTTTCGGAAAAAATACATTTTTATTGAAACTGTGGCGAGTCAAGAACAATATCACTATTGATCTTCCAGATGGTAGAAAGTCAACCCTCGTCATAGCCCGGATCAACCCACAAACAGCCATTACAGAAACGTGCCTTGAGTCATCCAGAGTCTGGTTTTAAGCATAAGCTGGACAACTCCCCGTATCTTAACAATGTCAAGATATGAACTGTTCTATATCCAATACAGGAACAGAGGCACTGATTTAATTGAACCAGATTCAAATCATGCAGCTGTCTCCAGTGCATGTCAACTGAATGGAGAGAGGCCGATCAGTGTTACTCAACTTAGGAATATTTCCAATTATGAGTAACCTGAAAGAGAAGCCAGTTCTCTTAATCATTACTATCAACTGAATACCATTCACAAGTATCTACATCTTCGATCGCCTTGAAGAATCCCGATACTTGCAATACATGGTTCTCTACTTTAATCTTATACTTATAACTTCTCAAAACTCAGACTCTGTGTTTCTACGAAACACCTGTCTAAAACTAGAGAAGTCATAAGTAAACCGAATATAGTATGAGGACCAACCCCTCTGTCCTAATGGACACTGGACAATATACAATACTCTGTATAAGTCCCCTGAGTCTAGTAACTCATTCACTGTGTGTCGTAGGTTGAAAACTGTACTTATGGTTAAGAAGAATTACACCGTTGTTCAATGCTCCTTACCTAACCATCCACTGATATAGGTAAATTTCATAGACATAATTTCAAAAAGGTATATCTCTCTCTATAAAAATAGACGTACAGATATATCAATTTGAAATTGGTGCATAACAACGGATATTCAAAACCAAATATTTGCCATCCGGCAAACAACCCAGGTGACTTCCTCAAATATCACCAATTACAACGAATTCCGATATAATGAGGATGATCACCTAATTCCCAATAACTTACTCCCACTCATCATCTGTAAAACCATACAGATGTGAGAATCCAACATGGTAAATACATACCCTGGAGCAAGTGTTTAATTGGGAAATCAGTTTTCTTTTAACAGTACACAGTGAAACTGAAACATTAAAATATTTCAATGGGGGGTCCTGGTATTCCTAGTAATGCCTCTTCCAATATCCAGATTCACAACTGTAACCGTATAATTCTTTGCCACCTCTCCAAATCCCTTTATATGTCTTTAGTCATTACCTTCTGTACACCCATTTAGGCCAAATGGTTTTCTTCCTTCCCTACCGTTCGGCACCAGCCTATGGTTTGGAAGAAGACTATCCAATAAGCTTAATGGGTGTACTGTCCTAATCCTAGGAGCACTCGCGATGCGAGAGAAGGTGAAGATAAAAGACAACCGAATAAATCTTATTCTTATTTCTCCTGAACCAGGATCCATCCCCGAACTGGAACAAGTTCCTTTCGAGTTCGTATATAACCATACGATGGATTATCCAATAAACTTGGGATCTTCGTAGTGATACGGAGTGTCCTGGAGAAATACAAAGGTGATTTAGGATTGGCGAAGAAATACTTGGTTTGGTCGTGAATAGCAGTCGCAATTTACTTTGCCCTCTTACTAATCCCTTTCTTTGTCTTAACTTAATACCTTCTGTACACCGTTTAGGCTAATTGGTTTTCTTCATTCCTTACCGTTCGGCACCAGCCTAAGGTTTGGAAGAAGAATTATCCAATTTGCCTAATAGGTATACTATCTCCTAAACCAAGGAGTACTCGAAACCTGAGAGAAGGTAAAAGGAAAAGGCAATTGAATAGTCCTATTCGTTTTCTCCAGAATCGGAAACCATCCTCGAATTCCTTCGAGTTCGTATATAACCAAACGATGGTTTTATCCAATGGAAGTGGACGTTCGTAATAATACGGGGTGTCCTGGATAAAAGGGTAAAAGTAGGAGTGGCAATGAGGTTTGTAACTCTGACAATCCAAAAGCCAGTGTTAAGAAGGTTCGGTCAACTTGGTCACTGAGTCATAGTCTAGAATCGGGTCAATGGTCGCTGCCAAAGAGAGAGAAAAGAAACACTCAGCGTGCACTCTAACCTAGATAAGAATGGTTATCACTTTATCTAATCTGGAAACCTCCCACTGTAACGTCAAACTCTTCCCCAAACCTGAAAGAAGAATTTGCCAGGATCACCCGAGGAGTAAACCAACTCATCAGTGCGAATCGGGATCCAACTATCATCGCATGATAACGTGACGGAATCCGGTCACGTTATCACACTCCAGAAGGTATGCGCATATCTGGCAAGTTTCAGTTTCTTTAGAAACTCCCGATGTGGATTTTTGCCCCATGCTCATATGACCTTGGCAAAGGTCAACAAATCATAAGTCACATGTTAAATTCTATCCGTCATTGTCCAGGTTAATTTGAACCCACCCGTACAAGCCCTTGACGAAGGTCAACAAGGTATACGACTGTCCCAAACCAACGCATCTATCTATGCAGCAGAAAGGTAACAAGCAGCTACCATACACTATGCCTTGACGAAGGCCAACAAACATAGCATGAATACTACGTGCTACCCGTCTAAAATGACGGAGGGCTACGAATGGTTTCTGGCGAAAACCTTTAACGTAATGAACTTGATATCGTTGAAGGAACTGATAGCTTTATAAAAATATAGTAACGAAAACCTTTGCTAAAGAGGTCACTCCCGGTGAAGGGATCTCGGCTCTTTCCCCGTAGGATGGGGTGCAGGATATTCCAACTGAATACCACGATGCAAAGCAAAAGTAATCGGCTATAGTGAAGTTATTGCCCTGACGCAAACTTCTGTCCAAGGGGTCACTCCCGGTGAAGGGATCTCGGCCCTTGCCTCGTCGACTGAGGAGCAGGATATTCCAACTGAATACCACGATGCAAAACAAAAGTGAACGCCCTTGCAATAACAGCTTTTTGAAAAATGTTCCAACAATATCATAATAGGTTTGTTTATCTTGCATTGATCCGAATCAACGCAGTCCCATCAATTGATCACACCACAAAGAACGAAAATAATGACGTACATATATGCCATCTGCATTCGCCACTGGGTCCCGTCATCACCCGTTAGGTTAGCTAACTAACGATACAGCGGGGACTGGACTAGCGCGGATGCAAAACATATACAACATCTACTAGTATATATATAATATATAATTTTCACTCGAGGCGTGATAAAATGCAACATCATAGAAATGTACAGCATCACAGAACAATACAGATATCTGGGATTCCCGGGTTTCATAGAGCCACTACTGAAACCCGACGTTCCCCTGGTCGTGTGGATAGCCTGTGCAATGAAAACCTAGACCCCTACGGGCGCGCCAAGTTACCCGCCAAAACCTGAAGCGAGGCAGCCCCCTTCAGCAACGTGAATGGACCACCCAGCACTTCACGGAATCCGGTAACTTGGGCACCCCTCCTGGGTCAATCCTATACCCCCTACGAGTGCGGCGAATAGCCCGCCAATTCTAGAGTAAAGCCCCCTCCGTCTCAACGCCATGAGATGCGGGCTCGTTGCCCTCTAGAACCCGGCTATCCGTACACCCCTCCGTTGGGTAATCCTAGTACAGAAAGTAAAATATACATACAACGGGTACATCGACCTCGACCCGGTCGTGCCCCAAAAGAATAATACAAACAGGCAGTGACGACAGTCCACATGTCGGACGCTCGCCCCGCAATATCAAATGTACATATAAAACAAAACTGTACTAATATTGCAACTAGGCTATCCCCCATGACCAATCCGCAACATCACAGCACAACACAGAACATCAAAGTGAATGTCACGTTCGCAAATCCGTCTAAAAGGGCTATAGCAGTTAGACAGGATTTACCGATCGAATGACATTCACGGTCGCAGATATAATGTAAATACTGTGAACTAGCATGTTTAAAATATCCGATCGAACAAATTTATCAAAGTGGGCCCCAAGCACTACTGTAGATCTCACAGAAAATCTGGGCCCAAAAAGAATATCCCAAAACCCATAATTCCATATCAGAATCCCACTGGAAAAAATTGGTGAAAAGATGCTATATTCCTGCGACGGAACCGCGGCCAAAGTGGGGTTATGGCCGCGGTTCCGCGGCTATATTGAGGGATTAGGTCACCAAATTTTTACAGCGTTCTTAGAATTCTATGAATATGTTTCTGAAACAACCTGAAAAATTTTTAGAGCTAAAAAAATTTCGACAGAAACCAGATGGAAGGAAAAATACGGTTTTTGGGGTTTTATTGTTCGATCGAGTTCTAAACAAGTTAGAAAAAGCTAGGCTAGGTTAATGGCGTGGCTCTGATACCAATGTAAGTCCGCGGCGACGCCCCGGCCGTCGATCCATCGCCGGAAACGCGGAAACGAAAAACTTTGCGAACTAGCAAACCGGCACCACCGCGCACAAAAATCCCGGATCGGGCCATTAACCTAGCTACTAGTAAACTAAAAGATGGGTGTAGAGATATACCAAGCGATCCGTGTCTTTCGGTCTTCGTCTCCACTCCGATCTCCCGCGGAATCTCCGTCCGTCACCTCCTCGTCGGAAAGGGCACCACGTAGCCGGGTTCGTTTACGGGCTCCCACCTCTGGACCGAGGCAACTCGGGCGCGTAGTTGGCTAGCCGACGCGTCTAAGGGATGCTGTAGGCAAGTGTAGAAACCATGTCTCTTTGGGGTTGTGAGGTTGCCATGGTGATGGAGGAATGAAAAGAACTTTTTGAGTGAACTAGTATTTTTGTAGCAAGAAGAATGAGAGATCAATGATTTTTCCTCTACCAAAAATAAAACCCCCACCACCTCCTAGTAGTGGCCGGCCCTCATCCTTAATGGTGGAGAATAAAGCAAGCATAAAGCAAGGGGAGGAAAAAGGAATGAATCTAAGAATAAAATGGTCACCCAATTTCTAATCAATCCACATCCAAATCCAATCTCAAAAAGCAAAGGAAAAGACCAATAAAGAATCTCATCATGCATGAACCATCATGATGCCACCAAATATGCAAGAAAACCCTCCACAATAAGTTATTTGCACTCTTGCAAATAACCTCCTCCATCGGAAAGTCCGGCCGCGAAGGAACATAGGAAAACCGGCCGGAACAGAATGCAAACTGGCAACTTCAAAAAACTGATCCCGTAATAAATTACAGGAAAACCCCGCTACTGCATATACATGCCCGCATTTGTATTCCCACTGAACACAAATGCAAAGAGACAAAACTACACTGTCTAATACTAGGATCCGGCTTAAGCCAATGCCGGCTAGTAAAAACCGTCCGATCACGATCCGTGCAATACCACATGTATCTGATCGAACCCTGCCATATCTCCATACGGCCTCTACAGCGTTTCGCCCGAAACCTGAGTAACTGTGTGTGTGGTGGACTCTAAAGACTCGTCAATACTATGGCTGTGGATTTAACCACTAGCACGTCAGAGGTATCGGCCATACGTGACGGGCTACCAGCTATTGACCAAAAGGGACGTCGATGAGCGAACTCAACCTGACACCCTACTGAGCCTGTCAGTGACAACATCCGTACAGTCCGGTCCCTTCGTCTATGAGCATCGCATGGCGAGCTTAGGGGGTTGGTGAATGCCAGACCCCCAATAGCGGTACAAGTCGTGTCGGAGTGTAGCCAAGAACACCATGAGATACTAATGGAATACCTACCATTAAATCTCCTGCCTTGGCCAAAGACTTTTCATGTACCGGCTCTCCTAGACACAGCGCGACCTCACCCCCAATACCGGGAGAGACGAACCCCTGCAGATCTGCTCACTGGCTCCATGTGGCTTGGGACTGTACCCAACTAAAACCTGTTTGCACGTCTCCTTTGAGCGTGGTAGGGTAGTAATCAAAGCACAGTGGGAACTCACACGAGAAAAATGACGATCTCAGGTCGATGAACTAACCTGTACACATGTCACCGGGGAACTGCTATCTGACGTCAGGTATAATACCAACTAGCATACTCCCGGGAGTCCTGTCCGGTGTACTCATAACCCAATGAGCACCTGTATACATCTTAGGTGAACCAACTGACACCAGTGGCTTGTGAGACCGGCCACAGCCCCTCGTCGGGGTATCGACTGTATACACCAGTCTACTCTAGAGAATCGATGCCCACTCTCGAAACTCCCACGACTAGAGACCTTTTAAGGATATGCTTATAGACTTCAGCTCTCACGTAGATGATCGCCCTCATACTGCTGGTAGTCAAGCAAGAATCCTAGGGGCTCTATCAACGTGTAATAGCGACTCGTAAGGTCACCCAAAGCAGTACACGATGATAAAGATAAAAAAGATAGCATACTATCATCTAGAGTAAGACTGTCCTACCGGCATAGGTCCCCCTCAATCATTGCAATCACGTGCCTGTGATCCAATAATTGACTCTGAGGGCACTATATCCAACACAGCGACCAGCCATCCAGGCACCTGCTCTATGACTAGCTCTCCCAGCTCCACCACCTCATGGACCGGCTGCACCTCCTCCTCGCCAGTTTCATCAAGCTCAAAGGAACTTACCTCAAGGAAAACGGAACAGACAGAGGAATACTCCTACATCAAGGAGGAATGTACCGAGGCGACAGGCTTTCACAATGACTATGGAAGAAGCTGAAGCCACTGGCCAAGTCATTACTAGTAACTCGTTCCATTCAAGCATTCTTTTAGTCTTTATATATACCCATATATCTTTTTCCTATATCTAAACCTATCCCACATAACTTGTTAAGAATATGTATGCCCTAGAGGCCATTATTGTTGATATAGTTGATGCTTAGACATATATATATATATATATATATGACTTTCTTGCTCGACATGATAGTTTGCTATCAGGTTACCTTTATCTTAACACGTAGACTGGTATTTATATTGTCAGTCTCTTATATGTTGATAAAGCCCTTAGGATATGTACTTGACTACCAGGACTATGATGAGATCATACTAGTGGGGCCAGGGTGGTCCAAAAGAACATCCTTTAATAAGTTCCTAGTCGAGGAAATATCGAGACTAGGGCATCAATATTCCAGAGTAGACTAGTGTGTACGTTTCTTTTCCCTTAGAGGGCGATGGTCGATCCCACAACCATTGGTGTGTGACATCAAAGATTGTACACAGGTGCTTATTGGAGAATGGGTACACCGAACATGACTCACTGAGGACTCTTATGTGGTAGTATACCTATCGTTAGATAGCAGTCTTCTGGTGACACTGGTACAAGTTAGTCTGTAGACCCGAGATCATCATAGAGTCTTGTGCGGCTCCCACTGTGCTTTGATTTTCTCCCTACCATGCTCAAAGGAGACATGCAAATAGGTGGATTTTGGGCACAGTCCCGAGTTGCATGGAGGCAATGTGCGATAGGAGGGGTTTCGTCTCTCCCGATATTAGGGGTTGATATTGCGCTATGCTCGATTGGCTATAACTGGAAGTCCCTGGCCAGGGCTGCTTTTGAGATTTACTGATAAGTGTTATCAGTAGTTTCTCGAACCGTTATAGGCCAGACATCATCATGACTTATCACGTTACTGGGGTCTGACGATTTCTACCCCTAGACATGATATGTGACATATCAGACGAAAAGACCAGACTGTACGATAGTGTTAATGATAGGTTTCATGGAGACTATGGATAATCTTGTCGATCTTTATATCGCTCAACACCCGGGTAGCCGTTACGTCCAGCTAGTACCGCTGACGGCTTGTAGGTGACTGATGTGATCATCACGTACTGCTGTCATATTCACGAGTCTTTAGAGTCCCACACAGGAATTCCCTGGTTCAAGCGAAACGAAGTAGGACACATATATGATATGTGTGTGGGCCTGATTAAATACGTGTATGTGATGTTGTATTGTAATCTGGCAGTTATCTGTTATCGGTTCGGTTATATGTGATATAACGAGATTGTCGAATCAAGTGTTGATTTGATAATGTGATATACGGATAAATGATATTAGTAGGTCATATGTGATATAACCGGATTATTAAATCAAGTGTTGATTTAATAATGTGATATATATTATATGTGATATAATTATATCTTAACTAATATAATTAGCTCACTAATTATTCTTCATAATATATATATATATATTAATATGTATGATATATATATATATATATATAATAATGAAGCATGGAATAAAATTCTATTTTGTGAAAATAGAAATGAGGTGGAAAATGAGAGCAAGGTTGCAAGCATGGGATTTACAGTTGTTTATTTATCTTGACTCACTTTTCAAGCATGGTTGCAATTTTATATTGCAAAATTCCAAGCTTGAATGAGTGGGGGTCAAGGGTTGCCATTCATTCTTGTCTCATTCTTAACACTTAGCCATTTTCTTGAGTTGCTCCCATGGTTGCTCTCTAGCTTCATTTTCTTCCTCAATTGCCATGGTTCAAGCTTCAACCCTCACATGAGATGTGAATCATGAAGTTTGAACATAAACTTGTGATCTTTTAACATCCCCTACTTCACCATCCTACACTTGACTAGCGATCGAGTGTAGCGTTTTTACTACGCTAAAAGAGTTTAGTGTTGAGGTAGCTTGAGGTGGAGGGACATCGCGTGGATCATCTTCGGCACGAAGGTCATCGGAGGAAGCTCGTCCATAGCCTCAAGTGGAGCCTAGTTGAGTCACGGGACTACTACACGGAGCTATTGAAGAGAAGGACTCGAACTACAAAGGTTGTATGCTCTTTTCTTATCTTTAGTTCATCACATCACAAAGGCAAACCCTAATAATCTAGTAAAGATCTCTTAGTCTAACTTAGCACCTAATAAAATTTAAAATTTGGCATGCTTCTCTAGAACCTCATGGTGGTGCTAGGATCGACTTTCATAGTATCAGAGCCAAGCTAGAACATTAGGGTAGCTTGTAGCAACGTTATAAATCCGCTATTTTTGTCGCGCAAAAACTGTCGATAAAAATAGTTTCAAAAATGATATTTTGAGTTGTTTGCACACCCCGCGGGGTAGAGCTTGCGTACCCCGGGGACACCTTGGGGGAGGGGACCGAACGGCTGGGCCTACTCCCCAAGACCACCACAAGGTGGTCTTGGCGGTGGGGACCCGAAACTGCCCCACCTTAGGCAGTTTCAGGTCTGCCTCACCTCATGGCCACCTCGTGGTGGTCTCGGGGGTGGGGAACCACTTCTAATCCCCCTATTCGATAGTTAATTTAGGGATCTTCGCCCCCGCGAAGATTCGGGCGGGTTTCGAGTTCGTTTCGACTCCCGGATTGGCTTAAAATGATCGGCTTTGGAACTTTAGCTCACTGGATTTTTCATGTCTTGGAAAAATTGGTTTAGTTTGCTAATTGCTTGCGGAATTCTAACGTCGCGGTTAATTTACAGGCTTTATGATGTGTGAAACAATTATTAGAATCCGGATTAATTAGTTTTATGAAAACTAGTTAGTATATTGTAAAGCTAGCCGTTTAGTCTCAATTGATCGATTGCCACGAAGTTTTGATTCGGATCAAAACTCTGTCGCAATTGCGTATTGTAAGCGATCACTAAGCCGGGAATCTTGTTGAGTTATCTGACAACCAATTGAAAATAGTTTTCAATTTGAGACTAATATGCAAGTTTTATAAGTTAGGCATGAAATCCGGATTATGAGATATTCTGGATTTATGATGTCTAAGGATATTGCAGATTCTAATTATTATAGTTTTCTGTTTTCTTTTCTGCGACCGTAAGTGTAATATGTGGGGTATCCCAATCTCGTTGCTATATGTCAACAAGTTTTAGGGATACGCATATTTGCTTATGTTGATGATATGCGATATCATGTGTTGCTGTTGATATGATTTATTGGATGGTCGTGAAAGAATAGCTGGGGATTCTATGTGAGATGAGAGTTTTTATTTTCATTCAAGTAAAATCTGTATATAATATTCTTTTATTGGGGCACTTCCGGGTTGAGAATTATGTCACCATTGTTGTATATTATTTACTTTTCCGTATTAGGATAGACCCAAGGCGGGGAGCATAAGTAACCGGGTTTTAGAGTTCAGTGGGAGACCATCTCAAGGAGATGAGACCGGGTCTCCTAACTCAAGAATTGGCAAGGTTACTTGTCGCTCTCGCAGGGTCTAAGGATGTGTGTTTGGCTATTCATCACGACCGTAGATGTAACACCTTAGAATGTGATTAGTGGTTATTATGTTTTAATGTAGGCTTTTTAGTAAAAAGTTTACCAAAACGGTTTTCAAATATTTTATCATGATTTATGAATATTTTATTAGAATTTATTTTGGACCGCACACACATGTGCATGTTAACTAGGGCTAAGTTTGGAGTTAAACCATATTTATATAACCATGGTGGACTAATCCATTAAATTAGGCTTATATGAATTAATTAAGTGTATTAATTTTTTTTAAAATATAAATATGATTTGTGTTACGGGTTGACTTGGGTTGGAGAGTGAGAAAGAGCATGATGGCATGTGCCATGCTAGATTATGATGAGAGAGAGGGGTTGACTCTCACCTCTCTTCTCTTTTCTTTTCTTTTGTTTTCAAAACAATTGTTCTCTCACTCTCATTCTCGCATCTCTGTCTCCCTCTCACTTAAACACACACACACAACACAACAGCTGCAGCAGCTAAAGCAACAGCAGCAACAGCAAGCAGCAAGCAGTAGCAGCAGCATCAGCACCAGCTTCAGCAACAACAGCAACAGTAGCAGCAGCAGCAACAGAATTCCTTCCTCCTCCTGTTCTTCTTCTCCTTCTTGTTGCACCCTAGGATCAAGTGAGATATAAATTTTAAACTTAACTCCTTTCTTTTGCTAAACATGTGATTATTAAGCTTTAATTATTGTTTAAGGTGATTTTAGTGCTAGAATTGTGATTTAAGTGGAGATTTGGCTAAGTGGGGATTTTTATGGCTAATATAGCTTGACTAAGTGTTTTTAAGGCCATCTAAACCAAGTTTTGCACCAGATTTCACAAAAATACCATATTGTTTCAATTTAGTGTAATTTACCGTTTTAATGTACATTGTTAGCCATTTTGAGATCTGCTGTTGACCCGAGTGCTTCAGGTAAAATCTGAGTTACTGGAGCATGTTCACTAGACCTAGATCACACACAAAGAACACGAGACCCCCAGCCAACGTTTAGGCCGCAGTTTTATTCATTCTGGCCGCAATTTGCGGCCAGATGGTGGAGTCTGATGTTGGGGTTTGGGCTGTGGGAGTCTGCTGTATATTTTAAGGTTTTGGTATATGCAACTTTTTACCTTTCCACTTGAGTCAAAATCTGGAACTTAATACCCCTTTTCGATACTTTTTAACTCGTGCGACACGTGCGTTTTGTATGTTGGGTCTGTTGTACACTGCGCGACACAGCGAGTCGGGGTGGTTTCTGGTGAGGTTACTGTTAGTTATATGTATGCCCTAGAGGCCATTACTATACATAGGATGTATATTGTAGTGGATGCTTGGACATATATGGGGAGGACTTTCTTGCTCGACATGATAGTATGCTATCTGGTTGCTCTTTACCTTAACGTGTACACTGATTGTCTCTCTATTACATGTTGGTAAAGCCCTTAGAATGTGTACTTGACTACCTGAACTATGATGCGGATCATACTGGTGGGGACATGGTAGTCCATAAGTACATCCTTCAAGGTCCCTAGTCGTGGGTGTATCGAGACGGGGCATCGATATACCAGAGTAGACTAGCGTATACCTTCTCCACCCATACAGATGGGCGATGGATGATCCCATATCCATTGGTGTTTGACATCAAAGATGATATACGGGTGCTCAGTGGAGGCTGGGTACACTGGACGGACTCGCCGAGAACACCCAGATGGTATTATACCTTACGTCAGATGGCTGTTCTCTGGTGACACTGTTAGTGTATATGCCCTAGAGGCCATTACTGTATCATACTAGCTTGTATATTACTTGATGGAAGCTTGGGATATTCACAGTTGTATAGACAATCTTGCTCAAAATGGTAGTATGCTACTTGGTTTGTCTCTAGTTCAATATGTGCATGTGTTTCTTTTAGCATATCGCTTATATACATATTAGTAGAGCCCTTAGGATCTTTGCTTGATTACCAGCGTTGTTATGGCGCTCATTCTCGTGGGGGCTGGGTAATCCATAAGCACATCCTTATACAGGTCCCTAGTCGTTGGACTATCGAGACAGGGCATCGATACTCCAGAGTAGACTAGCGTATGCGCTTCTCATCCCAGCGGGGGAGACGGTCTGTCCCACAGCCGTCAGTATGTCGTGCTTGAGATAGTATGCGGGTGCTCGTTAGGTTATGAGTATACTGGAAAGGACTCGTCCGGAACTGTTGGTTAGTATTATACCTATCGTCAGTTATCAGTTCCCAGGTGATATGAGTACAACTTAGTCCACCGACTTGACACTGTCACTTTGCCTTGAGTGTGTTCCTACTGTACTTAGATTACTACCCTACCACGGCTCAAAGGAGTCGTGCAAACAGGTAGTAGTTGGGTGCAGTCCCAAAGCACTTGGAGGCAGTGACGGTTAGACAGGGTTCGTCTCTCCCGGTATTGGGGGTTGACATCGCGCTGTGTCTAGGAGAGCCATTACACATGTAGTCCCCGTCCAGGGCAAGCGAGATATACTGGTAGGTTTCCAGTGTTATCTCAGGGTGTTCTGGGCTACACTCTGACACGACTTGTACCGCTATTAGGGGACTGACGTTCACCGCCCCCCTAGGCCCGCCATACGATGTATCAGACGAACAGACCGAACTGTACGGAGATTGTCACATACAGGCTCAGTAAGAGTTCGGATGGGTTTACCTCATCGGCCTTCTTATCGACATCTACCTGGGGACCATTACGTACGGCTATTGCCGCTTGCGGTCTGTGGTTAAACCCACTGCCAGCGTAGTGTCGAGTCTTTAGAGTCCCACACAGAGAGTTTCCCTGCATTGAGCGAAACGTGTAGAGGCCGTATGGTTTTACGGCAGGGCTACGATCACTTACATGCACTTGTGTGCGTATGCTGTTCGGGCAGGCAATACTAGTGGGCTTTGGTTTAAGCCAGATCCTAGTATTGCACAGATGGATTTGATTTGTCTTCTGTGCATTCGCATTCTACGGAATACGGATAAGGGTGTGTATGCACATTTTTTAGGAGCGATGAAGGAGGAGGTGCCCCATTAGGGTTTTGGCAGTTGGTTCGGCCAAAACCGTAATGTGGCACACTCATTAGGGTTTTGACAATTCGTTTGGTCAAAACCGTTATGAGCCGGAGACATTGTTTACTAATCCTTTTAGTGATAGATTAGTGATGGCTAATTGAATTGACCATTTAACTACTTAGACCTCTCTTGACTTTGTTGACCCGGTGACCGTGTTGACCATTGACCTTCTAGAGGGATCTACACTCTTCTTTTATTTTCTTTTTAATTCTTGAGTTATGATAATGGTCAATTCAATATGCCATCAACTCTTTCATGATAGGATTAGTAATGATGATTTTTGTGTATTATTGCAACCATGGTTCATTTCATTTGGCTTAATCCTTTTCATTATTCTCTTCTCATTCTCTCTCTTGAAATGAGAAGAAAAGAAAAGCTCCATGGTTGCTAAGCTTTCTCCTTCTTCTTCCTCCTTTTGATCTTATCTTTTGATCTCATGTGTTGAGAGAAAAAGATCCCACAAAGACAAATACATCCATACATCTCCTCTATACATTCTAGGGCTTCTTGACTAGCAATCACTTTGCCCTAGTTGCCTCGGCTTAAGGTGGAGCTCGGTGTACATCTCTCGGGTGGATCTTCTTCGACTCAAGAAGGCCGCGGAGGTGCCCAAGGTCCGGATCGACGCTTGGAGCTTGGATGGACGAGCAGGACAGCGGAATAAAGACCCGAAGGACCAGTTCCGTGAGGTATACTTTCTACAAGCATAGTAGTTAAAACCTCTAAGTGTTTTCTAGTTTCTAGTTTAGCAAAGATCCCGACTTTTAGTCCATGTTGCCTTGCGCCAAAATCACTGTTTTTCGCCGTTTCCGCCTCCCCGTAAGAACCGGGGTGAGCAACGTGGACTTAAAGTGGTATCAGAGCCTAGCTAAACATAAACTAGTAAGTTAGCAAAGTGTTTAGAATATCGATCGGAAAAAAGTCGCAAAACACGTCCGCAAAACCTCTAGTTTCTGTCGATTTTCATACTGCTCAAAAAGTGATTTAAAATATATGAAAAATCGTCTCAGGGTTTTGTGAAAAACTGCAAAAAAACGACCCAGTGAATCGATCAAACGACCGCAGTTCCGCGGTAATGACATTCTCATTGCCGCGGTTCCGCCGCCGTTCTGACTCGGCACTGAATCGGGTTTTGTGCAGTGTTTTAGTTTGGCTGTTTTGGGATTTTTAATACATGATTTTTCTGCCTAGATTTTCCAGAGAGCAAATTGACTTTAGGGGTGGTTAAAAATCCGTATTTTGATCGGTATTCCGTACACTTTGGCTAAATGATATTATCTGTGATGTGATATATGTATTGAACGTCCGCTAATCGCTATACGTCGATTAGTGGGGGTTATACATATCTGTGATCTGTAATGTTGTTGGTTTGTGGATATGAACTCGTTGGATTGTCGCGGATGAATAGCCGGGAATGGGTGTGAGATGAGAGTTTCTTTTTCTTTTATTCATTGTAAAATATGTAAATTGATGTAATATTATTTGTATGGCCGCACAACCGGGTCGGGGTTGTAGCCGTCATTATATAATTTCTTTTTACTGTTTTTGCTCCTAGGATAGACCCAAGGTGGGGTGCACAAACTACTGGGTGTCTCGAAGTGCCGAGTGGCCTACTCACGGTGTTGAGGGAGGTTGCTTCGCTTCGGGTACTTGGCGGGTAGTTTGCCGCACCCGTAGGGGTCTAGGGTAGGGTTTGGCTATTCATCGCGACCGTGTAATCCGCTTTTCGTTGCAGGCTCGAACGAATCGCGGATTCCTAGTATATCCAAAGTGTTCATCTGTGATCTGTAATGGCTATCATTGCTATATATCTATATACGATAACTATTTAGGCGTTGCTTATGTTTTACAGCCGCGCTAGCCCAGCCCCCGCTCTGTCGTTAGTTAAGTAACCTAACGGGTGATGACGGGGCCCCGTGGCGAATGCGAATGGCATAAGCGTACGTCATATTTTGGTTGTTTTCTGCAATGGTAGGATTTAAATGATGCGATGCATTAAAAGAACTAATGCAAGAAAATAAACCAAGTAAAAGTCGTTGGAACACTTTCAAAACCACTCGGTTCATTTCAAAAACCAGCATTTTAAACGCGGAGCTTGAACCACTCTTTTTAAAAGCTATCTCGTTCCATCGATTATATCAAGTTCACTACATTCACGGTTTCGCCAAAACCATCCGTAGCCCTCCGTAATTTCGTATGGATATTCAATAGTATTCAAGCTATGTTTGTTGACCTTCGTCAAGACATAGTGATTGGTAGTTGTTGGGTGTTCATATGTAGCATAGATAGATGCGTTGGTTTGGGACAGTCGTATTACCTTGTTGACCTTCGTCAAGGGTATGTACGGGTGGGTACAAATTAACCTGGATAATGACGGGTAGAACTTGACATGTGACTTATGATTTGTTGACCTTCGTCAAGGTCATAAGAGCATAGGGCAAAAATCCACATCGGGAGTTTCATAAGCACTGAAACTTGCTAGCGCTGCATACCATTTGGAGTGTGATGATTATGGTAGGATTCCTTCGGTTTTATCACGCGATAATATTTGGATCCCGATCCTACTGTGAGTATATGCTACTCCTCGGGAAATCTCTCACTTAACGATCAATGATATAAGCCAAGTAGGTGTCTAGAAAGGTGTTAGCGGGGCTACGCCCACTGGGAAAAGAGGTTACTTAATTAAGGAACTTCGCGAAAGCGTTGGAAAACCTCCCTCGAAGTACTGACACTGGCCTGGCTGAATGGTTAAGGAAGAATTGTACGGTGAGATAGATCCTGACTAGTTCTTCCTTTATGGTTTGAGGAGGGATTCGAGAGACAGTGGGAGCCATCCTGTTTAGATATATTAAAAACCAATCTAAACTTGCAAGAGCATCATGCTGAGTGTTTTCTTCTCTCTCTCTTAATTGCAGCGACCCAGTGACCGCACCTAGGTTACATCTAGATAATAAAACGACTGAATCTAACTGTTATGACTGGCAAAGGTCTGTCCAGATGTCCATTGCCCATGATAAGCTGGGACACCTCTTGACTGATCCAACCCCTGCCGTCTCAGGTCCAGTTTCCCCTGTCACGGATATTGATATCCGTAGGACATCGGAAGAAGACTGTGCGAAAGCCAAGTTCCTCGTATTAGCCTTAGTTGATGGTATATACCAGAGGCAGCACGAGAAGATGGACTCAGCTTCTATCTTCCTCCATAACAAAGTTTTATATGGAGAGCAATCTCGTATCGCAAGATATGAGACCTCGAATGAATTGCTTCCAGCGAGGTTGGCTATCGGGTCATCTGTAGGGGGCAACGTCCTTACAGAGACCAGCTCTTTTGAGCTCTCGGACCTGAAGACCACGTTGAAGAATGGGTCAGATGCTGACTTAGTTCAACAGTCTCTACCTACTACCCTGAAGGAAACCAGGGAAGTAAAAAGAAAGGGAAGGGCTGAAGTTTCGAGACTGGATGTAGTAAAAGAGGGATGTTCCTATTGTAACGGGAATGGACATGGGCAGAAGGATTGCAGGGCTTGCAAAGCCAGCAACTAGAATTCGAAGCTTGTTGTGGCTTCGGCTTCGGGTGTGTTTGTAATAGAGAACTGTATGTCAGTTAACCTTACTTCATGGGTATTGGATACCGGATCAGGATCTCATATCTGTAATTCGTTACAGGCTCTGAGAAACCATAGGGTTATCAGGAAAGGTGATATGACTCTCAGGGTTGCTAACGGAATGAGCATGTACGCTGAATCCATAGGGGAATATCATCTAGGACTGACTACTGGGCAGATATTGATTCTGCGTAACTTTTTTTATGTACCAGGTGCGACTTGTAATATCATATCTGTATCCTTAATTTCTAAGGAAGGATATGATTTTACTTTTGTAAGCGATGTAGTAAACATCCACCTAAATCAAGTCCTGATTGGGTCAGGTGCATTACAAAACGGAATATACGTATTGAATCAAGCTCAGATCCTCAGTGTCCAGAACACACTTAAAAGAAAGTCTCCGGAAACAAATCAGGCTTTCTTATGGCATTGTAGACTGGGTCACATTAATGAGACACGGTTAACAAAGTTACATAAAGAGGGATACTTGAATCCGTTTGAGTATCAGTCTTATGCCACTTGTGAATCTTGTCTCATGGGAAAGATGACAAAGACTCCGTTCACTGGACACGGAGAAAGAGCAAGCGAGCTCTTGGGACTCATACACAGTGATGTGTGTGGTCCAATGTCTACACATGCGCGAAGTGGTTATTCATACTTCATTACTTTCACAGATGATTTCTTTAGGTATGGGCATGTCTTCTTGATGAAGCACAAATCCGAGGCCTTTGAGAAATTTCAGGAATACACGAATGAAGTTGAAAAACAAACAGGAAAAAGTATCAAGACACTAAGATCTGATCGAGGTGGTGAATACTTGAGTGCCGAGTTTCTGGGCTACTTAAAAGAGAATGGAATTCTCTCTCAGCTTACTCCTCCGTACACACCACAACACAACGGTGTATCGGAAAGGCGGAATCGAACCCTATTGGATATAGTTCGTTCCATGATGAGTAAGGCTGAGTTACCGCGATCCTTCTGGGGTTATGCGCTAGAAACAACAGCATATCTTTTGAACAAGGCTCCAACCAAGACTGTGCCTACCACCCCATATTAGATGTGGAGTGGGAAGAAACCCTGTCTTAAGTACCTTAAGACATGGGGATGTCCAGCTTTTGTAAAAAAGCAGCATGCGGACAAGCTCGAGGCACGCTCAGTACTGTATAAGTTTGTGGGATACCCAAAGAACTTCAAGGGGTATCTTTTCTATTCCGCAGAGGAACAAAAGGTTTTTGTTTCTCATCATGCCCACTTCTTGGAAACTGAATTTTTAGAAAATCAGATAAGTGGGAGCGTAGTAGAACTGGAAGAAATTCCAGAACCACAAGCTATTACTGAAAGCTTGGAAGAACCAGAAGTTTCAAGAGAACCGGACTTCCCAGCGCCACTCCGCAGGAGTAGTAGGCAGTCTCATCCGCCCAAGAGATACTACAGTTTTCTCATTGATGGGGATAGAGAGGATTGCACTATAGATTATGGTGAGCCTACTAGCTTCCAGCAAGCCATTCAGAGCGGCGACTCGGTAAAATGGCTGGATGCAATGCGGGCCGAGATGGAGTCTATGCACACCAACAAAGTTTGGACTTTGGACTTTGCTCCAGAAGGGGTAAAACCCGTAGGGTGCAAATGGATCTTCAGAAAGAAGATTGGTGTAGATGTGTAGGTTGAGACCTATAAAGCTAGACTTCTTTCAAATGGTTTTCGTCAAAGACCTGGTTTGGACTATGACGAGACCTTTTCTCCAGTGGCTATGCTGAAATCCATTCGGATCCTTCTTGCCATTGCTGCCTTCTACGATTATGAAATCTGGCAGATGGACGTAAAGACGGCTTTCCTAAATGGAAATTTGGAAGAGTGCGTCTATATAGATCAGCCGGAGGGATTCATTCAAAGTGGGAGCAGCGGTAGAGTTTGCAAATTGCTAAAGTCCATCTATGGACTTAAGCAGGCATCGCGGAGTTGGAACATCTGCTTTGATGATACTGTCAAAGAATTCAACTTTATCAAAAACCCAGATGAACCATGCATTTACAGTAAGATTGTAGGGAGAACTGTAGCATTCCTCGTCTTGTACGTGGATGACATTCTCCTAGTAGGAAATGATATTCCTATGCTACAGTCAGTCAAAGGATTCTTGTCACAGAGGTTCTCCATGAAGGACCTGGGCGATGCCAACTACATTCTGGGGATCCAGATCTATCGTGATAGATCTAAGAGGATGTTGGGACTTTCACAGTCACGGTACATCTACACCATACTGAAAAGGTTCAGTATGGAAGATTCCAAGCGCGGTAATTTACCGGCTTGTCACGGGATCACCCTCTCCAAAGAGATGTCTCCCAAGACTGATTTGGAAAGGGATCGCATGTCTATTATACACTACGCTTCTGCGGTAGGCTCTATAATGTATGCGATGTTATGTACCAGACCAGATGTAGCATACGAATTCAGCGTTGTAAGCCGGTATCAGTCAAACCCAGGGGAGAAACACTGGATAGCGGTAAAGAACATTCTCAAGTACCTGAGAAGGACTAAGGAGATGTTCTCGGTGTATGGCGGAAAAGATCCTCCAGCTCGAGGCCTTTGCTGACTCCAGCTTCTAGAGTGACAAGGATAACTCCAAGTCCTTGTCGGGTTATGTCTTTACCCTCAATGGAGGGGCGGTTTGCTGGAAGAGTTCCAAGCTGCAGACCGTTGCTGACTCAACTATGGAAGCGGAGTACATAGCTGCTTGCGATGCCGCAAAGGAAGTTGTCTGGATGAAGAAGTTCCTCACGGAGCTTCAGGTGGTTCCTACCATTGTTGATCCAATACCGCTGTATTGCGAAAACAACGGCGCTATAGCTTAAGCGAAGGAACCCAGGTCCCATCAGAAGTCCAGGCACATTTTGAGGCGGTACCACCTGATCAGGGAGATCGTAGATCACCGGAAGATCGAGGTGAAGAGAGTAAATACGGAGAACAACAGTGCAGATCCACTCATGAAGGCCCTACCCCAGACTCAGTTCGAGCGGCTGATCGAGTTGATAGGTCTTCGATACGCCAGTACATGGCCTTAGTGCAAGTGGGAGATTGTTAGTGTATATGCCCTAGAGGCCATTACTGTATCATACTAGCTTGTATATTACTTGATGGATGCTTGGGATATTCACAGTTGTATAGACAATCTTGCTCAAAATGGTAGTATGCTACTTGGTTTGTCTCTACTTCAATATGTGCATGTGTTTCTTTTAGCATATCGCTAATATACATATTAGTAGAGCCCTTAGGATCTTTGCTTGATTACCAGCGTTGTGATGGCACCCATACTCGTGGGGGCTGGGTAATCCATAAGCACATCCTTATACAGGTCCCTAGTCGTTGGATTATCGAGACAGGGCATCGATACTCCGGAGTAGACTAGCGTATGCGCTTCTCATCCCAGCAGGGGAGACGGTCTGTCCCACAACCGTCAGTACGTCGTGCTTGAGATACTATGCGGGTGCTCGTTAGGTTACGAGTACACTGGACAGGACTCGTCGGGAACAGTTGGTTGGTATTATACCTATCGTTAGTTATCAGTTCCCAGGTACCATGAGTACAGCTTAGTCCGCCGACTTGACACTATCACTTCGCCTCGAGTGTGTTCCCACTGTACTTAGATTACTACCCTACCACGGATCAAAGAAGTCATGCAAACATGTAGTAGTTGGGTGCAGTCCCGAAGCACTTGGAGGCAGTGACGGTTAGACAGGATTCGTCTCTCCCGGTATTGGGGGTTGACACCGCGCTGTGTCTAGGAGAGCCATTACACATGTAGTCCCTGGCCAGGGCAAGCGAGATATACGGGTAGGTTTCCAATGTTATCTCAGGGTGTTCTGGGCTACACTCCGACACGACTTGTACCGCTATTAGGGGAAAGACGTTCACCGCCCCCTAGGCCCGCCATGCGATGTATCAGACGAACAGACCGGACTGCACGGAGATTGTCACATACAGGCTCAGTAGGAGTTCGGATGGGTTTACCTCATCGGCCTTCTTATTGACATCTACCTGCGGACCGTTACGTACAGCTAGTGCCGCTTGCGGTCTGTGGTTAAACCCACTGCCAGCGTAGTGTCGAGTCTTTAGAGTCCCACACATAGAGTTTCCCTGCATTGAGCGAAACGTGTAGAGGCCGTATGGTTTTACGGCAGGGCTACGATCACTTACGTGCACTTGTGTGCGTATGCTGTTCGGGCTGGCAATACTAGTGGGCTTTGGTTTAAGCCAGATCCTAGTATTGCACAAATGGATTTGATTTATCTTCTGTGCATTCGTATTCTACGGAATGCGGATGCGGGTGTGTATGCACAGTTTTGAGGAGCGATGAAGGAGGAGGTGGCCCATTAGGGTTTTGGCAGTTGGTTCGGCCAAAACCGTAATGTGGCACACTCATTAGGGTTTTGACAATTCGTTTGGTCAAAACCGTTATGAGCCGGAGACATTGTTTACTAATCCTTTTAGTGATAGATTAGTGATGGCTAATTGCATTGACCATTTGACTACTTAGACCTCTCTTGACTTTGTTGACCCGTTGACCGTGTTGACTATTGACCTTCAAGAGGGATCTACATTCTTCTTTTATTTTTATTTTTAATTCTTGAGTTATGATAATGGTTAATTCAATGTGCCATCAACTCTTTCATGATAGGATTAGTAATGATGATTTTTGTGTATTATTGCAACCATGGTTCATTTCATTTGGCTTAATCCTTTTCATTATTCTCTTCTCATTCTCTCTCTTGAAATGAGAAGAAAAGAAAAGCTCCATGGTTGCTAAGCTTTCTCCTTCTTCCTCCTCCTCTTGATCTTATCTTTTGATCTCATGTGTTGAGAGAAAAAGATCCCACAAAGGCAAATACATCCATACATCTCCTCTATACATTCTAGGGCTTCTTGACTAGCAATCACTTTGCCCTAGTTACCTCGGCTTGAGGTGGAGCTCGGTGTACATCTCTCGGGTGGATCGTCTTCGACTCAAGAAGGCCGCAGAGGTGCCCAAGGTCCGTATCGACGTTTGGAGCTTGGATGGACGAGCGGGACAGCGGAATGAAGACCCGAAGGACCGGTTCCGTGAGGTATACTTTCTACAAGAATAGTAGTTAAAACCTCTGAGTGTTTACTAGTTTCTAGTTTAGCAAAGATCCCGACTTTTAGTCCATGTTGCCTTGCGCCAAAATCATTGTTTTTCGCCGTTTCCGCCTCCCTGTAAGAACCGGGGTGAGCAACGTGGACTTATAGACACTGGTACAGAGTAGTCTGTTGACCCGAGATCGTCATAGAGTCTTGTGTGATTCCCACTGTACTTTGATTTCCACCTTACCACTTCCAAGAGGGCGTGCAAAACGGTGGTTTTTGAGTACAGTCCCGAATCACATGGAGGCAATGAGCGATAGGAGGGGATTCGTCTCTCCCGGTATAGGGGGGTTGATGTTGCGCTGTGTTCGATTGGCTATAACCGGAAATCCCTGGCCAGGGTTGCTGAGATTTACTGGTTAGTGTTACCAGTAGTTTCTCGAACTGTTATAGACCTCATATCGACACGACTTATCGAGCTATTGGGGTCTGCGTTTACCACCCCTAGGAAAGATATGCGACATATCAGACGACGATACCGGACTGTACGGTAAGTGTTACTGGTTGGATTCACAGGAGTGTGAGCGGGCTTGCTCGTTGATCTTCTGATCGCTCAATACCCGGGTTGCCGTTACGTTTAGCAGACCGCTTGCGGCTTGTGGGTGTTTGATATGATCATCACCTGCTGCCGGCGTATTGACGAGTCTTTAGAGTCCTACACAGAGGTTTCGTGGCTCAAGCGAAACGAAATAGGAGCGCATATGAGATATGTGCGGGACCGAGAATAATACCAGTATGTGATACTGTATTCTATTCCCGCGATTTGTATCCGGGTTACCGAATCAAGTGTTGATTCGATACATTGATACACTCGATATTAGTCGGTTATATGCGAAATGACCGGATCATTAAATCAAGTGTTGATTTAATGATTTAATGTATAATTATATATTTGATATATTATTTTACATTAACTAGTATTTGTTCACTTAAGATGGATTTTCTCACTTGATATGCACAAGTAGTATACGTGATATATTTTTGTGCACTAGATTGTATCATGTTTGATGATACATGCAAACTTGGGTGTATATTTACTTTAAACCATGTTTAAGTGAATGGTTAGGGTTTTGTTATATTTTCTTAATTATTTATTTTATTTATTTATTTTAGGGCAAGAAACAAAATTGGTGGCTTCTTTTGTTTTCACCTTGAAGCTTCATGAAGCTTTGACCACTTTGTTTCTTTCCATAACCTAACCATTCACCTAAACCCTAGTTAATTCTCTACACTTGTTAAACTAACCCAAGGTTGCATTATGATAAGATCAATTGATTTTATTATTATGATGATATTCCTTTTCTTCTTCTTCTTCTTCTTCATGAAGAGAAGAAACCATTGCTAGATTTTTCAAGTGATGATTCCAAGTGAGAAATCCAAATCCAAAGTGAACCCACTTCCTATTTCTTCATCCTTTACTACTTGCCATGTAGTATAGTGTGTTTTCTTCACATTTTTCATGACTTGGTGAAGTTGGAGCTTGATCTTGAGTTGCCTCGACGTTGATCATCTTCGGCATCGAAGTCGACGACCTAGCCCGCTCATTTTCCCGACGAAACCATCGCTAGAGTCCGGGATCCTGGTGATCGCAGCGAAGGGACGCCATCACGGAGCTAAAGAAGTGGTGGACCGGATCTACAAAGGTTGTATTTCCATTCACTTAGTAGTTAAGTTGTTAACTAGTTGCTGTTTCGCCTTTACCTCTAGTTATCGATCGAGGATTAGGGTTTCTCGGCACAAGAAAAATTTGATTTTGGCATGATTGATGCCTTGTGGAACCTCTTGAGTGTGCCTAAGAACCCTACAGTTGTATCAGAGACTAGCTAGAGCCTTAGGCGATGAGTAGACGAAGTTAGAAACCCGATCGAACCCGAAACCCTAATCAAAAACCACTCTCTGGACTTTTTCTGAAAAAGTAGATTTTTCCAAATTAAAAATTCGCAGAAAATAGAGCAGGAAATTCTAAGAATATTGGCAGAAAACGAAACCCCAATTCTACTGTATCGCCGCGGAACCGCGGCATTAGCCTCCATTTGCGGCGGTTCCACGGCCGTATGTACTGATTAGGGATTCATTTTTATACGGTAATGCCCGTATCTGTTTCCTATGTTCTCTGGGAATTTTTAATCTGCACTCAAGAGTTGAGTTTTCTGGGTTGTATTGGGAGTTCGTAGATTCGATCGGATTGTCAAACTTTGTCTATGTATTTTTCCGAGTATTTTGGAATATGTTAAAAAGTTCGACCGGATAGAAATACCCACTTTTTCTCCTGCTGGGAAATTTCCAAGTGTTGGATTTTTTCGTAGTTTGAAAACGTTCTAAGTAGTGCAAGTAAGGTGATGGACCCTCTAGAAGACAACAAACCTTAACTCGATTATGTGACCGTCTTGAACTGCCCTTTGAACCTTAGGGTTTAGGGCAGTACGGCGTGCCACATGTGAGGCGTTGGCTTGACCCTTCTACGGCTGGACCATTGGTACTGTGGCATGAAGTGAATGTTTTTAAACTTATTTCATGTGTTGAGCTGTTTCTGGAAAACTTGGGTGTTTAACTGTTCGATCGAAAAGTTAAACATTTTCTATTTATCTGGAATGTGATACAATATTTAGAATTCACAAGTAGTTATAAGATAACTGATTTGGATGTTATAAATCAAGCACTTTAGTCTCACTTGATCGGTTGCCACGGAATTTTGATGTGATCAAAAGTCCGTCGCAATCACGTAGCGTACGCGGATACTCGCCGGGTAAACTTAATAGACAGCCTCACCCCATAGCCCCGACCAAGTGACTGTAGGAGAACCCCGTCGCCGAAAGCATCCGTTCGGGTGCTCGCGGCAGCGGTGTTCCGCCTTGGTGCACTTCATCGACGGCGTCGGCGGTGCGGCCGCCTACCAAAGTTTGCGACGAGCATTCGATCAGGATGTCGGGAATCTTGTTGAATTGCCCGACTTGATATTGAAAAGAGTTTTCAATAATGAGACTGAAATGCGGGGTTTATAATTGTTAGGCATGCGATGTCTAAGTATTTCATTTGGTTAGGCATGCGATGTCTAAAGAGGTTGCGGATTCCAACTGTTGTAGTTTTACACTTTCTTTTCTGCGACTGTAAGTGTAATATGTGATATCGCCGGTTTTGTTGTTATATGTCAACGACAATTGGGATGGGCATATTTACTTACGTTGATGACATGTGATGTTATGTGTTGCTGGATATGTTATATTGGATCGTCGTGTTTGAATAGCCGGTTTTTTTTTATGTGAGATGAGTGTTTTTCATTTTCATTCATGTAAAAACTTGTATGTAATATTCTTTTATTGGGGCACTTCCAGGTTGCGGAAGATGTCACCTTTTGTATATTATTTACTTTTCCGCACTAGGATAGACCCAAGGAGGAGGGCACAAGTAACCGGGTTCTGGAGTCCAGTGGGAGACCAACTCAAGGAGTCGAGTCCGGGTCTCCTAACTCTTGAATTGGTAGGGTTGCTTGCCGCTCTCGTAGGGGTCTAGGGGTGTGGGTTTGCCTATTCATCGCGAACGTGGAATCCGTATTTTATACCGGCTCGTATTGAAAACAAGGACGTCCTAGTATATCCAATGTTTCATATGATTCTTCTGCTGCGATATCTGTTATGTGATCATTTGATATGTTGTGATAGATACTGTATATAGTATATATGATATATTATATAGACGTTACTTATGTTTTATACCCGTGCTAGCCCTGCCCCGTTCTGCCGTTAGTTACCTAACCTAACGGTGCACGAGGAGACATCGAGGCGAATGCGGATGACATAAGTGTACGTCGTATTTATCTGTGATGTTTAGGTACTTTAATGATGGGACTTCATTAATATGATTAATGAAAGAAAAAGAAACCTAAGATGTTGTGGAATCGAATTTCAAAAATAAAACAGGCAGCTACAGTTCTTGCTTTGCACAGCGGTATATATGATATATCCTGCACCTTATTCGATGAGGAAAAGGCCGACGATCCCTTCACCGGGAGTGACCCTTTTAGCAATAACTGGCAGATGCTACAACCCTCGGTTTGTCTTTTGATTGCTTCTATAGTTTCTTCTTTGCACAGTGATATATATGATATATCCCGCACCTCATTCGACGAGGAAAGGGCCGACGATCCCTTCACCGGGAGTGACCCCTTTAGCAAAACTAGAAAAGCCTTAAAAACACTCCATTTTAAAATCATTTGATTCTGCAACGATATCAAGTTCATTACGCAATAGGTTTTCAGAAAAACCTGACGTAGCCCTCCGTCATTTCAGATAAGTCCTGCTTAGTATTCGTGCTGCGTTTGTTGACCTTGTCAAGGCGCAGTGTGCGGTAGCTAACCAGTATTTATCTGCTTATGCATATGATGCAGATTGGGTTAGGGTAGTCGTACGGCCTTGTTGACCTTGTCAAGGGTCGTGCGGGTGGGTTTGATTCAATCAAGAAATGACGGGTTGAACTTGACTTACGGTCTATGGTTTGTTGACCTTGTCAAGGTCATAGATCGTTTGGGGCAAAATATTATCGGGAATTTCAAGTGTTGAAATTTACAATGAGATTGCATACCTTCTATGAGATAGTTGGATCCCGATACCCGCTGCGAGTAAGAGTTACTCCTGGGAGAGTTTTACACATTACAATTAGCCGATTAAGTAGGTGTCTAGAAAGGTGTTAACGAGGTTACGCCTCTGGGAAAACGAGGTTTACATTAATTAGGTTCGTGCGAAAGCACGGGGGACCTCCCTCAAAGTACCGACACTGGTCTGGCTGAAAGATTGGCGAACTTGTAGCGTGTAATTAATCCCAGCTAGTCTTTCCTTTTAGGGTTTGAAGGAAGATTTGATAAAAACAGTGGGAGCCATCCTGATTAGATAAAATAATAACCAATCTATTCTTGCAAGAGCGCACGCAGACTGTTTTCTTCTCTCTCACTCCAGGTAGCGACCATATGACGCCTTAATCAAGATAATAATACGGATATATTGACCGAACCCGCTTGTTATACTGAGCTGGGGAACGTTGGTCCCGCTCCAACTTATAATTATTATAAGACAGAGCAGGATTTTGGGGAATACCAGATTTCCCGTGCCGCCCAAACGAAGAAAGTGCATGCTGATGCATCATCTTCGGGTGTGTTCATTACAGAGAACTGATTCTCAGTATCCTCTTGTCACGACCCGAAAGTACAGAACGTGACTGGCACTTAGATTACGAGACGTCTAAAGGCGTAACGTAACCTAAGTCAGCCAAAGCCCAGAAAAATCTAAACCAAAATCAAAGCGAATGAAGGAAAACCTTTAATGAAGACGGTTTTTAAATCATTCAAGTTGCATAGAATCCCTTTAAAAAGAAAACATCAAAAATTTCCGAAAATTTCGGCAGAGTCTCCCTTGTATTTTCTATCCCCCAAAATGGGTACAACAAGATAATAAACCTGAAATCATAAAATGGCATCCCCAAGCGGGAGCTAGCTCTTCGCCCAAGGCGGATCACAACCACATGCAATATAATAGCAATATCAAGAAAAGAGCATAAAAGAAACGCAAAATATCAGAAAACACAACGCCGGCTCAAGTGAGCTCGATCCAAAAGAAACCACAAATATACAAATCTCTCAGTCTCATCACTAGGTCACATATACAATATAAAGTGGTAGATGGAGAATACTAGATACAATGATAAAGCAAAAAGAAATAAAGTGTGCTCGCAACCCACCTACGGGCGATGTCGCGAGTCTGAGCAAAAGGAGCTGATGATTGGATAGCCCGCCGCTACAAGGGTGATGGGTCCGACCTGCAAGACACTGTGGCACAACGGGGGTGAGTTGCCAGCCCGTGAGTAGAATATAACATCTAGTAAGGCAATCGTAAGAATGCACGCAATGCGTCACAACATGTATGTCCATATGTGATATAATACTTCTAGTATGCATGCACATGTATGCAATGCCATTACTAAATCTTTAAGTGTTTTAAATGCTAAGGGTATTGAATTCATAACTTTAGAAAATGAATATATGTATAATAGCTAAGTACCATCAAGAAATCATCTGAAAACCCGTGTCAAGCATCGACACCAAATATGAAATCATATCTGTCTCAATATCTCAAATATCGGGCTCCGTCAGTCCGGATCGGCCTATATCATCCAATCTCACGACAACGGTCGGTATCCTCCGGATATCCGCCGCGCCAGACATCACCGGTAGGTAGTCTTCCCCTGCCAGGCTCATCGTCTACAACTCGATCTTCTTGCCCCGGGGTACCATACCGGGCCCACCATGTACCCGAGACGGTTCATCCACTCCTCGAATCGGGTCTCGAAATCCAACAGAAAACATGAAAACTCATGGTGAACGACACATACATCACGAGAAAACCGCAACTTTATTTTAAAAAATGATAAATATAAGCTTTTGTTAAATTCTTGCGGTTTTCCCAAAAATCCAGAAATCGCAGCAATACTGGAATCCTCAAGAAAATCAAAATGTTCACATGCTATATATGCTAAATGTCTATGATATCAATGTATATGATGTGAATTTTGGCTAGAAAGCTATGTAAATATGATGAAAATGCGAGGTATATGCAAGCTATGCAATTTCAGATATCATGTATGAATACAAGTGATGATACTAAGTTAAACAGGTTCTATAGTGCACGTGGCATGGCAATTACCAAAGGCGTGTGTGTCATATGAATAGTGCGCGTGCAACGGATGCCAATGGTAATGGTGTTCGTGTCCTACGAAGTGATATCGCATAAGTGTAGATGAATGTCCATGCAATCTAATGTACGGTTACCTATAAGGGTTGTAAGTCCACGTTGCCGTCCCCGGTTCTTGCGGGGAGGCGGAAACGGTATAAAAATCAAATTTTTAGCGCATGGGGCAACATGGACTAACAAAGGTCGGGATCTTTTCTAAACTAAATTAGCAAGAAAGCTAAAGACAGTTAGCTACTTGAAAAGAGATTATACCTAACTTGAACTCCTTCTTCTTGAAACCTTTGTAGGGGTTGATGGTGCTTTCCTCGTCGCCTTCTTCCGTCAAAGATGGATCCACCTGAGGTTTCAACCTTCGGGCTCTTTCTCGAACTTTGAGTGAACTAGGATCTTTGGCTTGCTAAATCTCTAACCCTAGAGTGAGTAGAGAGTGGATTTGGGGTGTTTTTATCTCAAGGAGATGGATTCTCAACACATGAGAAGGGAGCTCCTTGAACTAGAGGAGGAGGAAGAAGAAGAGAGGAGAGAGAAGAGTTATGATAGAATGAGCCATTCTTTTCATTTTACAACCATAACTAAAATGAAAAGAATTATCCAATTAACAATAATAATAAAAATGAAATAGTTGATTGATGGTTTGGAATGACCATTATCATTACATTCATTAAATGATTTTGCTAGAATCAAAGAGCATCTTTGATATATAATGATGATGGTCAAACTTTCAACTATGGTCAACTAGTCAA
Organism: Agapanthus africanus; assembly: GCA_030015575.1. Classification (NCBI taxonomy): domain Eukaryota; kingdom Viridiplantae; phylum Streptophyta; class Magnoliopsida; order Asparagales; family Amaryllidaceae; genus Agapanthus; species Agapanthus africanus. Next base: position 230,968,216 of record CM057343.1, read on the forward strand.
CCTTGGTCAACAAGTCAACAAACCCAACCATAACACAATTTCATTTAATTAATATTATTAATTGAATATATATTATAAATCCATTAGGGTTTGGAAAAAGACGACTGTCAACTGTGCATACGCACCCGTTCCGAAACCCTAATGAAGATCCTCTTCCTCCGCCTCAATCAACTGTGCATACACACCCGCATTCTTGTTCCGAGGAACATGAATACTAAGAGATAAAATCAACCCCAAAACATATACCAGTGTCTGGCTCAAACCAGAGCCTGCTAGTAATATCTGTCCTGACTCCAAACGTGCACAAGTGCGCGGATGAGAACGAACCCTGTCGCAAAACCATGCGACCTCTACTCAGTTTTGCCCAGAGGCGAATAGCCCTCTGTGTGGGACTCTAAAGACTCGACACTACGCTGGCAGTGGGTTTAACCACAGACCGCAAGCGGCACTAGCTGTGCGTAACGGTCCCCAGGTAGATGCCGATAAGAAGACTGACGAGGTGAACCCCATCTGAACTCCTACTGAGTCTGAATGTGACGGTCTCCGTACAGTCCGGTCTGTTCGTCTGATACATTGCATGTCGGGCCTAGGGGGCGGTAAACGTCATTCCCCTAATAGCGGTACAAGTCATGTCGGAGTGAAGCCCAAAACACCCTGAGATAACACTGGAAGCCTACCAGTATATCTCACTTGCCCTGGCCAGGGACTACTCGTGTAATGGCTCTCCTAGACACAGCGTGATGTCAACCCCCAATACTGGGAGAGACGAATCCTGTCTAACCGTCACTGCCTCCAAGTGCTTCGGGACTGCACCCAACTACCACCTGTTTGCACGACTCCTTTGAGCCGTGGTAGGGTAGTAATCAAAATACAATGGGAACACACTCGAGGCGAAGTGCCAGTGTCAAGTCAGCGGACTAAGCTGTACTCATGTCACCTGGGAACTGATAACTGACGATAGGTATAATACCAACTTGTCAGTTCCCGACGAGTCTTGTCCAGTGTACTCGTAACCCAATGAGCACCGCATACTATCTCAAGTACGACGTACTGTCGGCTGTGGACAGACCGTCTCCCACACTGGATGAGAAGCGCATGCGCCAGTCTACTCTGGAGTATCGATGCCCT